>VZRN01001243.1:0-29561 GCA_013397935.1 Dasyornis broadbenti
AGTTTTGGAGGGCTGTTAATCCCAGCTCTCTCCATCTGCCTCTTTCCTGCCCTGCACGTCAGTCAGGGCACTTGACAAGGGATTTGGTAATTATGCTCAGCTCTTCTGCTCTCCCCTGCCATTACAGGCATCACCTGGGAAATAACCATATCCTCCACTCCTTTTCTCTCCTGGAGTTTCTTTCTAATACCCAGTGCCAACTGCCCAACAAAAAACGTCTTAAACAGCATCCTGCTTCCTTCCCTTGCTGGATCTGAATCCATGCATTTGGGAAGAACCGGATCCGCCCGGGGAAGGGTGAGACGTTCCGCCAGGGGGCGCTGCCGGCAGAGCCGCCTCGATCCGGTGGGGGCGGAGCCGTGCGGATGAGTGAGGGGCGTGTCCATGCAAATTAAACGGCACCGCGCGGAATGACGGGACACAGCCCGCGCAAAGGCGCCGCTGCCCTCGCGTGTCCGCGGGCGCTGCCCGGGACGGAACGTGCGGATGGAGCCGCAGCGCGGGACTGGGTCCGTGCGGGGCCCGGAGCTGAGTGAGCGTGTGTTGCAGAGCTGTGCGATGGGCAGGGTATTTCGGTGGGGGGTTGAGCAACTCATACTTACCTGGCAGGGGAGACACCATGATCAGGCAGGTGGTTTTCCCAGGGCGAGGCTCATCCTTTGCACTCCGGGTGTGCTGACCCCTGCGATTTCCCCAAATGCGGGAAACTCGACTGCATAATTTGTGGTAGTGGGGGACTGCGTTCGCGCTCTCCCCTGATCATGATGGTTAAAAACAGCTCAGAAGTATGGAACCAGAGGCACTCACAGTTCTCGTTACTGCATTAGGTTTTCGGATGGCCCGGCTGTCCACTACAAATCGGTTGCGGTGTATACAGCCAGCACGCAAAGTGCTAAGTTGCGGAAGCCCCTCTCCCCTGCATCACGTCTCCTGTAATCCAGGGCCATTTCCAGGAAAAGCCGTAGGCGCAGGTCAAGACCCCGAGCTGCCCCCACAGCGGCAGGGGTTGGCGGTGGTCTCTGTTCTCACCGACAGACCGTTCTCAAGGCCCGGCGTCCCCTCAGTATTGGGAAAGGAGTCAATTCAAAGCAGATTCAGACGGAGTGAGGTGGTAAGGGCAGAAGTCCTGTGCCCTCATGGACACGATGGGTGTCACCTGTTGGGGAATCTGGGGGTTACCTCAGCCCCTTCTCCTGCACCCCTCTCCGAAGTACTGCCCAAGTGCCGCTGCATCTGCCTTCAGTACTTCAGTTCCAGGCGGAGGGGCCAGCAGAACTTCACCGTGCCCGTCCCATCTTGTGCCCGGGTCGCCGTTGTCGTCGAGGGCAGAGGCTTTGGAGTCCCCAGAATGAGCTCAGAGACCAGCAGCGGGGGTTTACCTCCTTCCATGAACACGGCCCCACTGGTTGGAGCGGCAAATCCCGCACTGTTTTGCCTGGCCACGGCCGTGCCCGGCGGACAGACGGACGTTCTCGGTACTCCGGTTTGGGGAAGCGACGCTGCTTCCCCCCGGGACGACGCGAGAGCCCCGGCAGTGATGGCTCCGCGGCTCGGACATACCGAGGCAGTGCCTTATAGACGAGGGGGCGTGTCCATGCAAATCAAACGGCACCGCGCGGAATGACGGGACACAGCCCGCGCAAAGGCGCCGCTGGCCCTCGCGAGTCCGCGGGCGCTGCCCGGGGCGGAACGTGCGGATCGAGCCGCAGCGCGGGACTGGGTCCGTGCGGGGCCCGGAGCTGAGTGAGCGTGTGTTGCAGAGCTGTGCGATGGGCAGGGTATTTCGGTGGGGGGTTGAGCAACTCATACTTACCTGGCAGGGGAGACACCATGATCAGGCAGGTGGTTTTCCCAGGGCGAGGCTCATCCTTTGCACTCCGGGTGTGCTGACCCCTGCGATTTCCCCAAATGCGGGAAACTCGACTGCATAATTTGTGGTAGTGGGGGACTGCGTTCGCGCTCTCCCCTGATCTCAGAGTCCAAAAATAGAAAAAGTGTGAATGGTTTTATTTCGAGTATAACTGTTTCGGTTGACGACGCTACCAAACGGCATCTAAACCGCCTTAGACAGTGGCTTCTGGTGTTGTTGTGTTGGTGGGCAGTGGCGTAGAACCCGGCGCTGAGCAGAGACGAGCGATGTGGGAGGGTCGGCAGTGAGGGCGGCCCCATCCCGTTGCCGGTGCACGGCTCAGGGATAGCCACGGATCCTGAAACATACCGGCGTGCCCTCCATTAATAGGCGCTGCCGGTTACCTGGGTGACATATCTTTATTCCCTGCTGGAATCGGCCAGCGGTTCCCTAAAAGGGGACTCTGGTCTGCCGTGTCTGGAACCGGGATGATCCTGGCCTGCTCCACCCCATATCTGCAGGCTCAGGGCAATAAATGCAGAGCGTGGTTCCGAGCAGTCCCGCGCGGAGGAAGAGGTGCAGAGATGCAGGTCCCGCTTGGTGAGCACTGTCCTAGTCACACCTGGTCGAGTCCGTAAGTGCTGCCGGACTTTCAGAGGGCGGGAATTTGACGTGTCCTTGTGAAACATGAGAGTTAATATAAAAGGAAATTCATCAGCCAACTTGCTGAATAGACAAAACTGTGTAGAAAGTTATGTTTAATTGTAGCAAACGAGAAAGCACAACAAAGGGGGCTTTTAGCTACAAATATACAAAAACCCGGTCTGAAGCGGACAAGCTAAGAAGGAAAGAGGAGCTGCCAAAAAAAGTTGACCGGAAACCGAGGGAAGACAACTTCGGAATAACCACCAGAAAAGCGTTTAAAGAACTGTTTATGATACAAGATAGCAGCAGAGACCATGAAATAACTCAAAATGGGTAGGCAACAGTATGCAAAGCATTTTTAAGAAAATGTAAATGATTTCTTAAAAATTAAATTAATAAGCATGTGTCCTTCTATGTAAGGGGAATAACTTTGTAACCAAGGGGCGCATGAAAGGCAGGAGTTATCTCCCATGCGCCCGGATTGCTGCAATAAAGACTATTTGCTCAATAAACTTCCAAAGCTGAGTTCTTTTCTTTGTATCACTTGTCCAAATCCGAGCGGGATAAAATCTCTCCCCCTGTCCTTACCAGCGTCGGGGTCGGCGTGCAGAGCCGGGCCCGGGCGCAAACCCGAGTCTCGCCGTCCGCTGCAGCCCGAGGGCAGGATAGGGCCCGGACCTCTTTGAGCCCTTCTCGGCCCGCGGTGGA
The DNA here is from genome assembly GCA_013397935.1 of Dasyornis broadbenti. Lineage (NCBI taxonomy): Eukaryota > Metazoa > Chordata > Aves > Passeriformes > Dasyornithidae > Dasyornis > Dasyornis broadbenti. The sequence continues at coordinate 3,203 of VZRN01001243.1, forward strand.
GAGCCTGGAGAGGCGAAACCCGACTGGTCCCGCGGCGCTCAGCTTGTCTGCCGTTTCCGTACGGACGGAGCCGGGACAGTGACGTGCCCGGTCAAGCACAGACCATGATGCCCGCTGACGCCTCTGTATTGCCGGTTAAGATCTTTAAAGATTGGTCGCATGGACAACTGTAGAGACGCTGCGGACCCACGATATTTCATCTAATAACTACCGTGGATTATGCCTTTTTTTTTCTGTCATTAACAGTCTCATCAGGGGAGAGCGCGAACGCAGTCCCCCACTACCACAAATTATGCAGTCGAGTTTCCCGCATTTGGGGAAATCGCAGGGGTCAGCACACCCGGAGTGCAAAGGATGAGCCTCGCCCTGGGAAAACCACCTGCCTGATCATGGTGTCTCCCCTGCCAGGTAAGTATGAGTTGCTCAACCCCCCACCGAAATACCCTGCCCATCGCACAGCTCTGCAACACACGCTCACTCAGCTCCGGGCCCCGCACGGACCCAGTCCCGCGCTGCGGCTCGATCCGCACGTTCCGCCCCGCGCAGCGCCCGCGGACACGCGAGGGCCAGCGGCGCCTTTGCGCGGGCTGTGTCCTGATACCCTGATCGTGGTGTCAGATTTGCATGGACACGCCCTCTCCGTCGGGGCATCGCTTCTGCCGGCGGCGGCGAGAGCTGCGCGGCCGCGTACCCGCTCGTCAGGCCCCACCTTCCCGCCAATCCCAGGACCGCGCGGTCTCTGTGCCCGCCGGACCCGCGAGAGGATCGCCCGGGCGGCTCCAGCGCTGCCTCTCCTTCCCGGTATTCGTTCCTGGTTTGCCCAGTCTCGGCAAGGGCTAGTGCCCTGACTCGGTCCATCTCCTATCCGTGGGGCTGGCAAGGCCGCTGTTGTGTTCACTGGCCATCGCCACGCCACTGCTGAGGCGGGGCGACTCGCAGCATCTTGCTCCCCCTGCAGGAGCTGCGGCACAGGAGTCCCTGATGGCCGGGAGCTCCGGGTCCCTCATCACTGCATCCCGGGTCTCCCACTGCCCCTGCTTACCTGCTTGGGAATGGGCTGTGTAACGACCAACAGCCTACGGTCAGAGCCCTTCCACCTCCTCTTCTCTTTCCTCCCCATCCCTTCATACTCTCAGGATTGTTCCTCTGACCCTAGTCTGCCCCATCCAAGCGTTGTTTCCAGGCTCTCATGTTCTGGTTTGCTCCCAAGTTGGATCAGCTGAACCCTCATCGACACAACCACCAACAGTAACAAATCCAACAAGACCTTGGTGCTGTCCCAGCAGGTTCCTTTTTCACCCTCCATACTCACAAGCCATCGCTACCTATCTAAAGGTTTTGCTCCAGGTCTTCCAAGCAGTACTAGAAGTTTACATTGAATTATATGAAAGAGAATTTCCATTCTCCACCCTTGTTCTGCAGAAGGACAGCACGTGCCACTGTCTTGCGTGGGGACCCCAGCCCACAAGCATCTGGAGTATCCCTGAGAGCCCAACCAGCAGTGACAGAGAAGAACTGGGGCATTGTGTTGGCTTGGGGTGTGCAAGGCTGTGTGGGGTCACAGGAGCTGGTGAGTCTGGGATGATGTGAATATCGATGTTTAACAGCCCCTTGCTTCCCTGTGAAGGGTGCATGGACACTTCCATGGTGCCATGTGCTCATGGGCATCCCCTCCATGGGCGTCTGCTCTCACCATGCTGCTGCCAGTGCCCAGGCCCCCACGGCACTGAGGATTTCTGGGCTGTGAAGACCTCTGTGCATGGACCTTGTAGATGCCATCCTGTCCACATGTTCTGGAGCCCAGTACAAACCATTACCGCCCAGTGAGGAGCCTGTGTAGCTCCTGCACCCCTGCCAATCTCTAGGAACCCTGACCCTGCAGTCTGGCTGGGGGATGCATGCCCTGCTTTTCTCTTAGCAGGGCCAGCCAGCAGTGGAGATGGGTCCATGTCCCTGAAATCGAGCTGGTCACCCCCAGCCCCTGTGCTGCCCTAAGAGACTTCTCCCACGTCGGTCCAGTGGTGGACACACTCCTTTGGTGCTGCAGCTCCGGCCTGGCCCCGCTCTGCTCTGACACCAAGTCCTGAGCGGCACGACCGTAGCCGCACCCGGACTCAGACCGGGACCAGCAGCCTGTTCCGTGCAGCGAGACGCCGGGACCTGGAGGGGACGGGGCAATGAGAACGCGCGGCCACCGGCAGAAGAGGCAATAGCGGTACCTTACAGACGAGTGGGGGCGTGTCCATGCAAATCTGACACCACGATCAGGGTATCAGGACACAGCCCGCGCAAAGGCGCCGCTGCCCTCACGTGTCCGCGGGCGCTGCCCGGGGCAGAACGTGCGGATCGAGCCGCAGCGCGGGACTGGGTCCGTGCGGGGCCCGGAGCTGAGTGAGCGTGTGTTGCAGAGCTGTGCGATGGGCAGGGTATTTCGGTGGGGGGTTGAGCAACTCATACTTACCTGGCAGGGGAGACACCATGATCAGGCAGGTGGTTTTCCCAGGGCGAGGCTCATCCTTTGCACTCCGGGTGTGCTGACCCCTGCGATTTCCCCAAATGCGGGAAACTCGACTGCATAATTTGTGGTAGTGGGGGACTGCGTTCGCGCTCTCCCCTGATCGTCATGGTGATAAAAACAGAGAAAAATGATGTTTTGTGATTGCGCTTTATAATGAAACAAACTACTCATACTCTGAATTTGTTTATTTCGGATGTCTTATGTCTCGCGTCTACCCGTCCACCTTAAAGCCCCGTCGGAGACCGGCCGCGCTCCGCTGCTCGCCTGCACCAGCACCATCCAGCCGCGCCCCTCTGTGTCTCCCGAAACGGCGGTCGGGCCTCGGGTCGCTGCTTCGCCCAGCGCCCACCGCTGTCCCGCGAAGCCCCCATGGCCGGTGCACCAGGTGCCGCCGCCCCGCCCCGGGGGCGGTCCCGTTGCGGCCCCGCCCCGGATCCTCCCGCCACCGCTGCCGCCGAGACGCACGCATTCCACTCGGTCCGCGCTGCGGAGCCGCCGGAGCGCACGTGGCGACGCCATGGCCCGCCTGGTGCTGCAGGACGGGTCGGTGCTGCCTGGCCGCCCCTTCGGGGCCGTCGGCGCCGCCGCCACCGGGGAAGTTGGTGAGTGCGGCCGTGGGGCTGGGCTGGGGCCGGGATGTCGGGGGGCGGCCAGAGGCAGGCGGCGGCACGGGGAGGAGAGGGAACGGGATATCCGGCCCGGCGCGGGGACTCCCTCAGCTCGGGGCCTTTCCGTGGGGCCTTCCCGGAGCACAGGGTTAGGATCGGCCCGGCTGTGCTCGACTCGGTGCTCCCCGGAGGGACGCGGGACCGGGGCTGCCCCCCCATCACCCCCTTCCCGATCCCCTGCAGTGTTCCAGACTGGCATGGTGGGGTACCCCGAGGCCCTCACCGACCCCTCCTACAAGTCACAGATCCTGGTCCTTACCTACCCGCTGATCGGTAACTACGGAGTGCCCCGGGACGAGCCCGACGCGTTCGGCCTCAGCAGGGTGAGCAAGGGGGCCCAGGGGGCTTCGTGTCGTGTCGTGCTGTCGCTGCGGCAGGTTACAGAACGGGACACTGCAGGATGCCAGGGCGGGATGGATGGCACGAGGCACCAGAGCGGGGCAGTACAGGATGCCAGGGCAGGGCAGTGAGTGGCACATGGTTGCAAGCAGAGGTTTGACTCCGATGCTCCAGGGCTCAGAGCTGCAGTGGGGCCCAGCGAGGGGACATGGCGAGGCCTAGGGTTGAGCAGGGGGAGACCCCAGTACACTGGGGTTGGGGTCCTCTTGCAGCACGTGGGATGAGCGGCTGTGTGTGTCCTCACAAGGGCTTCGTTGCAAGGTGGGGGTTTCAAACTCCTGGGACAAGGTGGGGCTGGGGCTGGGGCTGGGCAGAGGGGCTGCTCGAGGCCCCAGCCCCCTCCCAGCCCCTTGGCCTCCACGCTACTTGTCCCGGGGCAGAGTCCAGCCCTGCTGTGGCCATGCTGTGCCGGCCTCCCCACACTGGCCCTAGGGGTCTTGCTGTCAGCAGCTCTCCCTGGGCCTGTGGTGTGTCCCGGTGGGTCTCTGCTGTGGCCTGTGCTTCTGGGAATCAGAGCCCCGATCCCATGGGATGGGACATACTGCCTTGTCTGGAGCTCGTTGTCAAGGCTGTGGCCGGAGGGAGTAGTGCTTTCCCATCGGCTTGGTTTGTGTTGCAGCTGTACAAAGCTGAGGGGTCCCATGGCATGGGCCATGTTGGCAGGTGGGCGGTGGGCTGCACTCCAGCAGCACTGTGAAGGCCTGGACACCCCATCCTGGGGCTTCCTCATCCAGGGACTTTGCTGGACTAAGGCTCAGCCTTGCTGTGATAGGTGTGGGACAAGGTGGGGGCAAGTGACAGCTCAGCACTGGTCCTGTGCTGTTGGAATGGGGTCCATGTTCCATGGGGTTTTTTCCTTGGCTGGTGACCCTTGGCTGGTGACTCTGCCTTGCTTTGTTCACCCCCTGTTCCTCTAGTGGTTCGAGTCCAACAAGATTCATGTGGCCGCACTGGTGGTGGGCGAGTGCTCAGAGACCCCCAGCCACTGGAGCTCATCCCACTCCCTGGACCAGTGGCTGAAGGAGCAGAACATCCCCGGGCTAGAAGGTGGGACTGGGGAGATAGCAGAGTAGGGTGGGGAGTGGGGGCTGGGTGTCACAGAGTTATGAACCAGACCCATCTCTGTTGAAATTTGCCCACCTGGAGTTCTAGCCAGCGTTGGCATTTGGGGGTGATGATGCTGCCAGGGATCAGGGTCCTGCTGGGGTGGGCCAGGGCCGTGGGATTGTGTCTCACAGCCCACTCGCAGGGGTGGATACCCGGGCACTGACAAAGAAGATCCGTGAGAAGGGGACGCTACTGGGGAAACTGGTGCCAGACGGGACCCCCGAGGGGAGCCTCTCCTTTGAAGACCCCAACAGGAAGCACCTGGTGCAGGAGGTGTCGCTGAAGGTGTGGCAGGGGCTAGGGGACAGCAGAAGCGGGTGTGGAGCCCCTTGCTTCCAGGCAGCTGGCCCCAGCAGGAGTCCAGCGATTCACTCCCCCTCCCACAGGCACCACGTGTCTTCAACCCGGGCGGATCGCTGCGTATCACGGTCCTTGACTGTGGCCTAAAGAACAATCAGGTACGGTGCCTGTGCCAGCGGGGGGCGACTGTCACTGTGGTACCCTGGGACCACCCACTGGACCCTGCAGGTGAGATGGCAGTGGCTGGGGTCAATCTGGGCCCCCTCCAAGGGGTGGGGGGGATCAAAGTCTGGAGCCAGGACTGTGTGCCTGGTTGCTGCTGTGTCCTGCTCAATGCTGTGGGCTGGGGAGCCTTGGTGTCATCATTCCTGGGGGCATTGGGGCTCAGGGCACTCAGCATGGCACCACAGGAGGGAGGCCATGGGCTTGGAATGCCTTGCTGTGATTGGTATGGGGGACTCTGGTTTGTCGTGTCAGTATGGCGCTGTGTGGGGGGACAGTGTGGGACTGGGGAAGCCTTGCTGGCACTTCAACGGGTGTTGTGGGGTCAGAACATCTTGGTGCAACCCTGCTGGGGTGTTGGGGATACTGCAGGCTCAGGGTGCTTCTCTGCTGGTAGCCAGGAGTGCCCACTGTGACCCTGTGGGGACCTTGTGAGGCCCTACTGTGATATCGAGGGGCTGGGGGGTCCCACTCTGACCACGCTGCTCTCTTGGCACAGACTTTGACGGGCTGTTCATTAGCAATGGCCCCGGGAACCCACAGCTCTGCCAGGAGACTGTGTCCAGCCTGCGCCGGGTGCTGGACATGCCCCAGCCCAAGCCCATTTTTGGGATCTGCCTGGGACACCAGCTACTCGCCCTGGCCCTCGGTGCCCGTACCTACAAGATGAAGTGAGTGGGGGTCCAGTGTCAATGCAGGGGTCCTGGCTGCTGGGGCCGCCTGACACCTGTCCCACCACCCAGGTATGGGAACCGTGGGCATAACCAGCCATGCCTGCACGAGGACACGCAGCGCTGCTTCATCACGGCGCAGAACCATGGCTTTGCGGTGGAGGTGGGCAGCCTCCCACCAGGCTGGGTCCCACTCTTCACCAATGCCAACGATGACTCCAACGAGGGCCTCGTCCATGAGCACAAGCCCTTCTTCAGGTGTGTGTGAGGCCACAGCAGGGGGCCTGGGGTTGGGGACTGTGGGATGGCATGTCATAGGGTTGTGTCCTGTCTGTCCCCCTCCACAGCGTCCAGTTTCACCCCGAGCACTGCGCCGGCCCCACGGACCTGGAGGGTCTCTTCGATGTCTTCATGGAGGTGGCACGGGACGTGCGGGACGGGGACAGCAGTGCCCAGACAGGTGCGTGTGAGTGTGAGGGACAGCCAGGACCATGGGGCAAGGGCTGCAGGACAGGGCTCTGCATGGGAGTGCCCTGTCCCCAGCGTGCCACATCCCCTCCAGTGCGGGAGCGCCTGCAGCAGTGGCTGACCTACACCAAGGCGTCAGTGGGGGAACTGGATGCCGCCCGGCCCCGCAAGGTGCTGATCCTGGGCTCCGGTGGCCTTTCCATTGGGCAGGCAGGCGAGTTCGACTACTCGGGGTCACAGGTGAGCACCCGCCCCAGGGCATGTGGGGCAGTAGGGGCCACAGAGGGGTGGCAAGGGCCTGGGGCCATCAGCCGTGACCCCTCTGCTCCCCATGAGGCCATCAAAGCACTGAAGGAGGAGAACATCCAGACGGTGCTGATCAACCCCAACATCGCCACAGTCCAGACCTCCAAGGGACTGGCAGACAAGGTGTACTTCCTGCCCATCACCCCTGAGTATGTCACTCAGGTGAGCACCCCAGGATGCCGGCTGGGAGGGGGCGGTTTGGGGATGCAGGGAGGACAGAGTTGGGAGCTGTGTGGGGGGCTGGACTGGGGGATAGCCTAGAGCCTGGTGCATGGAGGGCTGCGTGGGGGTGGAAGGGGCTTGAGGGGCAGCACAGGTGAAGGTGGCAGCCAGAAAACACAGGACACACCTTGATTTCTGTCCCATCCCCTCGTGCCCCCCAGGTGATCCGGAACGAGCGGCCTGATGGGGTGCTGCTGACCTTTGGGGGGCAGACAGCCCTCAACTGCGGTGTGGAGCTGACCAAGGCGGGTGTTCTGGAGCGTTACCATGTGCGGGTGCTGGGCACCCCTGTTACCTCCATTGAGATGACAGAGGATCGCAAGGTCTTTGTGGAGAAGATGGAGGAGATTGGGGAGCACGTGGCACCCAGCGAGGCCGCTGCCTCCCTGGAGCAGGTCTGGGATGGTTTGCAGGGCTCTGGGGCAGGGCAGTGTCCTGTCCTTCCTGTTCCCACCATGACCCTGTTGCTCTCTGCAGGCGCAGGCGGCAGCTGAGCGGTTGGGGTACCCGGTTCTGGTGCGCTCCGCCTATGCCCTTGGAGGGCTAGGCTCTGGCTTCGCCAACAACCGGGAGGAGCTGGTGGCTCTAGTGAGCCAGGCCTTCACCCACACCTCCCAGGTGCTAGTGGACAAGTCCCTGAAAGGCTGGAAGGAGATTGAGTATGAGGTGGTGCGAGATGCCTACAACAACTGCGTCACGGTACGGCATGGAGGGGAGGCCTCTGGGCTGTTTCAGAGGAATGGTTGTGGGGCAAGTGCTGGGAGCCAGGGGCTCCCACTGCACCTTGTCCCCAGGGAGGGCTCCCCAGTGCCTTCCATGGTGCTGGCACAGCTGCTGTATGCAACTGGGAGGTGCACCCCATGAGCCAGAGCCCCACACCACCATGCTGGGGTGTTCATCCCAGCTGTCTGCCTAGTGGGACACCCCATGTATTCCAGTCCTGGCTGGGCAGGGGAGGATGTGGTGGGAGCTGGGAGGTACCCACCACGGGCAGCACGTGGAGCAGTGGGGAACCTCAAGCTTGCAGTGACTCCCCCCCCCACTACTGCCAGGTGTGCAACATGGAGAACCTGGACCCGCTGGGGATCCACACGGGCGAGTCCATCGTGGTGGCGCCCAGCCAGACCCTCAATGACACCGAGTACTTCATGCTGAGGCGCACAGCTGTCAAGGTGGTGCAGCATCTGGGCATTGTGGGCGAGTGCAACATCCAGTTTGCCCTCAACCCCGAGTCAGAGCAGGTACTTGCAGCTCCCTGTGGGTTCTGGCTCTTGCTCCCAATCCCTGGCCAGCCCTGCCCTGGGAGGATCTGGGTCCTGCCCCATTCTGTCCCACGAGGCTTTGCCACACTGCCCCCCCAGCCCTGTGCAGCAGCCTCTCTGAGGTGCGGTAGGTCAGGCCATGTCACCGGCGTGGCCTGTTCCACGGCACCCACCGACCCGGCCCGCCTGCTGCCCACAGTACTACATCATTGAGGTGAACGCCCGGCTCTCCCGTAGCTCAGCCCTGGCCAGCAAGGCCACTGGTTACCCGCTGGCCTACGTGGCTGCCAAACTTGCCCTGGGCATCCCCCTGCCCCTCCTCAGGTAAGGCACCACCACAGTGCGAGATGAGGTGCTGCCGTGGTGGGGTGGCCCCAGCTGCTGACCCATGTCATCTCCTCAGGAACTCTGTCACCAACTCCACGACGGCCAACTTTGAGCCCAGCTTGGACTACTGTGTGGTGAAGATCCCACGCTGGGACCTCTGCAAGTTCCTGCGTGTCAGCACCAAGATTGGCAGCTCCATGAAGAGCGTGGGTGAGTGGAGGGGGGCAACATTAGTGGGCATGTGGTGGGAACACAATCCCCCTGCTCACCCCAGCTTCTGCAGGGGAGGTCATGGCCATTGGGAGGAACTTCGAGGAGGCGTTCCAGAAGGCTCTGAGGATGGTGGACGAGAACTGTGTGGGCTTTGATCACACAGTGAAGCCGGCCTCGGACATGGTGAGCACTGGGGTCTGAGTGTCTGTGCTGGCTGTGCTGTTCTGGGGGGAGAGGTGGCCATCTGCCTCCATCAGGCACCCTCAACCCCTGGCCTGGCAGGAGCTGGAGACACCAACGGACAAGCGGATCTTTGTGCTGGCGGCAGCGCTGCGGGCCGGGTACTCCATTGAGCGGCTCTATGAGCTGACCAAGATTGACCGCTGGTTCCTGCACAAGATGAAGAACATCACGGACCACGCGGTGCTGCTGGAGTCGTACCGTGGTGAGCAGGGCACCATGCCGCCCGCCGTGCTCAAGCGCGCCAAGCAGCTCGGCTTCTCTGATAAGCAGGTGGCCCTGGCCGTGCTCAGGTGAGAAGGGGAGGGGGCAGCTCTGCTCTGCTCCGTGCCTCAATCCTGGCACTCACACAGTCCTGTGCAGCACCGAGCTGGCCGTGCGGAAGATGCGGCGTGACCTAAAGATCCTGCCAGTGGTGAAGCAGATTGACACAGTGGCAGCAGAGTGGCCAGCCCAAACCAACTACCTGTACCTGACCTACAATGGCTCTGAGCACGACCTGGCCTTCCGTGAGCCCCATGTCATGGTCATTGGCTCCGGTGTCTACCGTATCGGCAGCAGTGTTGAGTTTGACTGGTGTGCTGTCGGCTGCATCCAGGAGCTCCGCAAGGTCAGACAGGTCCCAGCACCCTCTCGGGTGAGGGGTGGGTGTCCCTGGTCGGAGGATGGGGCTGAGTAGGGGTTGGGGGCTCTGGGCTCACCTTGTCCCACCCCCCAACAGATGGGTTTTAAGACAATCATGGTGAACTACAACCCTGAGACAGTGAGCACCGATTACGACATGTGCGATCGCCTCTACTTCGACGAGATCTCCTTTGAGGTGAGGGGGCTGGGGCCCTGACACCTGTGGGGCCGGATGAGGGCTGCCATGGCTCTGTCCCAGCCATCCCCTTGCCCCACATGGTGCTGCAGGTGGTGATGGACATCTATGAGCTGGAGAACCCTGAGGGCGTGATCCTGTCCATGGGCGGGCAGTTGCCCAATAACATCGCCATGGCCCTGCACCGGCAGCAGTGCCGCATCCTGGGCACCTCCCCGGAGGCCATAGACTCAGCTGAGAACCGCTTCAAGTTCTCCCGCCTGCTTGACTCCATTGGCATCAGCCAGCCTCTCTGGAAGGAGCTCTCTAACATGGAGGTGGGGCCCAGTGAACGGGAGAGGGCTGCCTCAGGGTGGCTCTCTGTGTGTGTGCTGAGGTTCCATCTCTCTTGCAGTCAGCCAAGCACTTCTGCTGCAAGGTGGGGTACCCGTGTGTTGTCCGCCCCTCCTATGTGCTGAGCGGTGCTGCCATGAACGTGGCATACTCGGACAGCGATTTGGAGAAGTTCCTGAGCAACGCTGTGGCTGTGTCCAAGGAGCAGCCTGTTGTCATTTCCAAGTTCATCCAGGAGGCCAAGGTCCATCCAGGAGGCTGCTCCAGCCCCAGGATGCCCCTGAAATCCCCAACCCCACACAGGCTGTGACCATGTTCCCATTCATAGGAGATCGATGTGGACGCAGTGGCCTGTGACGGTGTGGTAGTGGCCATCGCCATCTCGGAGCACGTGGAGAACGCTGGGGTGCACTCAGGTGATGCCACACTGGTGACCCCGCCGCAGGACATCACCGCCAAGACACTGGAGCGCATCAAGGCCATTGTCCATGCCATCGGGCAGGAGCTGCAGGTCACAGGGCCCTTCAACCTGCAACTCATCGCCAAGGTACCTGGGACTGAGGACTGCACGGTGCCAGTAGGAGAGCACCCCACATCCCCAGCCCTACTTCATTCTGTCCCCTCTCTCCTAGGATGACCAGCTAAAGGTGATAGAGTGCAATGTCCGCGTCTCCCGCTCTTTCCCCTTTGTCTCCAAGACTCTGGGGGTGGACTTGGTGGCTCTGGCCAGCCAGGTGATCATGGGTGAGGATGTGGAGCCTGTGGGGCTGATGACGGGCACGGGCGTCGTTGGTGTCAAGGTGAGTGGTGGCTGTGGGGCCAGGCTGGGGTGCAAGACCAGGCAGCCCCTGAGTGTCCCCTGGCCCCCAGGTGCCTCAGTTCTCCTTCTCACGCCTGGCGGGCGCTGATGTGGTGCTGGGGGTGGAGATGACCAGCACGGGTGAGGTTGCCTGCTTTGGGGAGAACCGCTGTGAGGCATACCTGAAGGCCATGCTCAGCACTGGCTTCAAGATCCCCAAGAAGAACATTCTGCTGACCATTGGCAGCTACAAGGTGTGTGGGGTAAAAGTGCTGGGAGGCTGGGGTTCCCTCTCTGCTCTCTGACCAGCCCCTGATTCATTTCAGAACAAGAGTGAGCTGCTGCCCACGGTGCGGACGCTGGAGAGCCTCGGCTACAACCTGTATGCCAGCCTCGGCACCGCCGACTTCTACACCGAGCATGGCATCAAGGTCAGGGCTGGGGGCCTGCGGGGCTGGGGCACAGCCAGTGGGATGCAGGGCCCTGACAGGGTCACTGTCTGCAGGTGAAGGCTGTGGACTGGCACTTCGAGGAGGCAGATGGCAGCGAGGCTGGCGCCCGGGAGACCCAGCGCAGCATCCTAGACTACCTGGCTGAGAACCACTTTGAGATGGTCATCAACCTCTCAATGCGCAACTCGGGGGGCCGCCGGCTCTCGTCCTTTGTCACCAAGGGGTACCGCACCCGGCGCCTGGCTGTCGACTACTCTGTGCCCCTCATCATCGACATCAAGTGCACGAAGCTCTTTGTAGAGGTGGGCTGGGGCGTGTGGGGATCTCAGGAAGGTGGATGCAGGGAAAGGGAGCAAAGTGGGGTTGTGGAAGTCCTGTTGTGGGTGCTGTGGGGTGGGCACTGTGCGTGGGCGTCACTGTGCAGGGGTTGTTCTTGGGGTGCAGCTCGGACTGACATCATCACCCTCGCCCTGCTCCTGACCCAGGGTCATACCTCATGGCTGCTGTTTCTGCAGGCACTGGGCCAGATTGGGGCAGCCCCACCACTGAAGATGCATGTGGACTGCATGACATCCCAGAAACTCATCCGCCTGCCAGGTAGGTGTTCAGTGGTCACGGGGGGCAGCATGTAGCCAGGCTGGGCACATCTGTAGGTACTGTGGAGAGAGATGTTTCCCTTCTGTGCTTCCTGGATGTCCTTCGTCCCTCATATCCCCTGTGGCCAGCAGCTGCCAGTACTGATGCTGACACTCCCCAGGCCTGATTGATGTCCACGTCCACCTCCGTGAGCCGGGTGGCACCCACAAGGAGGACTTTGCATCGGGCACAGCAGCTGCCCTGGCTGGGGGTGTCACTATGGTGTGTGCCATGCCCAACACCAGCCCTGCTGTCACCGATGCCACCTCTTTTGCCTTGGCACAGAAGGTAAGGGACTGCTGCCAGCCTGACTCTCATGTCCCCTCCCTGGGTGCTGCTATGCCAGCCATGGTGGGCTCATTGCCCTTGGTGGGCTCGCTGCCTGTGGCGGGACTGGTCCCAGCACAGCACCCACTGCTCTTGTCCTGCAGCTGGCTGAGGCTGGGGCCCGCTGTGACTTTGCTCTCTTCCTGGGGGCTTCCTCGGACAATGCTGGCACTCTGGGCCCCCTGGCTGGGGCAGCCGCTGGGCTCAAGATGTACCTGAACGACACCTTCTCCAGCTTGCGGATGGATGACGTGTCGCTGTGGATGGAGGTGAGCAGGCAGGCAGGGGCTGGCACAGGGCAGATCTGCTCCTGGCACTGGTACCCACCAGCCCCATTCCCCTCAGCACCTGGAGCAGTGGCCACGGCACCTGCCCATCGTAGCTCACGCAGAGCGGCAGACGGTGGCTGCTGTGCTGATGGTGGCCCAGCTGTACCAGCGCCCTGTCCACATCTGCCATGTGGCCCACAGGGAAGAGGTGAGCAGGGGGACCTGTGGGTTCCAGGGATGGAGTGTGGTGCCCTGTGGGTACTGCCCTAACCACGGCTGTTCCAGATCCTGCTCATCAAGGCAGCCAAGCAGAGGGGGATCCCAGTGACGTGCGAGGTGGCCCCACACCACCTTTTCCTGAGCCAGGACGACCTGGGGCGCCTCGGAAAGGGCCGGGCAGCCGTGCGGCCAGCACTGGGCACCCACCGGGATGTGGAGGCCCTCTGGGAGAACATGGACATCATCGACTGCTTTGCCACTGACCATGGTGAGTCCCAGGGTATGGCAGCCACGGGGTGGGGAAGGTGAGTGGGGACAACCTCCAGTGACAAGCCCCATCCCGCAGCACCTCACACGCTGGAGGAGAAGCAGGGGCAGGAGCCGCCCCCTGGGTACCCTGGCCTGGAGACAATGCTGCCGCTGTTGCTGACGGCTGTCTCTGAGGGACGACTCAGTGTGGAGGACATCATCCAGCGCCTCTATGAGAACCCTCGCAAGATCTTTGGGCTACCAGCGCAGGAGGACACCTATGTGGAGGTGGGTCCCTGCCCACCTGCCCCAGGTCCAGCCCCCACCACACTGTCTCTGACCCGCTGTCCTGGCAGGTGGACCTGGAACATGAATGGATCATCCCCAGCTGCACAGCCTTCTCCAAGGCCCATTGGACGCCCTTCGAGGGCATGAAGGTGAAAGGGACAGTGCGGAGGGTGGTCCTGCGTGGGGAAGTTGCCTACATTGACGGGCAGGTAAGGTCCCTTTATTCCTGTATTGAGAGTGTCCCCCACCACAGACCGGGTCACCCGGTGCTGACCCTATTCCCCCAACCCTATCTCTGCCATGGCTGCAGGTGCTGGTGCCCCCTGGCTATGGGCAGGATGTGAAGAAGTGGTCCTCAGGAGCTGCACTGCTGCCACACGGGGCCCCCACCAAGGAGAGTGTGAAGGTACTGGGGTGTATGGAGCTGGCAGGGGGTCCCTCTCCACCCTGGCTCCAGCTCGGTCTGTCGTTGCAGAGCCCCGAGCGGCCCCGGCACATGGCTGGTGATGTGCTGCGTGGACGAGCTGCCAGCCCCCGCCGGCCCGGCCCCATGGGTGATGCACGCATCCACCTCCCGCCCCGCATCCACCGAGCCTCCGACCCTGGACTGCCAGGTAGGGGCTGGCTAGTGCAGTAGGCGGGCAGCGGGCACGCTGCCCGGGGCGGGGTCTGGGACAGTGGCTGGGTAGCCCCGCTGATGCCGGCCCTTGTGTCCCGTTCAGCATTCCAGAGGCTGGGAGCCACGCACCGCCCGGGCGCCCGAGGCACCGGTAATGTTGGTGGGGGGAGGGACTCACTAATGGCACTTACTGCAGCCCATGAGTGCATCCCCTCCCCCAGGTGCCGTGCGGGCCCCGGGCTGCCTGCGCTTCCCGCCATGGGCCCCTTCTGGCACCCAGCACCAGGACTGGGCACTGCAGGACAGGGCACGGCCGTGCCACCCGCTTCCCTCCTGCCCTGACCCGCGTGGCAGCTCGGGGGACCCCTCAACTGTTAATGTTATTTGTGGGGTGGCCAGTTGGGAATTGCGGGGTGCACTGGGAGAGGGTTGCAGCACAGCATGGGACTTGGACAGCCTGTGTCTGGTTCACCGTCAACCTGGCTTCAGGCCTGTCTTGATTTCATGTGATACTGCCAAGTGCCAGGAGGGCTGTGCTGCACTGGCAGCATGCTGGGAGGAGAGCAGGGCCCAGGGTGCTGCCACTCCCCACAACCCCTAACAGCACTGCTCCTCTCTCCCACCCAGCCGAGGACACTCGTGAGAAGGTCAGCAGGAAGGCAGTGGAGTTGGGTGAGTGTGGTAGGGGCCCTGAGGCTCACCGTGGGGATCCAGGGCCCGTGGCTGGTGGTTGGGCTCTTTGAGGCATCCCCATGGGCTGATCAGCTGCTCTCGGTGCCACAGATACGGCGGTGGTCCAAGACAGCCACTTCTACCCACTGGGGCCTGTTCCACGCCAGGCATCCCCACAGCGTGCCCCCCACTTCCAGACCTCCCCGTTGCTGCACCCCCTTGTTGGGCAGCACGTCCTCTCTGTCCGGCAGTTCTCCAAGGAGCAGGTGCCTGGGAGGGTGGGTGTGGGGGCTGCGGATGCTGTAGTGCCTCCTGTGCCCCGGCTGAGCCCTGGTGCCTCCTGTGCCACCTGAGCCACCTGTCCCCACAGTTGTCCCACCTGTTCAACGTGGCACACACCCTGCGCATGCTGGTGCAGAAGGAGCGGAGCCTGGACATCCTCAAGGTGAGCTGTGCACAGGGTGGATACCTGTCCTCTGGGCCACCCAAGGGAGCCCTGTACCAGGCAGGGATGCCCTAGGCTCCCCGAGGTGACTGCCCGGCCCTGCAGGGGAAGGTGATGGCATCCATGTTCTACGAGGTGAGCACGCGGACCAGCAGCTCCTTTGCAGCAGCCATGAGCCGGCTGGGTGGCTCTGTCCTGTCCTTCTCTGAGGCCACCTCCTCGGTGCAGAAGGGCGAGTCGCTGGCTGACTCTGTGCAGACCATGTGCTGCTACGCTGATGTGCTGGTGCTGCGACACCCCCAGCCTGGCGCTGTTGAGGTGAGAGGGGATGGGGGAAGCTGCATCCTTTTCTGGAGGCACTGGGGACTCTGCCCCAATGGCAGGGATGGTGACCTGCATTATGGGGAAGGGACATGGTCCCCAACTCGGCAGGGGTCAGGTCCTGCCACCATGGGGCTGGTGGGGACTGTGTCCTGACTGCACTCACCTGCCCTGCCCTGCTGGTGCTCCCAGCTGGCTGCCAGGCACTGCCGCAAGCCAGTGATCAATGCCGGGGACGGGGTCGGGGAACACCCCACGCAGGCGCTGCTGGACATCTTCACCATCCGCGAGGAGCTGGGCACCGTCAATGGGATGACGGTGAGGTGCAGGGGCAAGAGGGCACAACCGGGGAGCTAAGGGGCCCTGTCTAGGCCCTGAGGGGCCATGGACAGGCTGGAGCTGACCACTCTTCCCAGGTCACCATGGTGGGCGACCTGAAGCACGGGCGCACGGTGCACTCCCTGGCCCGCCTGCTCACCCAGTACCGCGTCAACCTGCGCTACGTGACCCCTCCTGGCCTCCGCATGCCCCCTGACATCACCAGCTTTGTGGCCTCCAGGGGCATCCAGCAGGTGAGGAGCAGGGTCGGGGGCTGGCCCCTGCACACTCTCCAGCCCTGTACCCCCCACCACCCTGACGGTGCTGCCCTAGGAGGAGTTTGGGAGCATCGAGGAAGCGTTGCCGGACACAGATGTGCTCTACATGACCCGCATCCAGAAGGAACGTTTCCAGCGGGCTGAGGACTATGAGGCTGTGAGTGAGGGGAACCTAGGTCTTGCTGCCCTCCAGGGGCATGGGTACTCCCCTGCCCCAGCTCAGGGCTTTGTGTATCCCCTCAGTGCTTTGGGCAGTTCATCCTCACACCCCACATCATGACCCGGGCCAAGGAGAGGATGGTGGTGATGCACCCTCTGCCCCGTGTCAACGAGATCAGGTGGGGAGGGGGATAACAGGGGCAGGGGAGCTGCGGGGTACTGGGAGGGAGTGTCTGGGAAGGTGTCTGGGAGAATGGGTATGAAATATACCGGGCAGAAGTGGGACTTCTCAGGGCATGGGCTTATAGGAGGTTTCTGGGGGAGCTGGGGCAGTGGTGTTGTGGAGGGGGTTGGTCAGGGGCATGTAAGCTGCAGTGTGCTGGGCAGCGTGGGTGGTCTCGGGGTCATGGGGGCTGCAATGTGCTGGGGGTGTCTGGGAAGGTTCCAGGGGGTTCAGGGGCAAGAAAATGGCAATGTGCTGGGCAGGGTGGGAAGGCGCTCAGAGTGATGGGAGCTGGTGTTGCTAGGTTTGGGGGAACAGGCTGCATTGTGCAGTGGGTCAGGGGTACCGGGTGGGGTGTCAGGACTCCCACGTGGGTCAGTGGTTCCATGGGGGTTCCTGAGGGTCCCGGGCGGGTGTCAGAGGTCCCGGGACGTTGGGGGCCGGGCATCCCGGGTGGGTCCGGGGGTCGGTGCCCGCTGATGACGTCATTCCGCAGCGTGGAGGTGGACTCCGACCCGCGCGCAGCGTACTTCCGGCAGGCGGAGAACGGGATGTACATGCGGATGGCGCTGCTGGCCACGGTGCTGGGCCGCTACTGACCAATAAACGCTCTCGGTCGCGATACGACATCTCGCTGCGACGCGCGTCACTGTGCTGCGACACGTGTGGCCATGGCGGCGGTGTGGAGGGGCTGCGGGCGGCTGCTGGCGCGGCGGCCTGGGGCGGCGCAGGCGCTCACAGCCGGTAAGGGATGGGCCCGGCCCACGGCCCCCTGCGGCGGCCACGTCCTGAGACCCCTGGCCCCTGCACACAGACCCTCGCCAGAACACAGCCCCTCCACCCTGTTCCTCTTGTCACAAGGGAGGGCCACCCCTCCCCAACATACAGACCCACCCTGCACACGCCCCTCCGGCGCGCCGACTCCACGCAGCCACAGCCTCTGCCGGCACAGGACCCCTCTCACCCCCTCACAGCCCCCCAAACCCCTTGCCCCTCTGTGTGGGCATTGTCACCCCAGCGGGAGGCAGAACAGGAGCCCCAAAGCTGGGGGGCTTCCAGTGCCTCAGGGGTCTGCCTTGTCGGGGAGGAGGTGCTGCCATGCCCCACACTCAGCAGGGAGCAGAGACCCCCATGTGTCGCACTGGGTGAGGGGCACTGGCCCACTCTGGGCTCAGAAGATCTGCATCAGGGCTCTGTGCTGGAGCCACAGGGGTAGTGGGGGACTGTAAGGAGGCACAGGCCTCACACCCAGACCCGGGGAGAGGCTGTCCTGGGTGTCACCCCCTGCCCCGGGTGGGGTTGGATGCTGACCTTTAACACTGGGAATTCATAAGGGCTCAGCCCTTCCACGTTTGTCTGTGCTCAGTGGTGATGGCATAGAGGTGCTGCCTGAGGAGAGGCTCCCAGGGCCCTGCACAGGTGATTGCTTGCAGAACTGTGAGGTGCCATAAATCTGCCCTGGTGCTGGCCTGTGGCTCTAATGCTCCAAGGATTTGCAGCCCTGGGCACCAGGCAGTTCTGTCCCCCCTTCCCTGCTGCCACCCCCCAACCCACCTGAGGCTGAGTCTGAGCAGTGCGAGTGTCTGTCCTGTTGTGCCACGTGTGCTCGAGGTTGTGTAGGGGCTGTGCTGTATTGATGGTTGGGAGCTGGGGGGGGTCCCTGTGTGCTTCTTGCTGCACCTCCTGCTTGCAGCCTCCCTGTCACCACTACTTCCCCCTCACCCTGATCCTTCCTGCCCTGTCACTGCTCCCCCTGCCCTCCTGCTCCCACCAGCCCAGGATGCTGGGAAAGCACAACCCTGGGGTCAGGGAGGGCTGTGCTGAGCCAGGGCCTCCCGTTGTTTTCAGTCCCTGACCCTCAGCCATAATGCCCCCCGGGGGGTGGCACGATGCCCCCCTGCCTGGCTGCTGGGCCCCTGCTAATCTACTTTGCTGTTCCCACTGTTATTTTTATCAGAAGTCTGTTGCTGGCGCCTGGGTGCTGCTGGCAGCATGTCCCCCTGTGCTTGGCAGGAGGCCACTGTGGAGCTGGGAGGGCTGCCCAGGGCTGGTCCTATCCGCACTCCCCCTGCTCGCTGTGGCCCTGGGCTGGCTCTCGCCCAGGCTCTGCTCTGCCTGTTGTTGCTTCACATCGTAGCTGGCCCTCCTGTGGTGCAGTCCTCTGTCCCTCAGGGCTCTGTCAAGCCTGTGGGGGTGTGGGGCTGAGCCATGGTAGGGCATGGCCTCTCTGTAGATGCTGGGCTGGTGCTGGATACAGTTCCCCCAGCCCAGAAGTTACTGCCCTTGGGTTGGGCTCTCCCTGCTGCGGTGGGTGCCCAGCTCCAGCGAGGGGGTCATGAGAACTCCTGCTCTCCTCAGAGCTTCCACAGGCAATCCCCATTCAATGGGCAGGCTGAGCCCATCGCTGCTGGCTGTGCAATGGTCCATGGGCTTTCCGGGTCCTGTGCCTTGTGCCAGATACATTCCAGCCTCCAGCCCTGCCTTCTCTTGCTGCTCCCAGAGACCCCCAGTGCTGCCAGCTGGGGCCGGGCCAGGGAGCTGCTGGGAGTTGGCTGTGCCTGCTGTGTCCAGCCACACTCAGTGGCCGAGCTGCTGTCCGAGGACTCTGGGGTCAGGCAGGGCTTTGCCTCCTGCATCCTGGGCCCTGGGCCAGGCTGCTGGCAGGGCCCAGGCACAGTGGGCAGCAGCACGTGCCTGCAGCTGTGACCCTGCTGTCACTCCCTGCCTGTGGAGAGCAGCCCCCTGCTCCTGCCATGGCAATGCCATGGGCATGCAGATGCTGCCCTATTTGGGTTTAGGCCCCATTCAGAGGCCTCTGGTCACAAAACAGCAAGCTGGCAGCAACCTGGGGGTCATCTAGTCACCCCTGGCACAAAGCTTGGCTGGGATGAATGTTCCAGGCCTGCATAGGAGCTGTGGTCGGGCTGTGCTGGTGCACCCTGGGCAGGCACTGTTGCCAAATTCATTGCAAGGGGTTGGATCTGACTGCATCCCCAGGCCAAGGCAGGGATGCACAGACAGGTCTGTCTCTCCCAGCACAGTCTCATCACTGCTGGGCACCGTACCCAGAGCCTTCAACAGTGGATGAGTAACAGCGGTGCCATGCTGTGTTCTCAGTGAGCGCTGTGCCCCTGCACCCAGCTCCTGGGAATGCACCCCCTGGGCATGCTGCCGGTGGGAGCAGCCAGTGCTCTAGCTGTGCTGGCCTGGAGTCCAACGCCTGCCACCACCCCCTTCCCGGTGCTGCTGTAGCCCATGGGCTGGTGGGTTTGCTCTGCCATCATGGAGGTGGTACAGGGGCTCTCAGGGCTGGGGAACAGAGCCTCAGATCCTGGGACTGGTGTGGGCTGTGAACTGCAGGAGGTGCTGCTGGGAGTGCAGCAGCTCTATGGGGCTGCAGAGCCTGGGCTGGCTCTGCCAGTGAGCTCTTGGGGACCACCTGGCATGGTGTGGAGACAGGGAGCTGGGCCCTTGTCCATGAGGAACTACTGACAAAGTCCCTGGGGCAGGGCTGGTCCTGAGCTGGTCATTGGGGCTGGCGAGACAGAGGCTGCTGGGGCCGGCACCCGCCAGGCTGAGGGCTTGCTGGACTCAGGTCTTCCAAGGATGGAGCAGAATGGCAGCGAGGCTGGAGACCTGCCAGAGAACCATCCCAGGGGGGAGCGGGAAGAGTGAGCAGGAGCTGCCAGGGCTGGGGGAGCAGCTGGCGGGGGCAGCACTGGGCCAGCTGAGTTGCGTCGAAGGGGTCAGGGGTGTAAGATGGAGCAGGAGCTGCCAGAGACCCAGCCGGGCAGCACCCCACTGGGGACACTGATCTGGAAACAGGGCCAGGAGCTGTGCCAGCAGCCAGCTGTGGCAAGGGGCTGGGACAGCCTGGGCAGTGGGGTGCGCATTCTGTCCATCCCAGCTGGTGGGGGGCAACACAAGCAGAGAGCTGTGCTCCAGGGAGGGGATCGCAGTCAGAAAAGCCTGCCCAGTGTTCAGGGAGAGGTTTGGGGGAGGTGTGGGAGAGGCCGTGTTGGGGATCACTGGCAGCAGCTGGGCAGGCTCTGCCCTGAGAGCCGCAGGCACCGCAGGCCCTGGGTGACTGGTCAGCCCCATGCCCAGGTTAAAGGGAGGAGGTGCAGCTGGACACCGCTTCGACCAGAGATGCTGTGGTGTCCTGAGAGGCCTGAGGCACTTGGCAGAGTGGGAGGCCTGTGGGCTTTGGTGCTGGTGGTGGGGAGCTGCAGCTGGGACAGAGCTGGCAGAGCTGGAACAGGCTCAGGCATCCTGGGGCAGGGGGCCCAGCTGTGGGCAGGTCACACAAGGGTCTCACCCACCTAAATTGGCCGTGCTGGTCACAGGGACCCTCATGGGAGCTGGGGATGTGATTGCGCAGCAGCTGGTGGAGAGGCGGGGGCTGCGTGGGCACCACTGTCCGCGCACCCTGAAAATGATGGCCATTGGCTTCTGCTTCGTGGTGAGTGGCAGCACAGTGGGATGGGATGGGATGGGATAAGGGGATGGGATGGGATGGGATGGGATGGGGGTACTTCCAACAGGGTGGGACCGTGGTGTTGCAGTTGAGTTGGCCCATCCTGGTGCTACCTCTCATAGCTGTGGGCAGGGCCAGTTCCATGGAGTGAGAGCAGCACAGGACAAGCTTGGTTTTGTGGTCCAGAGCTGGAGAAGGGCCATGTAACCAGCTCTGGAACCCCCCAGCCCTGACCCCTGTGACCCGTGAGAGCAGATACTTCTCCTCACCCCCTGGCTCCTGCAGGGCCCTGTTGTGGGCAGCTGGTACAGGATCCTGGATTGGCTCATCCCGGGAAATACAAAAGTTGTGGCTGTGAAAAAGATGGTCCTGGACCAGGTTGGTGTGACATGGGTGAGGGTGTCACATGGGACAGGGCAGTGGGATGGGGCAGTCGGTATGGCCATGTCCCTGTGGCAAGTTTCCATCCTATTCTGAGAGCCCAGTGCCTGAGCTGGGCCCAGCCCCACTGCAGTGGAGGACTGGGGTGGGCAATGTCGCAGAGGCTGCCCATGGCCAGCCTGACTCCAAGAACCACAAGCTCCTCAGCATCGGCCGGGGCTCCTCTTTCACAGGGCGGTTTTGCTCCGTGCTTCCTCGGCTGTTTCCTGGCTGTCACGGGGGCTGCAAACGGGCTGTCGGTGCAGGATAACTGGTCCAAGATCCAGCAGGTATGCGCTGCTGCCCTGGGCAGCACTGAGGGGCCCTGGCAGCTCCTCCTGTTGTGCTGGCCCTGATGGCTGCTCCCATTTGTGGCCATGCCTGTGCCCAGGTGCTGGATCCCAGGGCCCTGGGCATGTCAGGTGCCCCAGTGCTGCCAGTCTGAGTACTGATGCCAGCACTAGTTCCTGTGCCATGGAACTAGGGTCCCACTGGGCCAGACAGGGTGCCATGGGCTCCTGCATCCTCACCAGCCCTGGCTGGGTTCTCCAGAGCTTCTGGCTGGGTCTGGCTGGGTCTCCAGAGCAATTTCCAAGATGACTCCCATTAGCAGTAATTGCTGGAAACCAGTGTGAACACTGAGTCAGCATGTCCAGAGTGAGTCACTGGGGAGTGGGTGCCCTCCTGCCACAGAATGAGGCACGCTGGGGTGGTCGCATGGCTGCCAGGGGTGGCAACACCAGCCTGGCTCACTGATGCTGCTGGAGCTGTGTGTGAAGGGCCCCAGCCTGGTCAGAGCTCTGCCTGGGTGGTAACACCCAGAGTTCTTTCCTCTGCATGGGGACACCCCAGGCACCAGACTGCTACCCACTGGGCTACCAGTACATGCCCCTCGTCCTGCCCCAGAGTGCAGGAAGCTGATCCTGGGGCAGGATCACGTCACCTGTGCTTTCTCCATGCTCTGCGCAAGACACAGCTGGGGTATGGGATGCTCCAAGGCACCCTAAGGGTGAACAGGTTCTGGGCACACCAGCACTCCGAGCACTCCAATCCATCTGCCCCTGCTGCATTCTGACCAGCTCATGTCATGGGTCTTGCCTTGCCTTCCCCAGGGAATCCCGCCATGGTTGGTGATTCCTGCGAGCTGTGGCTCATGGCGATCCCTGGCCTGGAAGCGGGTGCTGGGCTGGGGGCTTGGCAGCAGCGCTGGCAGCACCTTTACCCCTGGCTTGAGGTGCATCCGCCTCTCCCCACGCAGAGGAAGCGTCAGCAGAGCATCCATCACCCCTCACTCGCTCGCCCCGTCCTGGGCTGCTGGCCAGCACTGGGAAGAGCCCGGCCTCCTGGCTGAGTCATGGCCCAGCTGGATGAGGGACTTGTCCTGCTGCCATGGGACAGGGATGTGACACAGCCATGGCTGTGGCACGAGGACAAGGCAGCACCTTGGACTCCCAAAGCGGCTGCCCCAGCTCAGTGCCCTTCTCTATCTCTGCCCTGTGGTGCCCAGGAGGGGACTGGCGGAGCACTGAGCTGGCAAGGGGCTCGCAGCCCACACTGGGGAAATGAGCCATCTGCCAATGTGCCCTGGCTGTGGCACAAAGGGCCTTTAGTGGGAATGGTTCTGGTCACCCTCTTCCTTCCGCCCCCACAGACATGGCTGTGGGACAGCGCAAACAGGCCTGCAGGGTTTCCATGCCCAGCAGTGCAGAGGTGGGGGGATCAGTGGCGTGGACAGGGACCCTCTGACTGCTCACACCTCCTTTGTCTTGCAGGACTACATGGATGCCCTGATGACTAACTACTGTGTGAGTGTTTGGCAGATCTGTGTCCCTGTCCCATCTCCATGGGGCTGCCATTGGCTCTGTGGGACACCCCGAGTGCCAGGCAGGGGTGGGCGTGGGGTGGGGATGCTGGCAGGGCTCCTCACTCTCTTTCCTTCTCTGCCCAGATCTGGCCACCTGTGCAAATCGCAAACTTCTACTTCGTGCCTTTGCAGCACAGGTAGTGTGGTGGCCCTGGCCCCCAGTCCCTGGCCCCCTGAGCCAGCAGCTGCAAACCTTGTCCCCTCTGTCCACAGACTGGCTGTTGTCCAGTGTGTTGCCATCATCTGGAACTGCTACCTGTCCTGGAAAACAAATCAGATGTGAGGCAGAAGCTGTGTCCCATCCCTGTCCCCAGCCTGTGCGCTGCCTGACCCCACCACAACTCAGAGCCCTTGGAGTGGGCACGCGTGGCTGTGGAGAGGCTGCGACACGCAGGGTGCTGGCAGCAACCATCCCGCTCTCTTCTCAGGGGGACACCATCCCCTAAGGCCACAGCCCCCGCTGCCCCTGGGGCACGTCAAGGAGAATATGGTGCCAAGACAGGCCTGGAGCTGCTGTAGTCGTGCTGTGCAGCAGCTCTGCCCACGATGCACTTCTCCATCTGTGCTCTAGCCCCTTTTGATTTCCTAGCCCTTGCCTGCACACAGGGTGCTCCTGCCGTGAGTGTCACTGACCTTCCCCATGGTACATCCTGAGGGAAAAGAGCAGCACTGGAGCAGGGCTGGCGGTGCCATGGGCACAGAACTGGGATCACGGCAGGCTGGGGATGCTCCCCCTGAAAATGGCGTTTCTTGTGACTGCTATGGGCAGTCAGAGCTTCACTAAACTGTGGTTTTCACATGTGATTCTCGTGGCCCTTGATCTCGTGGCCTGGCATGCCCCGTGGGCCCTGAAGAAGTGGTTTCAGAGCAACTGTTCCTGTTACAGATCAACAGGTCCACTCTCTGCCTCATCTCAAGTCACTGAGCATGAGGCTAGGGACTGCAGGCTTCTGCGATGGGCTGCCCCACTGGCTGCAGAGGGGGAGTGGGCTCTGGCAGAGGGTGGATGGTGGTTTAGGGTGTCGTCAGGTCCAACTGCAGCTGTTCCATGGGCAGTGATGGTACCCTCACAGCTGCAGAGCAGTGGAATGAGGTGGATGGAGCCAGAGTCCTGATGCTGAGTGCAGAGTCCCCCCAGAGTCAGAGTGTGCTTGATGCAGGGCTGTGCAGCTGGGGAGGGTTCCAAAAGGGTTGGGGGTGGGGTGGAGCTGTGGCTGGGACAGGGCCACAATCCACCTGTGCCATGTCTGAGACAAGCCTGCCTGTTCTGCCAGAGAGAAGCCGTGCAGACCTGCCACTGCCTCTGCTGCCCCATAGGCATGTGTCCATGTTCACTCTACACTGGCGGTGAGCAGACACAACCTGGCTCCTGCAGTGTCCCTGCCCAGCACATCCTGACCAGGGACTCCAAGTGGAGCTGGTGGGACCACGGTGGTTCATCTCACCCCTGTGGAACCCTGAGCCCTGGCCCCTTCACCTGCGCTACTACAGTCCCACACAGATGGACAGAGCACCAGCTTGGCTCTGCCAGGGTGGCCTTCATGGAGGGGATTCACCATCCATCCTTCCACCCTCATCCTCCCCCCAGGCAGATTCTGCACTGACCCTGTCTTTGGGTCTGCTCCAGCCAGGTGGATACAACCTGAAGCACAGAGGAGGCAAATCCTGTGCAGGCCCAAGGAGTGAGGCAGGGGACAGTAGGGGCTGTAACTGCAGCCCTCTTTCCCCTGGCAGTGCTCGGTGGTGCAGCACAGGGCTGGGGCCAGGTGATTGGACAGGGCACGGATGGCACCAGTGCTTTGGGGGGCCTTGGGTTCTGTGTGGAGCTCAAGCTCTCCCCAGCCAGTGAGGTGGGTGCTGTAGACAGCAGGAACTTGCAGCTCTGAGGTGCTGAGCCTCTTGCAGCTCCCTCTGGGGGTGCAGGAGGCTCTGGCTGTCTGTAATGAGTGAGCTGTGAGCATGGCAAGAGCCACGAGGAATGAGCCACTTGTCCCCAGGAGCAGCTGCCCCACAGCATGAGGCTGCCAGGTCTCGGGGGGCTGAGCCCAGCCCCTGCTGAGGGCTCTGCCCTGCTGCTGCAGGAAGCGGTGCTGGGTGCCAGCCTTCGTGCCAGATCACGTCACAGGGGCATGACACCATGTGCTGCTCGCTGCGGGCAGGGCCATGCCCCACCACCCCTGTGCCACCTGGTGTGAGACACACCGTACAAGGGGCCAGGCTGAGCTCCTGTGTCTGGCTCTTCCCCACACTGGCACTGTGGAAGGAGCCTGATCTAGCACCTGCACCAGCATCGGCACTGGGTGTCAGCTCAGCTACACTCAAGGAGTCTGCTGGTGGCGTGCAGTGCACTTGGGGGTCTGCTTGGCAGCGGTGTGAAGCACTCAGGGGTCTGCTGGCACTAGTGGGGAACACTAGGAGGGAATGCCAGCAGAGTGTGGTGCACTCAGGGGGGCTGCCAACACTAGTGTGAAGCACCAGCAGCCAGCTCACCATTTGGCAGCGGTGCCGGTGCCCCGACGGAACACCCTGCATCCAGCACGGCGCTGCCGGCTCCGGTGCCTTCATTCTATGACTCACAGGACTTGGCCGGTTCTTCTCCTGCACTCGGGGCGTCTGCGGCTTCGGCCCCGCGGTTTAACCTCGGCCCCGCCCGCTCTGCCCGGGGCACTGAGCCACAGCTAGACCGGGGGCCCCCACCCGTGACCGTCCTGTCCCGGAACTGCCGGTGCCCGAGGTGTCCCCATCCTCGCCCAGGGATCCCCTCCTCTGCCCCGGGTCCCTGCTCAGGACGCCGCTGTTCAACGCGGCCGTTATGCTCGGGAACGCGAGGGTCCCACGCCGAGAAGCCGTTGCTCAGCCCGGTACAGCTCCCGGAGGGCTCATTAGGAGCTCAGCTGTACAGCTCACCGGCCCGGCGCCGCACACCGGCCCCGGGGCAGCGGCGCGTCCCGGCCGTTCAGCACCGCGGACAGCGGCGGAGAACGAGGCTGGGAATGCGGCAGAGCCGGGAGCTGGAGCAGGGAAACAGGGGAGCGGGGGAACCGGGGGACCGGGGAAGGGAGGGCTAGCACGGCTCAAGGCACCTGCTGGCCCCGGCCCCGCCGTGCCTCTTTGGAGGGCGTCAGAAAAGAACCGGAGTGGTGGCTCCCGGGACCGGGGAGAGCAGGCTCTGCCGTTCCTTCGGCTCTGTCCCTTAGCCCCGTCCCGCAGCCGGGAACTCACTCCCCGCCGCCTCGGTGCCCCCCGCC
>VZRN01001243.1:29608-58279 GCA_013397935.1 Dasyornis broadbenti
GCCTGGCTCTGACGTCAACCCGGGCGCCGGGCCCGATATACCCCCCGGCCACTCCGCCGGCTCAGCTCCCGCGGGACGGATCGCGCTCACTTCGCCGCCAGCACCGGCAGGAACAGGGCACGAGCACAGCGCACCGGGTACGGGATGGGGCTTGGGGACGGGGCGGCGACAGTACCGGGGCCGGGGGCATGCAGAGGGGACGGAACGGGGCAGCCGGGCGGGGAGGGTGCTCCGCGCTCGGGACGGTTCCCGCGCCGCCGGGGCCGCGATACCCGTCGGGCTCCCGCAGCCGCCTCTGTCTCTGCCGTGGCGCTGAGCCCCTGACCCCCTAGGTGCGGAGGGAGCGAGGATGCGGCGGGCGCTGCTCACCCTCCTGCTGCNCGCCACCACCGACGGCTCCATCCCGGCGGCCGCGACCGGGACCGGGGCTCTGGACCACCCGCTCTGGCCGCCGCTGGCGCCGCCGTCCCCGGGGCCGTGGCGAGGGCGGCGGGACGAGCCGCCGCTCTCCATCGACCTCACCTTCCACCTCCTGCGGCACCTCTTGCTGCTCGCCCGCGCCCAGAGCCAGCGCGCCCGCGCCGATTCCAACCGCCGCATCCTCGACGCCGTGGGGCGCTGAGCCCGCCCGGAATACCCGGATACCCCGAACCACCTGTAGCCCTGGAGCTGCACCGGCCTCCAGACACCACCTCCGCCTCTGCACTGTAGGGTGCCCGGCACCAACACCGGCACACGCACGGGCACGGGCTGAACCCGCCTCAGCCCCGGCGCGGGGGCGAGCAGAAGTGGAACTGGCCCCGGGACCGGTCCGCACCGATTTTGTAATAAAACGTGGTGGAAACCCGAGGCGTGAGCGAGTGCGGGGTGGGGTAGCTGGGGCTGTGCAGGGCCAGGGAATGGGCAAACCGGGAACATGCTTACCGGGAATGGGCTCACCAAGAATGGGGAACGGGGGAATAGGCTCAGTGGGAATGAGGGAATGGGCTCACCAGGCACAGAGAATGGGGGAATGGGCTTACCAGGAATGAAGAAGGGGCTCCCCAGGGATGGGGAAACAGACTCATTGGAACTGGTGGAATGGGTTTACCAGGAAGGGACAAACAGATTCACTGGGAATAGGAAAAGGGCCCACTGGAAATGGAGAAAGGGCTTAGGAACAGGGGACAGGATGAGCTGGGCCAGGACTGGGCAGGAGCAGCTGGGCCATCAGCACAAACCCACCAGCACTGGGAACAAGGCTGTGCATGTTCCTGGGTCAGGAGGTGACACACCATGTTCTTCAGGGGGATAAGGTCCTCCCAAACCCCAACTGTGGGAGCAGTAGGAAGCAAAGGGGGCAGAGGGATGTGAACAGTGCGTCCTCACCACCAGTGAGCCAGGAACAGGGGGTCTGCACACACCTGCCTGCTGGGGGGACACGAGCAGGGAAGCAGCCCTTCCCTGGGATGGGTGGTTGGGTTGGGAGCTGGGGGAGGGATGGACACAGGCCCTTTGTGGGAGGACACGGTCACCCATGTGGGAGAACCACGAGTGGGGGCAACCTCTGTGGGACACACAGTGATGCTGAGTGGGTCAGGGCTGGAGTCGTGGGCAGGAGGGGAGCTCTGTGGTGGGCCATGTTTCAGGCCCCCAGCCAAGAGGATGGGGATGAAGCCTTCTGAGCCAGCTGAAGTTCAGCCTCCATGTGGGTGGCCCTCGTCCTCACCGGGGCCTCCAGCTCCGTCTGTGTAAGGTGTCCCTGCCTGTGACAGTGGGTGGGACCGGGTGTCCCCTCCCACCTAAACCAGCCAAAAATTCTGTGATAACATCCCAATACCTGCTGGAAGAGCGGCATGGCAGGGTTGGAGCAGGAAGTAATGTTTTTGATGGGGTACCTGGGAAGGACCACATAGGTGTGTGACAGCAGTGGAGGTCAGTGCTCAGGGCAGGCAGGAGTGCAGGCAGCAGAGTGCTGGCAGCGTGTGCAGCCCCCAGACTTCAGGCAAACTGCTTTCAGTAGCCCAGTGGCTCTGGTAGGAGACTGCTCCAAGGGGTAAAGGAGCTAGGGAATACCGGGAGGCCTTTGGGAATGAGCTCGAGGCTGGAGATCCCCCGCTCCAGGCCCTGCTCCAGCTGCTTGTGCTGTGTCCATTGGGACTTAAAAGGGGAATTTCCACCAGGGCATGAGTACTGTGGAACTGCAAGTCTGTTGGCAAGAAGGATTGTAGTGGGATGATCTCTCCTAGGAGATATTTATACTGGATGGGACACTGACCTGGAGAGCCTGCTTCAGCCAACCTGATGGGCAGGGCTGGGGCTGGTGGGGTGCTGGGGGCCTCTTGGCCCCCATGCAGCTGTGGGTGGCTTCCCAGGTGGAGGAACTACAATACCTCTGGGCAGTCTGTTCCGGGTACCCTGTGTGATCACTCCAAAAAATCCCAGCTCTTTGGAGGCCAGTTTGTGCTGCTGGTGCTGTCACTGGGCTTCTCTGGGAAGAGCCTGGCTCCCTCTTCCTTCCCTCCCATTAGGCAAGTATGTACATGGATGCCCCAAAACATTCCAGTTCTCTCTCCTGCAGAAGATGCTCCAGTCCCTTTGGCATTGCTTTGGCCATTTCCTGAACTCCAGAGGTCACATCCTTCTTGCCCCAGGAAGCCCCAACCTGGGCAGGATGCTACATCCACAGCCCCCTACACTTTGTGGAGAGGAGGGCACCCTCCTACCTTCATCTTCTCCAGCCATGGGCTGTTGCCCACCTGGTCCACTGGGAGGGGATGTTCCTGCTGCCTCCCCAACGCAGTGTCACCACTGAGGATTTTGTTGTCCTTCATGTCCCTCAGTAGCTCGACAGTAGTGATTGGTAATTACATCATGAACCTTGTAGGCTTGGCTAATCTTCTCTTTTAAGGAAAAGGGAAGACTTCCCCAAGAGGAAAGGGCTGTCTGGATGAGAGGCATCAGGAGTGTCATCAGCAGGACCGAGCAGCACCTGGGGAAAAGGTAATTCCAGCAACAGGAGATCACAATCACTGACTCATTGACCACCTACTCAGAATAGACCCTGATTCAAATGAAGGAAAGAGTTGTGTCTGTGGAGTGATCAGCATGGGAAGGGAGATACACCGAGAAAAGGAGAGTTTGAGTCCTAATTAATAAAAGAGTTCTGTAACCAGTAACCAGTGAATGCTGGTTCTTTGCTCAGACATATCAATAGTATCAAGTTCTGATGTTCACGGAGCAGGGAATAGCCTTGGGGAAACGCTCAGCTCCTGGCTCTGCACTAACAGGAATAAAATCAGAAATCCCTTGCCTCAGTTTGTGAATTCTCACTGCACACCAGGAAGCCCACAGCTGGGACAGCAGTTTTTGATGACCCAGATGGGATAGCCAGATTGACTGGCCATTTCAGGCAAAGGGGCTTGGCAGGACAAATTCCAGTACACACAAACCTTGTGGTCAGGGAATTTGGATGACCAATGACTCAATGGCACAACATATTCTAGAGGTATTTCCTCAGTGAATGGGGTGATTGGGAATGGCCAAAAAGCAGGATTTTGGGTTTGGGCTCTGCATAAGCTGCAGAAAAAAATATTTTGTTTCTACAATTTGGTGATGCATATCCTGGGTTTTTGACATTTGCACACATTTTCACATGCAGAGCTGGTGATGTGAAAACTGGGATTTAGGTGTGTGCATGTCGCGGTTGTTCGGAGGTTCGGCGCTGGCAGCGCCGGGGTGCCGCGACCTTCCTAGACAGAGCGTCCAGCGAGGAACAGCCTCTCTAGGGGTGCTGGCAAAAGCCTCCTGGAGCGACAGTGATCTCAGCAAGTGTAGCGACACCTCCGCTACAAGTGATCAGCTCTTTTGTGAAATCACCCAAGGCAAACCCGGGGAGAGAGAGAGTGAGGCGGCTCGTATGGCAGTTCCACAGAGGTAGTCTTTATTGTCCAGCACCCTGCGAAGGAGAGGCCAGGGACGAGACCAGCCTGAGGTGTTGGGGTTAGGACAGGGGTTTATATGGGGAAGGTAGAGGGTGGGGTGGAAAGCGATTAGCCAACGGGGAAGGGGCTATTAGCATGGGAGAAGCAAGGCCTGTCGGAATGACTCCAGTTTCTCACCCTGAACTTGAAGGTGAGCTGCCATCTCTGACTCCTCCAGGGGAGAGCAGGAGGTTGACTTGAAGGCTCACTGCCTTCCACATGTGCATCGGGATAGTGCATGAAACTCTGGAAATTCCACAACTGAAATGGGTTCCTCTGTTTCTGTAGCAGTTCCACTCTTTTCTCTTGTGTCATCAGACAGAGGTTCACACTTCACCTCTGAAATAGTGCAAGGCTCAGCCAACGTGTTAGGGGTGAAATGGGACTTGAACACCCCATGGAGAACTCAGTCAAGCTGGAAAGTAAGAAGAATGAATCAGAATATAAAGCGACAAATTAGCAAGATTTGCCAGGAACCACATTTAAAATGGCCAGGTGGCCTTCCCTTGGCCTTACTGAGAGTACGAATCAGACCTGTGTGCAAGAAAAGGTGAGACCACGGGAAATACAGTACAGATGACTCTATAAGGTTACAGAAAGCAAAGGGAATATCCAGATCCATGGGGATCAAAGTCCAGCAGAATGTGTGATATCTCTAGGGAAAGTTGTCTTCCTCCACAGATCCATTGTACTGGCAGCACCCACAACATTGGATGTCACAGCCCATCCCCACCAGCCTGGAGACTGGGAGCACCTCAAAACCTGGACTGAAGAACCTCTCCGGGAAAGGGGGAAGGGACCATAGCAAGTGCTGCTCAGCAGCAATACAGCTGTGAAGGTGCAAGGAGTGGATTTGTGACTCCACTGCAACTGAATCAAGCCATCTCCAGCACCAGAATGGATGTCAAAGCCACAGGACCCATAGGCCTTAAGTTAACTAGACATTAATGTTGTTGATTGTAGTTTTGTGGACCAGAAAAACAAGGATTAATGCAGATGGTCTTCAACTCATGTTACCTCAATGGGATGAAAACAGAAACACCTGGGAGTTATTGGCAATGGAAGTGAGGAATTCACCCTCCTCCTGCGTAATTGCAGGTGATTCAGTAGGATCAATGTGTAGCTCCTGCTTAGTGGGGTTTCCAGCTGCTTTAGAAGTATTGCAAAATCTCACCATGTTATCAGCTTTAAAAGTGAGCCACTATATAAAATTCTCTACGTGGTGGAACATGAACAAAAATAAAAGAAAAGGGTTTGCTACAAATGAGAGTGACAAAGACCTTCCCAGCAAAGCAATGTGTAACATTTGACCCTCTACAACCTCTCTTGAAATGTTAACAGCGTGAAACGAATCTCTTATGCATGGGAACACACTAAGCTACCTATAGGATGGTTTTTGCTATGCGGGCACCTGTCCTAATTATAATTATATTTCTGGAGGGCCCTGTGCTGTTGGTAGATTAACTCCCCTACTATTTGACAAAGAGGATTTGGGACATAAAAGAGAAGTGCTCAGCTTGTCAGTTGCCAGTTATCCTGTGTAGTGAGAGTGAGATGGTTGCTGCTGCCTTGTGAACACCTGGGGTCAGGGTAGCTGTGAACTGTCACCCCACAAAGAGAATCACACATGCTTCAGTTAAAGCAGAATTACACTTCAGGGGCATTTACAGCCCTGAGTACAGAAATTACACAAGTCAGACAAGCAAGCTGCCCTTGAAAACTGAGCAGCAACATCTGTTGTTGGGACATAATCACAGATGTGAAGAATTTGAAGGGATGTGTTGCTTCAATCCCTCCTATAACTCCGAGCTAATGGATAAGTAGGTACAACAAAGAAACCAGCCACAACTGTTACAGTGATAGGCGCACTAGATCTCTCTTGGCTGCTTTTGTGGCTCCCCAGTGTAGGATGATTAAAACAATTGTACTTTTTGTGATATCTATTCTCATGATCTTAATCACTTGTTGCCTAATATGATGCTTACTGCGACATAGACTAGGTAGATATAACAATTGGATATGAGACTTCAATGAAATTATATTAAAAGTCTCAAAGGGGGAATTTTGTTGCCAAACACGCTGTGTTTCTGTAAGAAGACTATGCAACAGTGGGAGATGTTAGAAAATTCTTTTAACTTTAGCACAATAGTTTATGACCCCCATACTCATAATTAATGCTTGATTTTGTGCCATACAGTGCTTAGCACAAATGTGAAGGCTTAATGTGGCCTTGTGTTAACTCCCTACATCTTGACCAAGTCCTGTGCCAGCTAATGCTTCCTTGTTTAGTTACATTAGCGACTAATATGAGCTAGCCAATATCCGAGTTTTAAGAACAAGGATTGTGTGTCAGAACAAAGAATGATAAGAGAAGTACACCATGATCTGACCATTTGAAATACTCTCAAGGAGAAAAAGTTCATCAGAGGATCTGGAACCATACCAAAATAAGCCCATGGAAATTAGCATATATGTCTGTATTCAGGAAATGTGATGAGTATGTATTAGTCTCAGGACCATAGCCAGGTCTGTTAGGTTACTGGGCATGCGTGCTTTGAGGAGAATTTCCCATGCATCCAGCACTCCTAATAAAGTAATGTCATCTTTCTAACCTAGCAAATTGTTTGGAGAGTTTATTCCCCAGTTTTCCCTGGCACCAGGGCTTTTCCCTGTTGCACCAACCAGAGCAGAGAAGTGATTAAAGTTTGTTAAAATAAATAATACCCAGATTGGGTGTCCCAGAAGGAATTTCTTCAGGTAATGAACCCTACTTTATAGCAGAAATAGTGCAGGAAGTGTCCAAGTTTTCACAGATTATTTGGGAATTACACACCTCATGGAGCCCAGTCCAGCGGGGAGACAGAAAGGGTGAACCAGCTGATAAAGAGGCAAATATTCAAGTTATGACGGGAGGCTCAAGTGGTGCACCACCTTTGGCTCTTACAAGAGTTTGTGTCAAACCCTGAGTCAGACCAGGGATGAGCCCTTTGCAAGTACTGGAAGGCATTCCCGCAAAACCTTGTAACCGCACACAGAGATCAGATGTGTGTAAGGGGACAAGCAGAGCCAAAGGAATATTTAATTTCTCTTACACAGCCTTTCTCCTCATCCACACGTTTTTGAATCAGAGGCCCCACCCTTCCCTGGGTACTGCTGGATGGTCTTTCCAATGTGGGGAAGTGGTGCATGTTTGACCATGAAAGGATGATACTCTACAAGGAAGGTGGGAAGGTACTTCTCCCACAGTGTTAAGAATATACACCACAGTGAAAAGGACAGGAATCGACCCTTGGATCCATCATGTGTGAAAAGGGTCCCTGAGTCTGGACAAGATAAATGGAATTCACACCAAACTGGAAACCTGAAGTTCCAACTGACTGAGGATATAGAAGTATAAACAGTTATTAATTTTTAAATCTGTTTATGTTAGTTAATTTTGCAAGTGAAGTGCTTATATAAAATGTTGCTACTTTATGGTGATCCATTACATAATATGTTACTTTACAGCTTGTCCAATCAACTGGGAGAATTCAAACTCCAGCAGTAAAACTGCTGGGTTTCCCAGTGTCGTGATCAGTCAAGGATCTTTTGGATTGGGGAATTTTAAGCTTAGATTTAAATCAGATTTTTACCCCCATGTTAGGTAAGGGTCTTGAATTTTACAACTCCCCCTGAAAAAGGAGAAAGTACTTGGAGCGGGAAAATGGTTCTTGTGGCTCAATAATCCCACCCTACTTTGATCCTGGCACATGGATTCTGAGAAAATGAACACATTGCTCCTTATGCCCCCAAAACCCTGTGAGGATTTTTCATGGGGTTTAACATAAGCCAAGTATGGGAAGGGTCAGAGGAAGGTAATTGGCATTATATGTGTGATGGATTGACCATGGCTGGACACCAGACACCCAGCAGAGCTGCTCCATCATTCCCCCCTCACCTGGACACGGGAGAGAAAATATAAGGAAATGTTCATGGCTCAGGTTAAGGACAGGGAAAGCTCACCAGTTACTGTCATGGGCTAAACAGACTCGATTTGGAGAAATCAGTTTAATTTATGACAAATCAAATCAGAATAGGGTAACAAGAAGTAAAACAAACTCTAAAAACACCTTCCTCTCCCTGCTCCGTCCTTCCCAGGTGTAACTTTATTCCTGATTCTGCACTTCTTCCCCTCCAGTGGTGCAGTGAGACAGAAATGGGGGTTACAGTCAGTTCACCACGGGTTTTCTGCTGCTGCTTCCTTCTCAGGGAGAGGAGTCCTTGCCCTGTTCCAGCATGGGAAGGAGACAGTCCTCTGCGGACTTCTCCAGCGTGAGCCCTTCCCATGGGCTGTGGCTCTTCACAGACTGCTCTAGCAGGTGTCCCTTCCATGGGGTCAGTCCCTCAGGAACAGGCTGCTCCAGCCTGCGTCCCCCACAGGGTCACAGGTGCTGCCAACAAACCTGCTCCAGCATAGGCTCATCCCTCCGTGGGTCCAAAGGTCTCTGCCAGGACCCTGCTCCAGCCTGGGCTTCCCATGGAGTCACAGACTCCTTTGGGCATCCACCTGCTCTGGCGTGGGCTCCTCCAGGGCCTGCACGTGGGTCTCCACAGGCTGTAGGGGGGGTCTTTGCTACTCCTGGGCCCCCACAGGCTGCAGGGGAATCCCTGCTCCAGCACTTGGAGCATTTCCTTTTGCACTGATCTGAGACGCTCCGGGGCTGCTGGTCTCACACACCCTCATTCCTCTCTGACTGCAATTACCTTTACACAATAACTATTTTTTCCTTCTTAAGTACATTATCCCTGAGGCATTACTGCCATCACTGATGGACTCTCCCTTGGCCAGTGGCAGGTCCATCGTGGAGCCAGCTGGCTTTGGCTCTCTTGAACATGGGGGGAAGCTTCTGGCAGCAGCTCACAGAGGCTGCCCCTGTAATCTCCCCACTACCAAAACCTTGCCATGCAAACCCAATACAAACAAAATAAAATGGACAAAATTCCATGAATGGGACCTATAGTTGAGTAAGTGATGACAGCATGTGGACAACCCCTTTGTGGGTGAAAGTGAAGACATTCCTTAGGAATGTTAACTTTATGCCCCTTATGGAGAAAGAGGCCTTTGGGAACACAGTTACGGAGAAGAATAAAGAGAAATAATGATGCTCCTTGGAGACACTCTTGAATAGGAACTGGAGCAGGCTGTGTGTTAGAATCCATGCTCAGTGCACAGATCACCTCTTCCTGCAATCTCAGGTGGGGGTACAATTTAACTGGACAAGCAGAAGCATCAGCAAATGCCAGGGGGCTGCCCAGAGGACAGGATGGTTTGGGAGGGCAGGGACAGCCGATGAGCATCTGGACACAAGGCACAAGGAAGAAAATTGCCCAAAACAGAAGAGCACTGAGGTGGGGCTCTCCTAAGGCATCTCAAGCACTGGGGTGGCACCCATGGCACCCAGCTGAGGGACTACTGAGTGCTTGTGAGTCCCTCTCAGTCACCTCTGGAGGCTGATGGGGACAAGGGAACATCCCTGAGGGGTGGGGAAAGGCAAACGCTGCATCCCCAAATCTCTGCTGCAGGTATGGAGAGCCACAGCCCCTCTTGCTCCCCAGGGACCACCCAAGCCCTCCCAAGTGTGTCTCTGGTGTGTGAAGGAGCAGATGGTGGTGGGGAGCAGCTGGGCTGGGCCCTGGGGTTGGTCCGCTGGCAGCCGCATTACCTCTGCTTAGAGTGACAGCTCAGGGACGCAAGAGAGCAGAGATATCCATTAGTCTGCCAGCTGTCCCCAGGACCCTGCACCCAGCCCCTGCACAGCGTGGTAGCCCCTAGACATGCTGCAGGTTGCCCCAGTCTGCAGAGTGCCGGGGGGTCCGCAGAGCTCAGCCCTTGCTGTTCCCTGCTTGGGCAGGGGGTGGCAGCAGGAACCCCCCCCCCAGTGGAGCCCAGCCCCAGGGGACCCGTCCAGCCCGAGGACCCCTGGCCATGTGCATCATCAGCCGTGGCGCCATGACGACGGGACAAGGTGGGTGACGCAGCCACCACTGCCGCAGCCCTCCCGGGGGACCCTCCCGGGCTCAGGGGGCACGGGCCCCGACCCAGCGCTGATGTGGCTGTGTGTGTACTCAGCCAGCTCATCCCGGCACTGTTTGCTCAGAACACCCAGGAGACGGTGCTGCCGCGGGCACCCAGACGGGCTGGCAGGGCTGGGGGCCACCTGTGGATCCTCGGCCCCAGGCAGGGGCTCTGGGCGGGGGGCAGAGCCCCACTCGCAGGGTCCAAGGCTCAAAGCTCCCGAGTTGCACTGGGACTCTAGGGTCTCAGCCCCTTGCATGAGGTTCTGGGGGCACTGTTGGGGTGGCAGGGCAGGGGCTCCTCATGCTTGGACCCTGTGGGGCTGGTGTGGAGCTGCTCCGGCCGCCTTCACTCCTCCCACACACCACACGGGAGAACGAGTCCTCACACACTTTTAATGTTGGAGAGGGGCAGCCCCCGTTTGAGGAATTGCAGCAGCAGGGATGGAGCTCGCCTGAGAGTGCCAGGGATGGCCACAGCTGGGGTGGGGTGAGAGGGACAGCCATAGCCTGGGGCGTGCCAGTGTTACCTCATGGCTTCTCTTCAGTGCTGACCTGTGCAGAAAAGCAGCCTCAGCCCTGTGACCCCAGGACACCCTTCCCAGCCCCTGCAACAGGGAGACAGGGATGGCTTGGGGGGAGCCTGAGGTGTGACATTCCCATCCATATCCTCATCCCTATCCCCAGGAGGTGCCTCCTCTGCCCCATGGCACCCCATGGCTGTGCCCATCTCACTCCCCATGAGGGTCTCACCATGGGGAGAGCTCGCTGGCTTCTGCCTCAGCCCCACATCTGCAGAGGGAACAAGATAGAGACAGGGATACCCTGGCACCCTGAAGGACCCATGCTGCCACACGTGGGCCATGGCACAGCCAAGCAGGCATGGCACTGGGCATGGCACTGGGCATGGCACAGCACTGGGCACGACATGAGCATTTGGCAGGCATGACATGCACTCACCTTCAGCAGCTTCGGGCACCTCCAGGCTGTCCAGCCGGTCCTCATCTGTTGCGGCCTCACCGCCATCCGCAGGCCCATCACCCTCATCCTCCCCCAGCGGCTCTGCAGGCAGGGGACAATTCAGTTGGGACCGTCCCTCCCTCCCACAGTATGGGGACACACCAGGACACACCAGGAGGGAGGTGACCAACCCAAGATAACCCAGGATGCTCCCAGGAGGAATGTGACCAGCCCAGTGCAGGAGCCAGGGAGAGCCTGGTGCAGGGCTGACCCTCCAGGGTCCCTGGGTGGTGCTACAGGTGGGGGTCACATCCCCAGTCCTGTGTGTGCAGGGTGTACAGTGGTGGGAGACTCTGCTTGTCTGAGGGCTGGGCACCCCAGGCAGTCCCAGTGCTCCCTGTGGATGGCAGCAATTTCCCCAGTGCAGGCACCTGTCTGGAACTCGATGGTCCTCAGCATCTCAGCCACATAGTCCACGTTGATGGAGAAGTGGTCCATGTTCTCATAGCCGGGTTCAGGGCGGCTGCTCATTGATGCCTTGGACATGTCTGTGATCCTGCAGGGCAGGGACACCCTGGGAGCTGCAGGGTCCAGCACCCACAGCGCCCCCAGCCATAGCTCTTTTCCCACCCCGTACTCCCCACTCACTTTTTCAGGAGTTCCTTGGAGTGCTGTGGAGGAAAGTAAGAGGGGATCAGTGTCTCCTAGACATCACCCTCACCACAGGTTCACCCCTGCACATCCCAGGAGCATCCATAGATCCTTTTGGGTGAGCAAAGCCCTCCTGTATGGACCTGTGAGGCAGCCCCATGCCCCTCAGGCAATCATTCCCTATCACACAGCCCCAGGGCAGTCCCAGCCCCGCTGTCCCCCTTCTTTCCCTGTTCCCCTGGCAGGACCTGCAGGTACAGGGCCATCTGGGGCTCCTCCATGGCCTGGATGGCTGACTCCACCAGTTTGGAGGAGGCCTCCAGGTGGTCTCCGTACTGGCGGATGAGCCCACGGACACGCTGCAGCTTGGCCTCCTGCTCAGCCGCAATGCTCTGCAGCAGCTCCTTCTTCCGCTCCTCCAGGATCCCGTACAGGGAGTCAAACCGCAGCCCCACGTGTTGCTTCTGCCGCCGACCGTTCTCCTGCAGGACGGGAGTCAGGGGTTGCATTGTATCCCCCCCTAGCATAGCCCCACGGCTGGACTCTCCCAAACCCACTACATCCTCTCCATCGGCAGGGCCTCAGGGCTGGACCCCCCCTCAGTCCCCACCTCAATGGTGTGGCAGATCTCCTCCATCTGTGTGATGATGGCCTGGATCCGGTCGTTTCCCGCCACCAGCATGGCAATGCCATCGCTGAGCTCGCTCTGGGAGTAGAGGAGATGGACGTGAGCATGGCTGTGTGGGTACCCTCGGCCTCCCAAGACCCCAGGGGCCCCCCACCTTCTGGCGCTGGTAGACAGCCGGCAGCGGGGCCACCTCGCAGTCCTTGTGCGCCCCAAACACCTTGCAGAGGGAGCAGGTGGGTGCCTCACAGCGCAGGCAGTAGATGTTGATCCGCTCGTCCTCATGCTCCTCACACATGAGGTGCTGCTCCGCCTTGGCGTGAAGGGGTCTGCATGGGGGTCAGGGGTGTCAGACACCCCCAGTCCCAGGGACATCCCCAAGTCCAGAGACACCCGGGCCCCCAGTGACTCCCCAACCCCGCAGACAATCCCAGCTCCAGAGATAGCTCTGGCTCCCGGAAACGCCCCAGCTTCAGGGACAGCCCCAGGACCTGCCCAGCCACAGAGACACCTCTGGCCCCCAGGCACCCTTCAGCCTCAGGGACGCTCCTTGAACCAGGAATACCCCTGGCCCCAGAGACACCCCCAGCCCCAGGGACACTCCCTGGCCCCGTGTGGGCCCCATGACTCCCCAGTTCCAGATGGGATCCCACCCCCAGCCCCCTCGGTGAGCTCACTGTCACCCGCAGGTCTCGGTCCCCCCCCACCCCGCCGCCCGTGGGGTCCCTGCACCTCCGGACCGGGCCGACTCCTGCTTGTAGATGTCGATGATGTTCTCCACAAGCAGGTTCCGCTGCAGGCCGTACACCCCGTGCCGGTCCAGCACCACCTCGTGCCGGCATGATGGGCACCGGAACCGCCCGCCCGACGGCACTGCACTGGAGCCCCGTGACTGCCACAGCGGGTTGGAGGCCTGGCGGGGCGAGCAAGGGGTCACGGCGGCGGCACCCCGCACCCCTGGCACCTCCCGACCCGGGAGTGAGATCCCCACGGATCTTCGCCCCAGATCCCCCGGGGAACGGAGACAGAGGCGGGGACGGGCACGAGTATGGACACAGGTGTGGACACAAACAAGGACACATACACGGCCCCTGAGCCCCGCTCATAGTCCCCGCCAGCCGGGACCGGCTCCGAGCGCAGCCCAGCCGGAGGTCCCAGCGGCTGGTCCCGGAGCCGGGATTCCCGGTGCCAGACCAAGCCGCCCCGGGAAGAGGATCCCGGTGTTCCTGGTGCTGCCCGCCCCTCCGCCTCGCTGGCCGGAGATCCCGGGGTTACGGGGCCACCACCTGCCGGCCTGGGGTCCCAAGCCCGGAGGTCCCGGTGTCTCCCTGCGCCCCACCGGCGGGTCCCACCTGGAAGACGTCGTTGGCGCACTTGCGGCAGAGGTTGTGCTGGCAGGGCAGGATGACCACGGGCTTAGAGAACATCTCCAGGCAGATGGGGCAGATGAGCTGCTTCTCCAGGCTCTCCATGCTCCGCGCCTCCGCCAGAAGCGGCTTCAACCCTACCGCGAAGTTCATGGCCGCGGTCCCGACCCGGCCTGGTCCGGCTCTGTCCCGCGGCTCTGCTCCGGCCGTCCGGTGCCCGCTTTGTTTCGGCCCCGGCCCCGGCCCCCGGCACTAATTTTAGCCGCCCCCGCCCCGCCGGGGCCGCAGCTGTCGGCGGCGTCGGGTGACACTGAGTCACCGTCCCTGCCCACTGCCCCGGGCCGGCAGGTCCCGTGACCGGCTGATTCCCTGGGACCGACTGACTTTCAGGACCCGCTGATCCCCTGCCCGGAGAGGAGGAGTGGTCGAGGCTCCAGGGGACCAGAGATGGCTGGTGCAGGGGCCACAGGGCTGGGAGTCATGCTGGAGGGCATGTGCCCCCCTCTGCAGGTAGCAGGGCTGGGGGAGGTTGGAGTCCCCCAGATCCCACGGCCCCAGCCCAGTGCCAGCCCCTCCAAACAGCAGGGTGGAGGGGCTGGTGCCAGGACCCCCCCATCCCCACTCACCCTGGCACCCTGCCTATGTTTAGGGAGTGAGACAGAGCCCATGCAGCTGCGAGCAGAGGCGGTGACCAGAGATGGGAAGAAAGGGCAAGAGGCTCACTGCGTCCCCCTTGGTCCCTTCCCTGCTAGTCCTAGTCCTCCACAGGGCCATGGCTCCCCAGAGAGCAGGGCAGGAGCAGGGGCCCTGGCCAGGTAGTGGGGAGCAAGGCTCCAGGACTGCAGCAGCAAGGAATGGTAAAAGCAGAGCCTGTGGGAGCCAGCAGCAGGGGACAGAGTGGGACCAGGTGGGTGACAGGAGACAAGTGACATTCACCCCACTTGGGACATGACCTGCCTACTCCATACCCTACTCAGTCCACCACCCCACAGAATCCATGGGCACAGCCCTCAGCGTGGACAGGACCAGGCAGACGCACATCCTGCTGCGCAGTGTTCAGGCCAGGCAGACACACACTCCCCTCCCATCCGCCTTTAATGGTGCCCACAAAAACCAACACAAACCCAGAGGGCAGAGGAAAGGGGTACAGATAGAAGCACCCTGACCTCACAGCAGCATTTGGCACCCAGCACCCATCAGGAGGGTCGCATGAGGGGGCAGTGGGCTCAGCCCAGCCCCAGAGGTTACAGTGCTAATGGTCTCGGACACGCTTGGATCACCTGCATGAGCTGCAGAGCTCAGCCCAGAGTGTCTCTGCTTGTGCCTGGTGCTCAGTGCCCAACACAGGCACAGGCAAGGCACTAAGGGGGTCGCAGCAGCACAGGCTCTGGGCCACTGCCACCACCAGTGCTGGGACGCAGGGGCATTGCCCTGGAGCTCGAGCAGAGGCCCAGGAGCCTGTGCATTGATGCTGGCCAAATTAACCTGAGATTCTATCCCTCCCGAGGCTGAACAGCCAGTCCGGGGGGTGGGACCGTGGTCCCAGAAAGTGACAGTCCCAAAGGAGAATCCTTGCCCCGAGTCCTGGGGGGAGTCGATGGGATGGGCCCGGCCTCAGGCATCACTCCTGGTGCTGGCTGGCAGCTGCTCCGTGCTGGCAGGTGGGGGCTGTGCTATAACAGGGATCTGAGGATCTAGAAAGGAAGAGCTGTAGATCAGTGGCTCAGCCCCATCCTGTGACGTCAGTGATCAGGACTCTCACAACATCCCTGCAAGGGCTCCCACAGCCCAGAGCTCCCACACCCCTGGCCAGCGTAGAGCCACGTGCCCCAACCCCATGGAAACCTGCAGGAGTCACCCAGCCCCACTGACATCAGTACGGCCAGTGCCAGGGAACAGAGCCAGCCTGGAGCACAGCCACTTTTCCCATGCTCTGTGCTCCAAAGGGCACAAACCCAAGGGTCTCTAAGCTTCAGGCCTGGTCAGGGGGCCCTTGCTCAGGGGAAAGGAGAAGGTGTACCCATGGGCCATGCAGTGTCTCCCTCTGTCACTGTCACCAGCCCTGGCCCACACAGGAAACACCAAGGGTTGGCTGGAAGACCTGCAGCTAAAACCAACCCAAGCTGTGAGCCAGAGGTCTGTCCCACATGACAAGGGACACAGGGAGACCCCAGAGGCCCCACAAAGCAAACCCAGGTGCTCCCTGGTGCTGGGCTCCAGCCTGATGCAGCCTGACTTACCGCTGTCCTCTGCGCGCATCTGTGCCTCCAAGTCCTTGGGATCCACGTACTTGTAGGACTCATCCTCCTTGGGTGGGCAGCATGTCCCACAGCAGAAGAAGCAGCAGCAGCAACAGCAGCAGCAGGTGAGGACACCACAGCACAGCACCAGCGCCTGCGGCAGGGACAGATGCATTGTGAGGTCACCCAAGTCCCTGGCCCATCGCACCAGCCCTGTGAGCCCACTCAAGCCACCCGTCTGCTAGGACAGACGGCAAACCACTGAGCACACCTGAGCCGCCAGCCCCATCGATGCCGAATGATACTGGGCTCACCTGGAACCACCACTTGGACATGAGGAAGTAGTGCCGGACGGCATCATCACCAAACTGCTCGGCCACATAAAGGCCGAGGGAGCCGTATTGGTCATACAGGCGGCGCTTGTCTGTGTCGCTTAGTGTGGCGTGGGCGCTGTTGATCTCCTTGAACCGCTCGGCCGCCGCTGGGTCATCGGGGTTCTTGTCTGGGTGGTACTTGAGAGCCAGCTTCCTGTGGGGTGCAGCGGGGGGACCCCCGGCATGGGGTCACAGCCTCACTTCCCGGGACAGACCCAGACCCCCGGGATGGAACCAGGACCCTCAGCATGGGGTTACAGCCTCGTTTCCTGGAACCGACCCTGACCGCCGGGATGGGACCAGGACCATCCGGACGGGATCCCGGCCGCGTTCGCGGGACGGACCCGCATGCCTGGGCTCCCGGGACGACCCCCTGGACCCCGCCGGACACCCCCCGTACCGATAGGCCTTCTTGATCTCCTCGGGGGAGCTGCCCTTCTGCAGCCCCAGCACGCGATACAGGCTCTCCCCAACCCGGGACAGCTTCCGCTGCGGCCGCGGGGGCTCCGCCATGGCCCCGCCGAGGGTCGCGGGGGTCGGAAGGGACGCGGCTCCCACGGCCACGGCCCAACCCCGCACCCGCCGCCGCTTCCGCCCGCGCCGCCGCCGATCTGCGCAGGCGCCGCCCGCGACCCGGTACAGAGGACACCCGCCCCGCCCCCGGGCCGGCGGAAGCAGGAGGTGGCACATGGGAATCGCGCTGCTCCTTTATTGATACAAAACGGCGGCGAGGGGGTGATGACGGCACGGCCGGGCCCCGGGACAGCGCAGGGTAGGGTGCACGGGCAGACCCCCGGCCCCGGAACCTC
This sequence comes from Dasyornis broadbenti, assembly GCA_013397935.1. NCBI lineage: Eukaryota > Metazoa > Chordata > Aves > Passeriformes > Dasyornithidae > Dasyornis > Dasyornis broadbenti. The sequence goes on from VZRN01001243.1 coordinate 46,651, forward strand.
CTGCTGCCGCCGGTGGGGGATGGTGGGGAGGCAAGGCCCCCGCTGCCCTTTAGAAAAAGAACCTGAGCAACAAGGGCAGCACCGGGGACACTTCATCACCCCCGGGTCACCAGCACCACTGCGCACGGGGGATGGGACAGCACCTGGAAAGCAGCCAGATGCCAACCCCCCAACATCTGGGACCAGGGGGCAGGGATGGAGTGTGCATTGGTGGGGTCACAACAGGTCCATTAGGTCCAGTCCCTGATGTCGGAAAATCCCACTGGAGCCTGGGGCTGCCCACAATAAATACAAATAAATACAGATTCCAGGCATGGAGCTCGCCTGGTGCTTGGGTGGGGGACTGGACCCAAACCCCCCCCTCCCCTGGGTAGAGGGTGAGCATCCCCTCAGGCACAGCCACAGGGAGGCTACCACTCCCTCCGGAGGCATGGCTGGCCCAGGCCGAGGCAGGGCTCTGGGAGCAAGGAATGTCCCTAAATGTCCCCTCTCTGTGAGCCACAGGCCCACAAGGCCATCCCTCTCTCCTCCTCCCTGGGGAGGATTGGTCCTTTGGGGCAGAGGGAGACCAGCAGCAAGGGGCTTGTCGTGCAGGTCCTGAGAGCCAGGGGCTGGCAGGTGGGCACGGCTGGCAGCTCGGGGCCTCTCCTGGGGGCAGGGGTGGTGCCAGCCCTGCAGCCAGCCTGGCCAGTGGTCCTGTGGCCAGCTAGCTCAGCAGTCCATGCTGTCAGTCTCGCACCAGGCCGAGGGGCCATCGGTGCCGAAGTATCTGTCTCCAAAGTTACCTGGCAGAGGAAGTGAGAGTGAGGGCACAGCAGCACCAGCCCCACCAGAGTCCCTTCAGTGTGGCCAGCCACAAGGCTACCCCTGGTGTGCTGGCCCTGGCCATGAGATGACACATGCCCTTGGTCCCCCTCACCAATGCCTGGGATGATGTGGAACTCCTCGTTGACCCGCTTGTCCACAGCGGTGGTGATGATGTGGACACGAGGAAAGGCGTAGGCCACGGAGTGCACCCCCATCTCTGCCATCAGCAGCGACAGCAGGAAGATTCTGTCCTCCTGCACATCGTGGTCCTGTGGCACATGGAGCTATGAGAGCCTGGCTGGGCCCAGAGGGTCCCATGCACCCACCCGCACACACGGCCCCTCACCAGCAGGACGCGCACAGCCATCATGGCTGCAGCCCCTGTGGACACCGTGCTGTCCATGAGGATGACGTAGTCCTCGCTGATCTCCTTGGGCAGGCGCAGGTAGTGGAGCTGGGGAGGGAAGGACGGGTGGTTGGTGACGTGCCAGCGGTGTGTGGCTGTGTGCCATGGTGCAGCAGGACTCACCTCAGGCTCTCCTGTGTCCAGGTTGGTCTGGATGAGGATCTTGCCCAAGCGGATGTCCTTGCAGACAGCAGTCAGGGCCTGCTCCATGGTCTCCCCTGCTCGCAGGATGGACACGCCGGTGATCTGGGAAAGGGGCAGGAACACGTGCTGGGTGCTCCTAGTGCATGCTGATCCCAGGAGTTGTGCACTCATGGGGAGCAGGGAGCCGGGACTGTGTCTCACCCGCTGCCTGTGGAACCGCTTCCCCTCGTACATGGTGCCCTGAGGCGTCTCCACAGTGACTGACTGCAGAAAGGGGAGCACAAGGAGTGTGGGGGAGCCAGACCCCTTGTGACTGGAGGCACCCAGGAGGGAAGATGGGAATGGGGCTGTGGCTACACCCAGGAGTGGTCACTCACCTTCAGTGGCAGGAAGGACAAGGCATGTTCAATCAGCAGCCGCATCAGGCGCTTGGAGTAGAAGATAAATTCATCCCTGGTCGTATCCTTGTTCCTGGGAGGGAGGACACACATGAGGTGGGAATGCAGGCCCTGCCATCCCCTGCAGATGACACATGGGGCTCCAGAGGCCAACCAGCATGGAGAGCAGTCCCAGACTGGGGGAACCAGAGCACTCTTGGAGTGACACAGTCAGTGATCACCAGCATTTAAGAGCTTGCTGGGACCTCAGCTGTTGTCTTAGACAGGACCACAGAGGCAAGAGAGAGGCTTAGTTGCCCTGAGAGGGAGATGCAATGCCAGCTACAGACATCGGAGAGAGCTGGGAGAGAATGGGGAGTGGGAGCAGGTCAGGCAGCATCATTGGGCCTGGGGCAGCACAAACTCAGGAGAAATGGGTGAGTGTTGGGGAGCCCAAGAGCAGAGCCAGGATGGACCAGGACCCCCCTGTGGAAGGGAACATAGTGTACCATGGCTGAGCATGCTGGATGACAGAAAAAGGTTGAACATGTCCCCAGCTCTCCCCTCTATGTACCAGGTCAGAGATAAAACACTGCCAAAAACCAGGTGACTGAAATACCCATCATGCCATTTTCACAGCTCTGAGGTGCTGAGGGCAGCAAGAAATAAAACAAACACAAAAAACTGCCATGGGGCTGCAATTCCCAGGAAACCTCTCCCCTCCCCTAGGAGGGGTAAAGCCAGCCCTGCACACAGGGCACTAACCCCACAGCAGAGGGAAAGTGGATGGCTTTTCCTGCTGTGAGCACCCTGGCCACCAGCCTCACGGGGAACATGAGGACAAAGAAGCCCCACAGACACCTGCCCCTTCCCAGATGGAAGAGGTGGAGCTGGCAATGCTCCTGAATTTTTTTACTGTGTATTTTAAGACATCATCTGCCATTTTTCACACCTCACTAGATGACAGACAGCCCCACTAAGGCACTCAGAGGAGGAGTCATTGTTTGTCCCCGTGTGTTCTTGCAGCCATTCCAGGGCTGCTCGCAGCTGAGCACCTGCAGTGACCACGGCACACAAACATTTCCAAACCCCTGGGGCACAGCCAGCACCCCCAGGGAAGGTAGAAAATCCCTTCTGGTCTGGAAGGAACAGGCACCCTGCCTACAGCTCCCAGTGTGGGCTGTGAGCATGCACTCACAGGTGGGCTGCACCCACACATCCACCCACAGCAGCTCAGGAGCAGCACGAGCCCAGCAGCCTCCCTGCCTCCGTAGCAGCCTGTCCTGTGCCAGCCAGCTGCCCCCAACGAGATCGACACCTGGCTGGGTGAGACAGGGCCCACACTGCTCCCACAGAGGCAGGTTCCTCAGCAGATGGGGGAGCACCCCCAGCCCCAGTGCAGACACACAGACAACCATGAAACTTCTGGCAAGGGCGCAAGCAGTGCAGGGGGCAGGGCTGTGTGAGGAAGGGCAGCCCGGACATGCTCAGCAGCAGCAGGGTCCCAGGATCACTCCACCAGAGCTTCCATCCCACTTCCTCAGCTGGCAGGGCACTGCCAAAGCGGCCATTGCTGTCCCCACAGCAGTCCCCTCACCCCACAGCATCACTGCCCAGGTGAAGCCTGAGGAAACACACTGCTCCCATCCACAGAGGAGGCAGATGAACCTCAGCACGCTGAGAGCCTGCAGCCAGGCATGGCAGCACCACAGCTGGCACTCCTGAGGACCTCAGCCTCTCCTGGCATGCTCAGGAGATGGCAGAGGGAACAGGAGTGTTTGCCTGGGGCCTCATCATGGCATCAGCTCTGCTCATGAACTGGACTGTCTGCAGCTGAGAGCCAACTGGTACAGTCAGGCACCAGGAAATCTGGGCATGGATGGGCTACAGAATCCCAGAATGGTTTGGGTTGGGAGGGACCTTAAAAGCCATCTTGTCCCACCTCCCTTGCCATGGGCAGGGGCACCTTCTATTAGACCAGGTTCCTCCAAACCCTGTCCAGTATGACCTTGGGGCAGCCACCTTCTCTGGGCAACCTGTGGCAGAGTCTCACCACCCCTACAGCCAAGAATTTCTTCCCAATATCCTATCTAACATGCCCTCTGGCAACGGGATACCATTCCCTCTCATCCTGACACTGCATCCTTCATACCCCACCTATTCTCAGCCTCGTGAGTCAAACTGTGCAGCTATTCCACTGTGGGATTAATTTTCAGTTTCTGTCTCTCCACAAAAGCAGAAAATTGCTCTAGAAAGCACTTCCCCCAGATGCCAGCCTGGATCTGCCGTGATGATGTTCATCTGCTGCCACCAACACCCTCCCAGTATACAGACAGGTGGAGCATGAATAGCCTCTGATGTGAACAGGGAATGGTGCTGGCCAGCAGCAGACTGGCACGCCAGGATTGACTGCCTGCATCCTAGAGAGTTGCACTGGGAAAGGCAGGACAGGAAAAGGAGGGAGGAGAAACCTGGTTCACAGCTCTGCAGTGATGCGGGCACTGGGTTTGGCATGTCAAGGCACTCAGAAAGGCTGTGCTGGTGGGAGCAGCAGCACTTCATGAGCACTGCTGCCATGTGTGGGGCCGGTGGCACTGCGGCAGCTGGAACCTGGTTCAGTGGAAGGTTCCCTGCTGATGGTAGGGGCTGGACTAGGCGGCCTTAAAGTCCCTCCCACCCAAACCACTGTGTGATTCAATTAATTAAGACAAGAGACAGATCTGCCAAGATGCAGTAACTTTGCACACAGAGGTGCAGGAATGTGGCAAAAGGTGTGTTTGATCCTCACCAGCCTGGAGCCCTCTGGGAGCCCGGGAGAAGGGCAGCAAGCAGAAACAGCACCTTGGGAGTAGAGGGTCACACGTGGTGACCAGCAACAGCCCCATGCCACACCCAAGTCACACAGAAGGCAACACGTGCTGCCAAGTCTCACCAGAAACACACGCTGCTTCGCCGTGCCCTAACAGATGCCCAGCAGAACTCCTCAGCTCTGAGATTTGGGAATGGCACTGCACCAGCAGGATTTGAGGGGGTGACTGACAGGCCAAGTCGATGTTCCTCAGCAATGTGGCATTTCTTACACATCACCTGGAATGGGCTCAGCCACCTCCCCACCACCCCTGGCCCTTCTTCCGCATAGCATCGGCACAGGAATGTGAGGCCAATGGTGCGGAAGCCCAGCCTGACCCACCCCCAGGGCAGCTCAGCACAACCCTGAGCTTCAACAGATTAAGGTCATCAGGCACTTGTGGTAGAAAGGTGGAGCCACAGCCTGGGGGAGGGACATTGGCACTGGCACAAGGCTCTGCCTGGCACACCTGAGGTGCCACATCACCTGTTCTACTGACGTGACTGTGATACTACAGGAGGAAAGAGTCAGGAGAAGGAAAGGAGGTGCCCACACTGCTTGTGGTCATGAGTATCAGATCATTAATTGTTTGGGATGGAAAAGTCCTTTGAGGTCATCAAATCCAGCTGCTCCCCCAGCACTGCCAAGGCCACCACTAGCCCACGTTCCCAAGTGCCACATCCTCCCAGGGATGGGGACTCCACCACTACATGGAGTAGCTGTGCTGGGCTTGGACAAACCTTTCCATTAAGAAATTGTTCCCAAAATCCAACCAAAACCTCCCTTGGAGCAGCCTGAGGCAGTTTTATCTTGTCCTGTCTCTTACTCCATGGGAGCAGAGCCTAACCCTCACCTGGCTGCACCCTCTATCAGACAGCTATAGAGAACAAAAAGATCCCCCTGAGCCTTCTTTTCTCCAGGCTGAGCACCCCCCAGCTCCTCCTAGTGCTCCAGCCCTTTCCCCAACTCTGCTCCCTTCTCTGGACATCCTCCAGCCCCTCAATGTCTCTCTTTGTCAGGACGGGCCCAGAACTGCCCCCAAAACTGGAAGTGCTCCAGCAGTGCCCAGCTGGGACAGCCCAGATGCCATTGCCCTCTTGCTCACCTGGGTTCATGTTGAGCCACTGTCGACCAACACCCTCAGGGCCTTTCCAGCTTTCCAGCCCCTCTGCCTCAGCCTGGGGCACTTCATGGGGTTGTTGTGACCCAAGGGCAGGACCCAGCACTTGGCCTTATTGACCCTCACACCGCTGGTCTCAGCACATTGATCCAGCCTGTCCTGATCCCTCTGCAGATATTCTCCAGCAGATCCACATCCCACCCAACCTGGTGTCATCCGCAAATGTACTGAAAGTGCACTCAATCCTCTTCAGATCTCTGATAAGAACATGAGATTACACTCTCCAAACCAACACAGGCGCTGTAGCAGCATACAAGCAGGAAAAGGAGGACCTGCCTGAGCTCAACATCCCATCTCTGCTGTGCAGAAACAGAAGTGGGGGCTGCCAGGTTCTGCAGCCACAAGAACAAGGAACCTCTCAGTAGTCCTAAAGAACTCACCCCTTGACTCTGCACTAATGCTACTGTCACCTGGAGAAAAGAAGCATCAGAGGGGAATTAAAAGATCAAGAGTGCCCAAGTCATAAAAGCAGCAGCCCAGATCCCTTCTCTAAGCTGGCTTTAAATACAACTACTCTGGGAGAGGGGCAAGGGGCACCTCGCTCCATGCCACCAGCTGCTCCACCTGTGCTTCTGTGAGGAAAGAACCATCAATCCCAGGATGGATGGGACCCCTCCCATCATAGGAAAAGCCAGCCCTTGGCTCAGGAGTCATCCAAAGCAGATGTGCAGAGATCTGGTCACCAGAGAAATGCTCGTGGGCCAGGGCCAGCTCTGTTCAGCTCCAGGCCAACATCCATGACTGACATCCCAGGGGCAAAGGGGGAAAACTCACCCCAGGCCTTGCAGTGTGACCTCACCAAACAGCCTAGAGAAGGGGCCTGGGGGCAGGGACATACCTGATGATGGTGTGCATGCCCCGCACCTGTGGCGTGCTCTCCAGGACGCTCAGCGTCTTCGGCAGCGGTTGCCCTTGGTGGGCAGAGGCCAGGGCTGCCCTGCGGTAAGGAAGGGGGTCAGAGCTGTGTAGCACATGCAGAGCCAAAGCACTGGGCCCTTGGAGGGATGTGGCTCTGCCAAAGGAAGGCTCCAGGAGAACCCCCCTGCAAGGTGGGAATTGTGCTTGGCCTTCCCACCTGGATCCTGAAGAATGCCTCAAGTCTGATAACAGGTATGAGATCCCAAAGCCAGACTACCCAAAAAGACCAGGGCGAACCTCCTGGACCACACGGCCTGCTGCTGCAGCCTCTGCAGCACCAGCCACTCTACAGAGGGAGGACATTCCCATGCACCCTGGGGACCAGGCTGCACACTGTGCAAGGGACAAGGGCTGTCCTGCTCAAATGGGACATGAACTGCCAGGGAACATGGACCATGCAGGGCACTTCCCCTGCAAAAGTGAACAGCCCAGCGTAACCCAGTAGTCAAGGCAGGAGCCCTGTTCCAGACAGGGACGCGAGCAGCGCAGGGAGCTGGTTACATGCATCAGGCAGAGTATGGGACATGTCACAGAGAGCCCACAGCTGCAGCCAGACAGGCTGCAGGGAGCTGACAGCAGTCACTGCAGCACTGGTGAGGAGCAGCTGTGCACAGGCACCTCAGCAAAGCTCTGCCAGCAGGGATAGGGATGCCTGGGATCCACTGGGTGCCAGCAGCCACCCACTCCACCCTGGAACTGGCTCCTTCTGCAGTGGTGGGTCCCACGTACCTGACTGTAATCTCCCGCTGGATGGTGAAGCAGTCATCGGCATGGCACAGGGGAACAGGAAGGACACCCCGTCAGTCAGGCACAGGCCAGCACAGCAGCCCAGGTGGCTCCCCACCCACCTCCCCAGTGCCCACCTCACAAATCTGCTGCCCCAACCACCACGCTGGGGCCTTTTGAGAAGAAAGAGGTTACGTCAAGACCCCCCACAGCTCCAGGCTGTGCACAGCCACACCCTGCCCTCTTGCATGCAGGACCTTTCCCTTCCTCACCTTCTCCAGCTGGCTGTGCACATGCTGCACAATGAGGTCCAGCGCCACGAAGTTTTCTCCACCTGAGAGCGGAGCAGAGGAACCGGGTGGGGCAGACGCTGACCCACTCCTGCCCCAGAACACCCACTCCCAACGCCAGGGTCAGCTCTGGCCTCACCCCTGGGCACCACGATGTCAGCGACCTGCACAGTGGGCTCAATGTACTGCTCGAAGGCTGGCTTCACAAACTTGTTGTACTGCTTGATGACCCCTGCAACATCACGCCCGCGTTCCATGATGTCACGCTGCAGCCGCCGCACCAGCCGGATGTCGGAGTCTGTGTCCACGAACACTTTCATGTCCAGGAGCTGGAAAACTGGGAGGGGTGAGCACCCCCTACACAGCCCTCATCATACCTGCCTTACTCCCCTCCACCACCCAGTGATGGCACCCAGCATGACCTCCCCTGGGGCCCCTGACATGTAGTGCTCTGCTAGCAAGTGGGGTGATCTCTCCCTCCACAGCCCCCACTGCTGCAGAGGCACCCAAGGCAAGTGCCTGACCTGCCACTGCACATTCCCTCCTGGGCCAGCAGCCACCTGAGGCAGCAATACCTTGAGCAGCTCCTTGTTAGCAAAGGCCAGGATCCCTTCAAACACGATGACATTGGCCCCATACACGGTTTTCTGCAGGCAGACAAGAGCCGTGCTTGTCCTGTTCCCCTCACATGCCACGGCAGCACCAACACTGACGCAGACAGTGCACTGACCCCTCTGGACTCCCACCACTGTGTTGGGGGTCCCCATAACCGTCCTGCACCACCCAATGTCTTGGAGCCCTAATTCATCCCAGCTCCAGCCCAGGACAGACCCTGAAGCTTGCTCCAGATCCCAAGCCTCTGCCCAATACCATTCCCCTGGCTCCACTTCACACTGAGCCCCTCCCTGACATCTGCGCTGGCGTGGCTGCAGATCAACCCAGTCTCCCCAAAATGAGTCCCTCACTCCTGATGACTCCTAGCTGCCCTACCGCTTTAGCCTTCCAGGCCCTGCAGTCCCCAGAGGTGCTCTCCTTTCCACAGACTCTGCCACCCAAGCACAGCCTGGTCTTGAGGCACCCACCCACTCGCGGCGACGGCTGTGCGTGGTGAAGTCGTACACCGGCACCTTCACGCTCTTGCCCTTCTTGAGCTTGCGCAGGACACTGACGAGCAGCTCGAAGTCAAAGGCATCGGGGTGGTCGAAGTTGTAGTCGCTGCGGGCTGCCAGTGCCTGCTGCCCCTCATCCAGCACCTGCAGGCACCGGCACTGCTCAGTGCCATGCTGGATGCCCGGACCCGGGCACCAGCACAACTCAGCACTGTGACAGATCCTGGCATCCACAGGCGCCAGCACTGCTCAGCGCCGCACCGGATACCCGGACCCCCAAGCATCAACACCACTCAGCAGCCGTACGTTGGAACCGCCAGTATCGGCACCGCTCAGCGCCGCACCGCACCCCCGGGCCCCACGTCTCTCACCTTATAGAAGGAGTCCATGGAGAGCAGCACGACCCAGGGCACGTCCAGCGCCTCGATGATCCGCGTCGCCACCGTGGTCTTGCCTGAGGCGCTGCCGCCGCACAGGCCTGCGGGGAGCGGCGGGGGCACCGCCCCGGCCCCGTCACAGCCCTGGATCCGACTCCAGCCCGGTTCCAGCCCTTCCTCGGCCGTTGTTTGGGCCCTGGTTCCCTGATTTCCGACTGCAGCCCGACCCTGGCCCCGGTCCGGCCTCCATCCCCCTCCCCGGTCCGGTCTCGGCTCCATACCCTTTCAGACCCCGCTCCATCCCACCGCTCACCGATGACAAAGGCCTCATCCACGGGCGCGCCGGTCTCGCTGTACCAAGGCGGCCGCCCGGCCGTGTAGATGGTCCGTTTGCTGGTGCGCAGCAGCGGCGGCTCGGGCTTGCATTGGCTGGCGGTGCGNGTCGCCCCACGCCGCTCCCGCCGCTCCTCCGCACCCGCCGCCGCCATGGCTGCGCGCAGCCGCGAGGGCTGCCGGGACAGCTTGCGCTGCACACGGCCCGCTTGGAGCAGGCCCTGCCCCTGGCCGCAGCCACGCCTCAGATCCGCCCCCGGGCCCAGCCCCTGGTCCTGTCCCTGTGCACCCCTGGGAACGCTTGGCTCAGCTCCAGACACCTCCCTACAGGTGTCACAGTCATGGACTACTGGAGCCCGCTCTGCTCCGGGCTGAGCAGCCACAGCTCCCTCAGCCTTACCCCAGCAGAGAAGCTCCAGCACTGCAGCATCACAGGGCGCTCAGAGGGCTACTCCAGCTTGTCCCTGTCCCTCGTGTCTTGGGGAGCCAGCGCTGGGCCCGGCGCTACGAGGTGGAGCCCAGGACACGCTAAGACCACGTTGCTGGTTCATGGTCAACTCAGTGTCTCCCAGGACCCCCGGAGCCTTTTCTGCGGAGCTGCTCCCCAGACGGCTGCCCCCGCCCCGTCCTGAGGTTGTTTCTCCCAGGTCAGGACCAGGCACTGCCCCGTGCTGACCCTCCCCAGATTCCTGCCCCCCGTCTCTGCAGCCCATCCTGGATCCCTCCGCACTACGGAGCAGTACGACTCGCCGGATGAAGCCACCCCTCCCCGTTCGGTGTCATCTGTCACCGTGTGACAGTGCTCTGCCTGGCCTCCAGGTCCCTAATGGAGGCGTTAGACAGGACTGGACCCAGCGCTGACCCCGAGGTACACTGGTCGTTACTGGCCGCTGAATACCCTGCTCTGGGCTCGGCCATACAGCCCCTGTTCAATGCAGCCCCTCCCGGCTCATCCAGCCCATGCTCCCACAACTTCTCTCGGAGCATCCCATGGTGTGCAGCGTCAAAAGACTTCCTGTAGCTTGGGCAGACATTGTCACCTCTCCCCTCACGCACTGAGTCCGACATTTCATCGCAGAAGGTGAGCGGGTTGGTCAGGCACGATTCCCGTCGGTGACACCGTGCCGGCTTCTCTTCAGCGCTCTTCCTGTCCGTTCCGTGCTCAGACGGCTTCCAGGAACAGTCGTGTCATCACCTGCCCAGGGACAAGAGGTGAGGCCGAGCCTTGCCCCCAAAGATCTTCCCCCGTGAAAGCAGCTCCAGTTACACACAGCTCCCACGTCTCCCAGCACATGGATTTGCCTGGAGATCCGTTGGACCACAACACTCCAGCAGCCTCCTGCACCCCACCCCGGACGCCCCTTCACCAGTGCCCGGAACGTCGGCGTCCGCGGGCGGGACCACCCTGCCACCCCCCCGTGTGGGGCGGGGCCTGGCGGGGTAGGGGCAGAGTCACGGCAGGGGCGGAGCCCGGCGGTGCCAGTGCCCGCGGTGCCGCTCGCGCCCGGGATGGAGCCCCCGACCGGCAACGAGAGCGCCCGCCTGGTCATCCCGCGGGGCGGCCGCGCCGACGGCAGCCTGCGCCTCAAGAGGTACCGCCGGCACCGGCAATCATCGTCCGGCATCCATCACCGGCACCTCCGGCACCCCCATCACCGACATCCCATCACCCCGGCACCCCCACCACCGCCGGCACGACAACTCCATCGCTGGCATTCCATCACCGGCGCCTCCGTCACCGACGGCATCGGCACTTCCATCACCGGCACCCCCATCACTGGTACCCCCATTGCCCCGGCACCTCCGGCACTCCAATCACCACCAGCACTTCCACCACCCCCAGAACCCCATCCGTCCCGACGCCCCCATCACCGCCGCTAGCACCTCCATCACCGGCACCCCCATTATCCCGGCACTGCCACCCCCGGCACCCCATCACATCTCAGGGGCCCCGGCAATTCCTCGCACCGCCACCTCCATTATCTCCCGCATCTGCAACCCTCGGTCCCCCCGCACCCGCACTGCCATCACCGGTTCCCCCATCACCCCTGGCACCTCCATCGTCCCCATCTCCTCCGGCACCCGCAAGCCCCCGGTATGTCGCGCATCGCCCG
>VZRN01001243.1:58345-89722 GCA_013397935.1 Dasyornis broadbenti
CAGCCCCCGTGCCTTCATCCATCCGACACGGACATCGGCACCTCCGCAGTCCCCGCGCCAGCCCTGACCGTGTGCCACTGGCACCCTCAGTTCACCGCCGTCACGATCACCCCGCCACCGGCACGCTCACCCTGCCACCGGCACTTCCAGTCAAGCGGAACCAGCACCTCCGTGCGCCAGCCCCGCTCCCCGCTCTGGTGTCCGTCCAGCACCTATTGGCGCCCAAACGTCACCCATGCACACCGGTACCATCCATCCATCACCTGCCCACTTCGGTACCGTCCATTCATTAGCCCCCGTCCCCGGTGGACTGTCCGTCCCCACTTCCGCATTCTGCCCCACGTACCAGGGCCTCGGCCCCCGCAGCCCCTTCCCCACGGCTCACATCTCCGCACCGGAGGCCAGTCCCGCAGCCCGGCCCCAGGCGCAACACCTCGCTCTCACCAGCACCTCCCCGCGGGTACCCGCACCACTCCCGGCTCCGGTTTCACCGAGAGCCCCGTGCCACCGCCTCCTGCTGCTGCCGCCGGTCCCGTGGCTGCTCGTCCCGCTAGGGGGGTTCCGCCGGTGCCCCACCGACTGCCTAGCTGTGTACCACTGGGCGGTAGCAGGACCCTCTGGGCAGGGGCACCAGATCCGGTGTTGCTGGCAGTGACCCCCGCCCCTAGTCTCTTCACAGGCTCTCGGGACCCTCCGGCACCGGCAGCCCCCCCGGTTCCAGCTCCCCACTGCCGCTGCAGCCCCCCGACCCCCAGCCCTGGATGGGGCGGGGTCCAGGCCCGCCAGCAGCTGAGTGTTGCCTGTGCCGTCTGCTGCCTCTTCATGGTTGGAGAGGTGATAGGTAATGGGGGCCGGGCCAGGGTGGGGGGCTGCCAGCAGGGTGCGGGGTGCTAGCTGCACTGTGCCCACAGGTGGGTACCTAGCACACAGCCTGGCCATCATGACGGACGCAGCCCACCTGCTGACAGACGTGGGCAGCATGTCCGTCAGCCTCTTCTCTCTCTGGGTCTCCAACCGCCCACCCACCAAGACCATGACCTTTGGCTGGCACCGCTCAGGTGAGCTGTGGGGCACGGCCCTGCGGGGCTCCATGAGACTCCCAAGGCCGGGGTGGGTACTGATGGGTCCCATCCCACAGAGACACTGGGAGCGCTGGCCTCTGTCCTCTCTATCTGGGTTGTGACTGCAGCCCTCGTCTACCTGGCAGCCGCCCGCATCATCAGCAATGACTATGAGATCGAGGCACAAGCCATGCTGGCCACATCTGCCTGTGCTGTTGGCGTCAACCTAGTGTATGTCCCACGTGGGGCTACATGCTCGTAATCCCCACACACCGTCAGCCTGAGTCCTGCCCCATCTGTGCCCCTGGAACCTCAGCTGTGCTCCCACATCACCTTATGTCCCTCTGCACCAGCCTTGTTTCCTCAGGCACTGCCTTCCCCACTTCCCTGTCCCCCATATGCTCAGGGTTTCCAGTCTGTGCGCCTACATCCCCACACCCCACATTCCCTGCTCCCCCAACCAGCATCGCCGAAGTCCTGTCATGAGCCCCAGGACCAAACCCCTGCCCCGCTCCTGCAGACCTCCCAGCACTGCTGCACCTCCAGCCCCACTCCCCTCCACTGTCCTGGGATCCAAACGTGCCTGCCTGTGCCCCCTTTGCCCAAGCAGGGCCAACAGGGCCCCCATGCCCTGCCAGCATGTCACTGAGCGAGCCCTGCTCTCCCCAGCATGGCCTACATCCTGCACCAGTCTCCTGTTGGCCATGGCCATGGCCCAGGGAGCTACGAGCAGCTGGAGAGCTCTGTGGCCTGCCAGCCCGGCCATGGCCCCCTGCCTGGAAGCACCAGTGTGCGGGCAGCCTTCGTCCACGTGGTGGGTGATCTGCTGCAGAGCGTCAGTGTCCTCGTAGCTGCCACCATCATCTACTTCAAGGTGCCCGGGCTGGACTGCCCCAATGCTGCCTGTGGGAACAGCTCCCCCAGTCCCACACAGGATGCCACAGGGGCTCTGCTCCCAGCCTCACAGAGACCCCATCCTGCTCTCTGCAGCCCCAGTGCAAGATCGCAGATCCCATCAGCACCCTCTTCTTCTCAGTGTTCGTCCTTGGCTCCACTATCACGATCCTCAGAGACGTCTTCAGGGTTCTCATGGAAGGTGAGCAGTGAGACGGGTGCGAGACCACAGGTGCAGGGCGGGCACAGGAGCTCATGGAGCCGCAGCTGTCACAGCACTTTGCCCATGACACAGCTCACTTCCTCTGTCCTTCCCTGAACTGAATCCCCCACAGTCCTTCCTCTCCACCCCAGCCAGGTGTGTTGGCCCCAAGATGAGGCTGTCTCACTGCAGAGCCCCCGTGCCCACCCTGGTCCCCCTGGGGAAGCCCCCAGCACCAGCAGCTTCCACTGGGAGCCCTCACCCAGATGGGGGCTGTGGCTGGGGGCCAAGGGTGGCTCCCTGTGACCAGGCGGTGCTGGCAGGGACACCACGGGACCTTGAGTTTGATGCGGTGAAGGAGGTGCTGCTGGGGACCAGTGGGGTGCAGGGTGTCCACGACTTGCATCTCTGGGCGCTGACGCTGAGCCACTCCGCCGTGTCAGTGCACGTGGCTGTCGGTGAGTGTCTCGAGCAGGACATGGCCAGGGGTGTCCCACTGGCCATGCCAAGAATGAGCCCCTGCCCTGCTGCTCCTAGATGCCAGTGCTGACCCTGAGATGGTGCTGCAGGAGGTCACTGCCCAGCTCCAGAGCAGGTTTGGCTTTGCCCTGTGCACAGTACAGGTGGAGCGCCACCGGGAGGAGACAGCAGACTGTCCCCATTGCCAGGACCCCCTCACCTGAGACCCCCACCTGCTGCTACACTGGGCCAGGCCTGGCCCTGGCCCCAGCTCCTTGCCCTAGAGAAGGGCAGTGCTTGAGATCCCATCCTGCCCTCTACCCACCCCACTACTGCGAAGCCCTGGGGTGGGACAGTGCAGGGTCCTGGGGGGACGGACACATGGCCTGGCCTGTGGAGCACAGAGGCTCCCTGGAATGTTCCACTCCCTGCTGTACCACAGCCCCAGAGGAGGTGGAATCCTGCCCCACCACTCAGTCCCCAGGGAGTCTGTGTGTCCTGGCAGGGGGATCCCCCATGGGCGACCTCAGACCTGGCCTTGGCCCCAAACCCCCATGCTGCTGCCTGGGCTCCATCTGAATCCTGCTGTGCCTGGGCCTGATCCATCCCCTCTGCTGAATTGTGTCTGTGCCCCTGGTGTCCATCTGTCTGTCTGTACCAGCAGCGGTGCCAGCGCTGCCAATAAATGTGTTGGAGCAGTAGCAGCAGTGCAGGAGACAGAGGGGCATGGGGAAGGAAATGGTGGGGTTGTGGGTGGGCCCTTACAGCCACAGCTACCAGCCACGTCTGCCACGGTGCCGGCACCATCACAGTTGTACAAAACCAACCAAGTTTACTGCACAGCTGAACATAAGCTCAATGTGAGCGACTCCACAGCTCCCAGCCCCCCGCCCCGCCCTTTGATGCACAGTGGGGATGGCGGCGAGCACAAGCACAGCCCCACGCTGGTGGGGCCCCATGGGCACTTCTGAGGGGTCAGACCCACAGCTCAGCCCTGGGACATGCACAGACCCCATCACCCCTGCCCAGCTCAGACTAAACAGTGCAAACGGATCCTTTCAGGCCCAGCAGATGAGGACAAGTGTCCAGCACATCCCGGAGAATGGCTGGGAGCAGGCGTCCCTCCTGCAGCAGACACCCAGCGGGAAAGCAGCACTGAAAGGGGCCACAGCCCCCGGCCAGCACAGCTGGCCACAGCCCCAACCCTGCCCAGGGTGAACATGTGACAGCAGCATGACGGACTGATGTCCCTACTCCACTGGCAGTGGAGAGTGCTCGGGGGGGCCAGGGCTGCTGGGTACATCCCCATAGAGGAAGCTGAAGCGGGCCCGGCACTCTGGGAGCAGCTGGTGGCTCACACCGGACGTCAGCCCTGCCAGGCAGTGCGCCCGCACGATGCCTGCCTGCCCGCCTGACACCAGCCAGCCCTGCGAGTCCAGGTTGGGGCTGAAGCGCACCTGTGGGAAGAGAGGGGTTCATAAGGGAGGGGGCTGAGGTGCTGGGACTCTGGCCCCCAGAGCAGAGCCATCTGCATGCAGGCCCGGGGCTCAGCATGGCCCCCTCACCTTGTGCAGGGCCTCCAGATGCAGGCGGTCAAGGCTCAGTTCTGCCTTCACTTCCTGCGTGTGCATCCGGCGCATGGGCTCACGGCTTGGGAAGTTCTGGAAGCTGCGCTGGAAAGTGGTGGCAGCACCTTGGGCTGTGGGCCCAGGGCAGGAGCATTGCACGCACGATTATCTTAGCTCTGCCAGAGATGAGGGGCTGACCCAACGCCCCAGCAGCATCTCCTGGCCCTGCCACCCTCACTGCCCAGCCACAGCCCCACAAGCCCTGCTCACGCGTTGGACCCCAGCTGCCCCCTGCCCTCTCCTACCAGGTCTGTGTCGTGGAATCGGATATAGCTCCTGGCTACCATCTCACTATAGTGATGTGTCCTGGGCAGTGCCTGCTCTGTGTCCTCAGGCCCAGCAGGGCTGCAGGGCAGCAAGTCAGCTTTGTACACCGGCTGTGGATGAGAGGGGGCTCAGGGTAGGGTGGACAGGGATCCTGCTGTTCCTCTGCAGACAGGGACCACCGGGGACCAGTGGGACGGGGGGCCCAGGACACTCTTCCCATGGTCCCAGCCCCTCCCCTTCCCTGGCCCTGCATGCTGTGCTGGGCCCCCCAAGCATAACGGCTTCTTACAAATCTGCGGTCCGAGGAGCGCTTGACGTTGAGGGGGTTGACAGACAGGTCGGGCAGCACCGCTGCCACCAGCTCGCCAGTGATGTCACCCGCTGCTACTGTGTTCAGCCAGTCTGAGCCAGAGATGCTCTGCAGGGACAGAGGGCTGGAGGGCATGGGGTTCCCACCACCCCCAGCCAGGCAGCGTCACCCCACCCGCAAGCCCCGGGTCCCAGCTGGTGCTGACCTGGTCCCTGGGACAGAATGGCCCTGCACCAGCCCTTACCCACACAGTGCCCTTGCGAGGGGCCACAAAATAGGCCTTGAAGCCCAGGTACCCGGCGTCAATGTAGTGGATCCCGCAGAGCCCGTACCTGTAGCAGAGGGATGAAATGAGGCATGAGATGCCTGCCTCTGCGCTATCATCAGGATTGCGAGAGCCAGGCACAGCCCACCTCACCCCAGAACTGGCCCTGGGTGGTGAGGGGGCTGTCCTTGCTCTAGCAGCATGTCACAGTGTCAAGGGGCAGCTCAAGGCAGCTCCTGCAGGCCAAGAACCCACCAAGACCACAGACCCCTTTAGCAAGACCCCTGTTGCCCAGTCCAGGGGTGGGCCATCCCCTGGCCTACCCTGTCTCTGCCTCAGGATGGCATGGCAGAGGGAATGTCACAACATGCTGCTGCGGTGTGACCCAAAACAAGCAGAGCCTGCCCTTGCCATGGCACAGCTGGACAGTCCCAGGGAGAGGGATGCCACAGGGGCCCCTGGGAAGCTGGACCAGGCTCCGGCAGCAGGACTGGCCCCCAGCACTCACGAGGCATAGCAGTTGTCCTGGGCCACAGTGATGCCATTGTAGGGCAGCAGCCAGGCCACCTCAGTGCTCAGGAACCGCTTGATGCTGTTGATGGGCTCGTAGAGTCTCCGCAGGTCCCAGAACTTGATCTTGCGATCATTGCCTACCGTGACCAGGAAGTTGCTGAGAACCAGGAGAAAGGCAGCACTGAGAGCCCAGCATGGAGCTGTGCCCTGCCCTGCTGTGGGGACCAGGTGGCCCCAGTCCTGCAGTTGCCCAACTGCCCTCCCCCTGGAAAGCCCAACCCAGCCTCTCTGGTGCTGCAGAGGGCCAAGTGGCATTGGCATCATAGCCTCCTGTGTCCTTCCTGGCAAAGGAGCTTCTCCTGCAGGAGGGAGCCCCTCTCCTGGCAGCACCTGTGCCCGCTCCTGCCCTCACCTGTCAGCCTTGCACCACTCAATGCTCCGGACTGCATGGTCATGGGCTAGAAAGCACTGGAAAGGGTAGAGCTTGAGGGAGGCATCAGGCTGGTGCACACACTGCAGCAGGGATTTGGTGAGCAGGTTCCACACTGCCACGGTGCCTGTGGAGAGACCTGCGTCCATGAGGCACTGCCGATGGCACAGGTGCTTCAGTGGGGGACCAGCAGCGGCACAGGCAGGGCTGTGGAAGCTGCTGAACACAGCAGCCAGGCTGGAGCTGTGGCCAGGGCTGGGACAGGACAGCAGCAGATCACAGCAGCAGCACAGGCAGGGCCATGGGACATGGTGGCCAGGCTGGAGCTAGGGCTCCAAGCAGACAACATGGTAGCAGGTCCTGGCAACACTGCACAGAGCTGTGGATCACTAGAAGCCTGGCAGAAAATTCCACCCAGGTTAGTTGAACAGAGGTGGATAAGCCCAAAGCCACAGACAAGGACCACCAGTGACCAGCCTGGAGGTACCTGAGAGTGACAATAACCAGCCCAGAGACGCCTTCTCCCAATCCAAGGATGGGCAGAGGTTCCAGCATGGTGCCCACTGCTGGCTGCTGCTCTCTCCACCCCTCACCCCATTCCCTACCCCAGTCGAGGCTGAGGGAGCACAAGGCTCCAGTGTCTCTGCCAGGACGAGGGCTGCTCCCTGAGTGCTGCTGAAGGACACAGGAGGAGACTCACCATCATAAAACCCTGCTGCCAGGTGATGGTGGGGCTTGGAAGGCATCCAGGAGAGGCTGAAGCACTGCCCACACTCAGATGCATTAGCCGCCTGGATGGAGCCCACCTGAAGTGTGGCGATGCACTGCACCTGGGGGCCAAGAGAGAGCCCTGGGTTACAGTCCTGCACTGGTCCCATCCATGCCCCAAGAGCTGGGATGCCTAGGCTGGGAGCATGACACTGCTCTGCCCCTCCAACACTTTGCAGGTGCCTCGGCTTCCCAAGCTCTGCCAACTGCACCGGTTGTGGGGCCTGCCGGGTGCTGGCCCTGACAGGGATCACCACGGCAGGGAACACTGACCTTGCAGATAAGGTGCTTGTGGAGGGACCCATCTAGAAGAGAGCAGAAGGGGGTCAGGGCAGGCATTGGCTCTCCGGGGAGCTCCCTGCCTGGAGCCTGGATTGCAGCTCCTCACAGCCATGGCCAGGGCTCCTGGTCCCTGTCCTGCCATCCCCCCGGAGCAGTGTCCTCAGCGCAGCAGGAACCAAAGCACAAGGAGGAGCAAACTGAAGTGCCAGCAGTGGCAGGACCCCCAAGAGTCAGGCCTGCCTGTGTGTTGGAGGAAGCAGCCCCCAAAATGTGCCACAGACAAGAGATGATATGCTCTTGCCCCACCATGGCTGGCACCAAAGTCAAGGTGGTGCAGTGACACACAGGGGCCAGACCTGACTGTGACTACTCCAGGAGGGAAAGAGCAGCTGTGCAGGATATCTGCTTCATGGGCTGACAGGGCTGGAGCAGCCAGGCAGCACTCCTGGTGAAGACAGTCTGCAGAGACCCTGCACCCAACAGCTCAGGGCAGGGTGCTCACAGGACCATGACACATCAGCTCTGTCTACCAGAGAATCGCCCCCATCAGCAACACCCAATGTGAATGCCATGGGGACCCTGTGTCCCACACCCCTCAGGCCTGGGGTTCCTGTCCCCCAGGGTGGGGCTATCCTCCGGCACAGCAAGCACCAGACAGGCACATCACAGCCTGGAGTGTGGCAGCCGTGGGCAGAGGTATGGAGGAGCTGTGCATCTTTCCTGGCACAGCTGTGATAGCTGGGATGTGGTATGGAAACCAGCCCCGGCTCTGTCAGGCAGGAGCACAGGAGTGCAGGTCCCCAGTACCCCAGGGACAGCCAGCACAACCATGCCAGTTAGGGAGCTCCCAGCAGGGCCTGTCACAACAGCCTGGCACCAATCCTGCAGCTGAGAACCAGCGCTCCAGCCCAGCCGTGAGGTGCAATGACCGTATGTGCAGCCGCAGCCAACGACGTGCCGAGCTCCAGTCGCTGGCAGGAGTTGGCGGGGCCCATCATAAGGTGCCACGTGGCGGCTGCGGCAGCAGCCCAGCCATCTGCAGCTGGTGCAGGCACAGCCAACGTGCCGGGGGGGCCAGGAACCGTGCCCGGGTACAGGGAGCCCATTTCCCACTGTCAGCATGAACGTGCTGGCTGTTGGTCACGGCTGAGTGCCCACCGCCAGCACGCGCTGGCCATCAATCCTGCTCAGCTGCGGTACAGTCTATTACAAGCACCATTAGCCTGAGCTGGCCCAGCGCTCCCTGTCCTGACCTGACACATGGCTCAGCCAGGTTGGAGGGAGCAGCTCTGGCAGCAGGACAGGCTCCCAGTGGCCAGCACAGAGATGGGGAATGGCTGGGGACACACTTTGCGGCTGCATCACACCCAGCACCCTGCTTTGGCCACAGTGATGCTGCTGAGAGCCCCCTCCCTGTGCCCAGCTTTGGGGGGCTGCCCAGGAGCTATGTCCCAGCCAGGCTGCTACAATGTCCCTGAGACTGAACCAAAGCATGGCCACTGCTCACAGGCTGCAGGTAAGGCTGGAGCTCTTCTCCACTGGGGCCATGATGGAATTGTGGAAGCCATAGAAACTGAGACCTCAGCACTGGGGCTTGGATCTCTGGGCACAAGAGCAGACTCAAAGAAGGTCCCCAACACCAAAAAAGCAGCCTCAGATTGCACACTATACCTGTGACAGATGACAGCCTGGGTGCAGCAGGGTCCCCAGCGTGGGGATCAGGTGGGCTCACTTCCCCACCATGCAGCTCCCAGGCTGGGACACAGTCATGCTGGCAGCTCCCCAGCACAGTGGGCTTCTGTGGGCAGAGGTGCCCAGGCCAGGGCTCACAGCCCCACTCTGACACAGTGAGAGGAGGGCCGGGACGCCCCTGCTCGGTGGTGTGGCTCTTCCTACCTTTTACCTGGGTTGTCTTGGTGTGACGCAGGGCCCCAGGGTGCGGCAAAGCATACACCACCACTCTGCCATCTGAGAAGGCGGCAGCCAGCAGGCCTAGCCGGCTCATCTGTGGGTGCTGGGGATGGACAGATGAGCTCAAACATGGGGTCACCTCTCAGGACCCTTGGGGTACCCAAGGACAGCCCTTGGCCAGAACTCACCATCCGGGCTGTGGTGGGTGGCTCCCATCCACCACTGGGGCAGAACTTCATGTCCCAAACACAGCCGTAGTCAGTAGCGATGGCATAGGCCAGCCTGGCTTTGTTGGGAGAGCTGTAGGCATGAGTTGAGCTATGAGGAACATGGCAGCTGGTGCCCAGCAGCTCCAATACACACCAGTGTACACCACCAGCAGAGCTGGCCACCAGCACAGCCTCCTTGAGCTTCAGGCTGTGGCTGCTGGCTCTGGGAGAGGACAAGCCTCACCACCTGCTCAGCCATGGAGGGACACAAAGTCGGGGCCCTGCCCCATTCCTGGGCAGACCCCAGTCCCAGCCCCAGGCCCAGCCACTCACCCCTGCTCTGTCTGCAGCATGCCCAGGCCCCAGAGCTGCAGGAGTGCAGGGCCTGAGTGAAGCCCAGACATGCTGTGTGTCTCCTCCATGCTCCTGTGGCAGGACACGGCCACATACTGCGGGGCTGCAGAGCCCTCCGGGGTCGGGCACCACTCCATCGCCCACACTGGGCCACCCACGAAGAAGGAGACATCCAGGCGCTCTGGGTGGGGCTGCAGAGAGCTGAACCTGTTCGGGGGAGAGGGGTGAGGGTACTGCAGAGCCAGCGCAAGGGCTGGTGGGACCCCAGGACACAGTACAGGCTGGCTGCCCAAGCCATGGATGCAACCCTGGGGGTAACCACTGGTCGCAGGCAGGCCCAGGGACACCCTGACAGCCACCATCCTGCTGGGCCTGGGGATAACCTGACAGCCACTGCTATGCTAGGCAGGGGGACACCCTGATAGCCGACACCCTGCTAGGCCTGGGGACACCCCGTTACATACCTGTTTAACCTGTACAAGGCACCATCATCCTTGATGCCCTCACGCTGAATGGAGAAGAGGGGAGACTTCTCCTCTGCCGGCAGGTACGGGGCAGCCTCGCTGTGCAGGCAGAAGGTGAGAAGAGGTCTCCCCAACCCTCACCCAATCACCCCAGCACAGCCCTGTGCCCTAGCACCATCCCAGCCTCCACACAGCCCGACAGGCCCTGCTGCTGGCCACATGGCTCCATGGTCAAATCCAAGAGAGACTCAAAGCCCACAACAGACACATAGAGGGGCACAGGAGCACAGCCCCCACCCATCCCCTTGCTCACCCCAGACACTGCTGGGACCTGCCCCACATCCCCTCTGGCCCTGCTCCCTCCCTGCTCCCACGGTACCTGTCAGAGAGACACGTCCACCTGTGTGCCACCGGGATCCAGTCGGGGAACTCCCACTGTGAGTGCTTCTGCTCCCGCCTGCAGCGCATGCCAGACTTCAGCCATGGCCCTGCACCTCGCACAGCCAGCACCCCCTTCTCACATCCCTTCCCCATGGTATGAGCAGCACGTCCTACCTGCACCCTGTGGCGCAGGCTCCCCTTCTGCAGCACAGCCCCACCCCTCTGCCACCCCCCTGACCCAGCTGTGCCCCATCCCAGCGGAATACCGACACTGCTGATGGCATGCGCTCCTTCACCCTTGTGCCTGCACCAATGATGGTACCAGGACACACACACCCACTACTCCTCGCAGGCCGCCCCGAGTCTCCCAGTACCCCAAGCTCCCACTCACAGGCTGCAGGTAAGGCTGGAACTCTTCTCCACCGGGGCCATGATGGAGTTGTGGAAGCCATTGGGAGCAAGGCCGCGGCACTGGGGCTTGGATCTCTGGGCACAAGAGCAGAGTCAGAGCAAACCCTGAGCCCTGGAGGACCCACCTGTCCCAAAGGGAACCACCACAGCCCCCGAGCAAAGAGCCACAGTCAACACGCCACACTAGGCTAAAGACATGGAGACCCACTATGGGAACTTCCAGAAGGCCAGGACCTCTTCAGGATCTGCCTCCACCTCCCACTGCTCCCACAGGAAGGCAGGCTCTGCTCTCTCTCCCAGAGGACCTGTCCCTGTTCCTGTTCCCAGTGGCCCTAACCTGGAACTGCCTCTGGCCCTGAGCCACCCCCATGTGCCACCCATGTCATGGCTGTCCTGCCCTGGCAGCAGGGACACTGTGGGACAGCACAGGCACTTGAGGCTGTTGGTGCTGGCACACAGGCAAGAAGGGACTCAGGCAGAGCCCCTGCCCTCACCCCTGCGACTGTTGTTCTCCCGCCATGCCCTCGAGGTGCCTCCAGCTCTGGCTCTGATGCCTCACTGAGCAGCATGTCGCTGCCCTCCTCCTCCTCCTCCTCTGCCTGCAGCACCTCCTGTGAGGGCACGAAGTCGGCATCTCGTGCGGGGTCATCGCTGTCTGTGTCCTCCTCCTTCCTCCTCCGGCTCCGGCGCTTCCTCTGGACATGCTCAGGCTCTGGGGCCCCCTCAGCTGAAGCAGGGGGCTGGCACACAGTCATCAGCTCCTCTGCCAGCTCCTGCAGGTACAGCAGAGCCCTGGGACACCAGGGCAGTGCCTGGAGGTAAGCAGCAGGATGACACAGGGATGGGCCAGCCCTGCCTCCCTCCCTCCAGGACCCAGGGTATGCACCCTCCAGCCCGTGGTCTGGGCAATGGATCTGCTCCAGCTGTGCCAGAGGCCCCAGGCACGTAGCCTCCTACCACCCTGAACTCTCTGAGCTTGCCCTGCTCCCACCAATAAGCTCCTCCTGCTTTGTCAGAAACCAAGAAAATTTCCCCTGCCATAGGCAGCTGCTGCCCCCTGTCCAGGGCTCCCAAATTAAAACACATTCCCTAAAGTGGGAAAGGATTAGTCTGTGAGGAATCAATACATCCCACCAACGCAGGACAAAGTCCTACAGGAAAGACACTGAGACCCTCTGGGGAGACAGAGGTCATTGAATCATGGAATTAGGGAATGATTTGGGTTGCAAGACACTTTAGAGCTCATCCAGTTCCAAACCCCTGCCATCGGCAGGGACACCTTCCACTATCCCAGGTTGCTTCAAGCCCCATTCAATCTGGCCTTGAAAACTTCCAGGGATGGGGCAGCCACAGCTTCTCTGGGCAACTGGTACCAGGGCCTCAGCACCCTCAAAGGGAAGGATTTTTTCCCAGTATCCCATCTAACTCTGGCAGTGGGAAACCATTCACCTGTGGTCTGTCCCTCCAGGCCCTTGTTCAAAGTCCCTCTCCAGCTTTTTTGGTGCCCTTTTCAGAACCAGAAGGGGCTCTAAGGTCTCCCTGAACCCTTTTCTTCTCCAGGCTGAACAACCCCAGGTCTCCCACGTGTCTCTAGAACACAAGTCCCCCCAGGGCCCCATCGTCACCATCACTTACACTTTGGCCGCCCTTCTCTTGGGCCGCCCGCCCCGAGGGGTCTCAAGGCCGTCCCCCTCCTCGCTGCTCCCCAGCACCTTTTGCATCTGGATGGGCTCCGGGGCCTGAGACAGCTCCAACAGCAGCACCTCGGCCTTGCCCTTCCTGCCGCGCTTCCCGGGAGCTCCTGGGGGTGGCACCGCCCCGTTCGCGGAACTCTCGCCGCGCCCCTCCACCGCCCCGTCGGAACTGACTTGGGGCCGCACAGGTTTTGTCGGGCATTTGGCAGTTCCTACTCCATCCTCACAGTCCAGATCTCCCGCCGACAGCTCTTCCCCTGTCCCAAAACACCGGAATTAGCACCAAAACGCAGCAAGATCCCTTGACACGTCTCGGTGTCCTGCAGCACCGGGCACGGTGGCACCGCCTCGTACCCCGGGGAGCGCCCCCGCCTCGTCCCGTCCACCCCCGGTACATACGGAGCACTCTCTCTTCACCCTCCCGCTCCCCACTACGGCTCCGGCTGCGCCCGACGGAACTCGATCGTCGTCCCGGCCGCTCCCGGAGACTCCGCTCCCGGCATGACGGCCCGCGGGCGGCGCTTGACGCCATCGAGGGCTCCTGGAGCCGCCGCCCCGTTGCGGGCCGCGCCACTACCACCGAACCGGAACCGGGGATGGCGAAAAAGATGACGTCACAAGAACTCGACGGGTGTGGGGCGGGCCATGAGCCGGCCCTCATGGGGCGGGACATGCAAATTAAACGGCACCGCGCGGAATGACGGGACACAGCCCGCGCAAAGGCGCCGCTGCCCTCACGTGTCCGCGGGCGCTGCCCGGGACGGAACGTGCGGATCGAGCCGCAGCGCGGGACTGGGTCCGTGCGGGGCCCGGAGCTGAGTGAGCGTGTGTTGCAGAGCTGTGCGATGGGCAGGGTATTTCGGTGGGGGGTTGAGCAACTCATACTTACCTGGCAGGGGAGACACCATGATCAGGCAGGTGGTTTTCCCAGGGCGAGGCTCATCCTTTGCACTCCGGGTGTGCTGACCCCTGCGATTTCCCCAAATGCGGGAAACTCGACTGCATAATTTGTGGTAGTGGGGGACTGCGTTCGCGCTCTCCCCTGATCATCTGGTTTAAAGATAGATATGTTTCAGACAGAAAACATGTAACTTCACAAACCCCAGTAGTGCAGTTTTTTCTTGTTCGACGCCATTGAACCTGAGTTCGAGACCGTCGCGGGCAGTACTCGCCGCTGATAATGAGAGGACAGTGGAGAGTCCAGAGCTGGATCGAAGACGAGGCGATGGACATGAGAGCCCTGGGATCTGGGAGCGGGGGTGTAGGGGGCGATCCGCGAGGAGTCTGGGATCCTCCGACAGGACGTGAAGGCAGCGAGGGCAGTCCTGTTGTGCTCTCGGTGCGCAGTTCGAGAATAGCCGGGGGTTCAGGAGCATCCCAGGGCGCTCTCTCTGACCAGGCTCTGCCCGTGCCCGAGAGACATATCCCCGTTCCCTGCAGGAATTGGCCAGCTGATCCGAAAAGGGGGGCTCTGGACTGCTGCGACTGGAGCCGGGATCATCCCGGCCTGTCCCACGCCGTGCCTGCAGGAGCAGGCAAACACCCCAGTGAAATGGGTCCTCGCTGGGGAAAGGGTGCGGAGATGCAGGTCCCACTTGGAGAGCACTGTCTGGTTCACACCCGGGGTATTCACACTCACCGTGAGTTCAGCCGGATTTCCAGAGGGAGGGAATTTGACACATCCCGAATCGAAGTCTCTCCCCCCGTCCGTATCTCCCGCGAGGTCAGTGTGCGGGCCGGGACGCTAACCCGAGTTTCGCCGTCCCACTGCAGCCTGAGCACGGGCTCGACCGGAGCCGCTTCTCGGCCCGTGGGCTCGAGCCGGGAAAGGCGAGGCTGCGCCGCTTCCGCATAGATGGAGACGGGACAGGCACCGGGCGCTGGAGCCCCCGGGAGCCGGGTTAGTCCCACTGCTGCCGCACCTGCTGGCGACCCTGGCGAGCGATAGCCTGTCAGTGCAGGAAGTAAGTGGAGAAAGACGATTGCAAGAACATCGGCAGCAACCGTGATACCTGATGGTTTTTTAGGTCTTTTTCTTTTATACCCTTTAAACCTTTTTTATACCCTTAATACATTTTAAACCTCTTGCCTTCCTTGTACCCTTTACACATATCCCTTGTATCCTATTCCCCACATCCCTATAATTCTTGTAGTCTGATATGTAGCTTAGTTTGGGGGTCCTACCAAGCAAGAAGACGAAACATACCCAGTGAAACGTCAACAGCTCTACACTATCTCAGAGCTGTAGGCTCCAACCTTGATGGGCCTCTTCTTCTCTGGAACACGTTTTTGTAAACTAGACTGGAATTTCATTGAGGGGGGCTGAGGGGGGTAGGGGGACTGTTACTCAATCTATCACATTTCTTATTGGGGATTTTAGATTGATATGCTAATTTGTGAAGTCCATAAAGACTGTATACTGGGGTTGTGGGGTTGTTGTTGGTTTTGGTGGGTTCCTGCACCCGTGTGGACCCGTTCGCGGCACTTGCATGCGTGGGGGCCCGGGTGCTTGCCGCTGTATTTCCATCTGTAACGGGCTTTGCTGCGAGGATCCTAGTAAAACCAAGGTAAATACCCTTTTCCGCTGCTACTGCTGTGTCTGCCTCAAATTTTTACCACGGAAAAAGGCATCAACCGGGACAGCGACACACGACATACGCAGTCCATTTACAGCTAATTCGGATCACGGCTCTTTCACTGAACAACGACACCAAGAGGGAACGTGAACGTAGCTCCCCACTACCACAGATTATGCGGTCAAGTTTCCCGCATTTGGAGAAGTCGCAGGGGTTAGCACATCCGCAGCGCAAGCGATGAGCCTCGCACTTGGAAAACCACCTGCCTGATCACGGTATCTCCCTTTGCCAATTAAATACGAGCTCCCAACCTCCGCACAGACCAGCCCCACACCTCACTCCATGCCGAGCCCGCACAGACCCAGTCCCGCGCTGCGGCTCGATCCGCACGTTCCGCCCCGCGCAGCGCCCGCGGACACGCGAGGGCAGCGGCGCCTTTGCGCGGGCTGTGTCCCGTCATTCCGCGCGGTGCCGTTTAATTTGCATGTCCCGCCCCATGAGGGCTCCGCTGAGCTCCGCCTCTGCCAGCGCGGAGCGGCTCTGAAGGCAGTGGCACGATTTACATGGCCACGACCCTTCTTGGCAGGCCCCGCCCCCGGCGGTCCAGGAGCCACACGCCGGCCCCGCTCGGGCCGTGGGGGACCACCGGTCGCACTTCCCCACGGCCTCCCTGCCCTGGGCACCGCTCGCCGCCCGGCCGGCCCCCGGCGGGAAGGGCCCTCTCCGGGGCTGGTGCCAGAGGGCACGGCCAGAGGGACTCGGGCTCTCCCCCACCAGCCCAGCTTGAGGGGCTCCTAGAAGTACAGCCCGAGTGTCACCAAAGCTCCGAGGAGGGTAAGCCAGGGGCCGTCACCAAACCTTTCCTAGAAGAGGGGCCTAGGGACAGGGAAGACCCGTCCCTGCTGCAGGCCTGGAGTGGAAGGAGAGGGTCTGGGACCGGCAGGCCTCAAGTAAGGTGCAGAGCTGTGCCAGTGGTGACACGGATGATACGGGTGCCAGGGCTCTGCCACACCACAGATGGCACACACAGGATACTGGGGGCCTGGTTTATTAGTGTCCCTGCAGCTGCTTCGACTACTGATCCACATTCTTGACACGCAGGACCACAGGCACTGACGTGCAGGGGATCATGCCCAAGTCTGTGATGACTAAATCCACCAGGTCTGGGGGCGTCACATCATAGACCAGGTTAAGAAGACGTAGAGACTTGTTCTCTGCCCAGCCCCCAAGCTGGGCCTGGCCCTTCCGGAGCACAATCAGGTCATCAGGGTCATCTGCAGAGAGAGGAAAAGCCATCAGGAGCAGCGGCAGGAACAGCACCTCTCCATCCTGCCCCTGGAGCAGCACACACTGTTGCTGCCTGCCAGGCCCCGCTGCCTGCAAGTGGTGGCCCCTCGTCCAGGAAGGGGGATGGCTGGGCAAAGCAGACTGTCATGGTCTACAGCAGAGAGTGGGAGAAGGTCCTAGGTGGGAGGAAGGGGACAGAAGCCATACCCAGCTCGTTGGAGACAAAAGAATCTGTCTGCACCCGCTCGCAGAACTTATAGGTCTCGCAGCAGACCAGGACGGGCACGTTGTAGGCCTTGGAGACCAGTGCAATCTGCGATGTCCCCACCCGGGACATGACAGAGCCATTGGCCAGGAGTGCATGGGCTCCCAGCAGCACTTTGGACACCTGTCAGGGAAGCACAGGGATCTGTCAGCACCTTTGATCACACTGCAGCCTACCTCACCCTTGGCACAGCCCCTCACCTCAGGCAACACATAGGAGATGGCATTGATCATCACATAGGTGCAGTGGATACCCTTCCGTACCAGGCGGCGCAGTGTCTCCCGCCCCTCCAGGCGCGGCCGGCTGTCCACCACGATGACGCGGAATGCACGGCCCTTCTTTGCATGGGCGTCACACAGTGTCCGGTTCACCAGGGAAGAGCTGATGGGCACCAGCCAGGAGTTGCCCCATCCCATCAGGCCAGGCTCCCACCCAGCCATGATGTCCACCCTCATCCTCAAGAATACTGCCCCTTCCAGAACCCTCCTGCCATGATGGCTCCCAGGGCCTGTCTCCCTGTCTGCACAGGAAGGCCCTCCTGGGAAAGGTGATGTCTCAGCTCCCTCCCTGGAAGCAGCACTGACCTCCCTGTCTGTGACCACCACAAGCGATGCTGCCACTCCACACCCTCTCCCAGTTTCCCTCTCACAACATTCCAAGCCTGCACTAGCCTTCCTGCCCCTGCTCCTTCCTCTGCCCAGGATACATATCACATCTGGACTCTTGCTGCAGCAGTCTCTGGCTTCTTTCCCCACCTCTACTTCCTGGGGCACAAGTTTCCATATTTTTGCTTCCTGACATTTGACTTTGCAGCAGTTTGTTTAAAATCCAGTGAACAACCCTGGGTGTTCTGTAAGTGCCCCAGGTAGAGGGAGCTGTGACTCTGAGGTTCTTGGAACCCAGTTTCAGACACACCAGGTAGGACAGTGCTGAGCCCTGTGCAGGACCATCACCTCCCATGCCTCACCTCCCATGCTGTTCCATTCCCTCCTCCTACCCGCCATATCGGCTGCCTGTGCTCTGTGCTCACCATCCATATACCAGGATCACGTCATGGTCATTGATCTTCTCAAAGGCAGACCTTGAAATGGCCTCAGCTGCCAGGACAATCTTCTCTCGCAGGTATTTGTCAATCATGTCCTGGAGTTTCTCCTTTGCCTGGGGAGAGACAGACATCAAATACAGACCTTCTTGCTCTCTGCAACTCCCTGATTGGAGCTAGGTGGGAGTCAGGCTCTTCTTCCCAATAACAAGCTTCCAACTCCACTGTAGCACTGTTCCCAGTCTGCATCTCATCCCCACTCCCTGCTCAGCTCCTTCACCCAGGGCCTGGAGCCTGCCACTCAGCAAGGCCGCTCACCTCCTCCTCTCTCAGGGTGTCAGGCAGGCATGAAATCTCCTTCTTGAGGAACTTGATGGCGTTGCCCATGCTGGCTGAGAGCGGCCGGCACTGGTTCAGGAAACTGCAGAAGAAATGGGCTTAACTCCAAAGCAGCCTGAAAGGCCAAGACAGGAAGAGGGAGAGTGGGCAGGAAGGCAGAACCCTGGGAAAATCAGCTGAAGTTTGGGTGGACACCAATCCAGAGGCATGAACAATGGACCACACTCCATGGAGCTTTGGTCCCTCTGCTCTGGCATTGGGAGCCCTCACCTGATGTGTGGCTTCAGCTTGGCCACCAAGTCCCGTGACAACTCCTCATTGGGGGGAGTGGAATAATCCCGGATCAGCTAAGACAAGTAGAAAGGGAGTATGATCTCAGGGCACCTCAGGGTAGGGTATGCAAGCACTCTGCCTGATTGGCTGCAGTCAAGGCACGTATGCCCTGCACAGCCTGACACATTGCCTGGAGGGGCAATGGGTGCTCCAGGGTGAGTCAAAACAGCAGCGGCAGGGCCAGAAAAGGACCCCGCCCTGGCACAATCCAAAGGAAGAGGCTGACGATGACTGGCTACAGATACAGCCTCAGCAGTTAGGGAACAGGAACACACACCTGTGCCCAGCACAATGCCCCTGCTGCCAGGTAGCTGCTCAGGTACCTGTTTGAAGACTTCCAGCAGCGCGATGCAGCGGGCATTGGAGCCATTGATGATGCCCTGGGAGTACTGGAGGCCGAGGCGCACCACTGCCGGGTGGATCACTGTGGAGGGGATGCTGCACAGACCAATGAGAGGGAGCTGTCAGCACCTCTGCAGCCCAAAATACAAAACGCATTGACAGGCCCCAGCCCAACAACCCAAGGGTTGGCCCAGGAAGGGACATGGCAGTACCCTGAAGAGCCAGGCTCACCCCACAGCCCCTTCTCCTGTGGCCCTGCACTCACCCCAGAGGCAGGAGTATGGGCTGCCTGTACTGCCACTCCCCAAAGCAAGCAAAATGTCTCCCACCACTCCATCAAGCATATCCCACATGCAGGACTAGGACACCCCTCCTCCAGAGCCATTCTGCAGCCAGGCCAGCCAAAGCAGAGCCCAGCATTGCCAAGGACCTGGGCTGAGGAGGCCTTGTACCTCATCTGCTGTGTCAGTGGCTTCTTCCGGCTGTACTGGTGGAGGTGGGAGAACAGGTTAACCTTGGTGCCATAGTCCTGCCTCAGAGGTACCTGTAGCCGAGTATTATGATGGCTCACCCAGTGTTCCGCTCATTCCATGGCCAGTCATATCCAGCACTTACTCAGGGCAGGCCAAGTTCCCCTCTGCCTTTAGAGAGCAGACCCTGGTCCCACCATGTGCCCCCCCAGGCCCTCTGCAGCATGGCTACCCCAGGTGTGCAGCGGGTCACCCAGTCCTACTCCTACCTGCTGCCGCTCCAGCTTCTTGGCCAATTTCCTCTGGGCAGCAGGGTCATCCACTTGCACATGCTCCGGCAGCCGCTTCACCACTGTGAGTACAGCCGGGGTGAGGATAAGCTGCTCTGGTGCACCCCCAAATTCAGGGAAGGCAGGGCAGCACTCACGGCCAGGCAGGACCCAGACCATAGACAGATCACAAGGCCATCCTCTGCTTCTGCCCAGCCCAGACCCTTCCATCCCACTCACCCACCCTCTGCACCCCATGGTGATGACAGCCTTACTGGACAGGGGCTCGGTGGGGCTCTGCCGGGGCTTGGCCGCTGTGGCTGTCTGGTTCAGCTCTGCCTTCCTGGCCTGCTTCTGGGCCCGCTCAGCCTCCTGCTTGGCCCGGCGCTCTGCTCGCAGCTCTGCTTTGCTCTTGCCACCCGCGGGCTTCTCGCCATCGCTGGGGCCATCAGCCGAGGCAGACGCAGGCTGAGCAACTGCTGCGAGGAATGAAGGGGGGAGTCTGCGTCCAGCCTCCATCGCCGGGAGATGCAGCCCATTGCGAGGGGCAGCTCGCAGCACGGAGCTGTGCCCTGGGAGGGGCTCCACACCCTCAGCACCGCGCATCTGACACGGCACCACGGGGCAGCCCCGCGCTCCTGCCGCGGGTGGGACTGGGTTCTCTGCACTGAAGTCCCTACGGCAACGCGGGTGTCCGAGGGCGCGAGGGCCCGGGCTGGGGCACGGAGTGAGAGTACACCCCGGAGGTCCCGCTGGAAAACACTCCCGGCTCCGGACGTTGCCAGCCCGGGACACCCGTGGGTCCGGCCCAGTGCTGCCCCGCTAGGGGCTCTGCGGGGACGGCGGCGCTTACCCCGCGGCTGCCCCGGCTCGGGGGGCGCATCCAGCTCCAGGGGCTCGGCCGGCGGCCCCTTCTCGCTCCTCTTCTTCTTCTTCTGCTGCTTCTTCTCCTTCCGCAGCTGCAGTTTCTCCTCCCGGGAGAGCTCCGGGGCCTATGGGCACACACCGTCAGGCGGCCCCGGCAACCACGCCCGGCCTCACACCAGTCCCGGCCCCGCTCACCTGCGGTCCCGCCGGCACTGACGCAGCTCCCTCGGGGTTCATACCTAGAATGATTGGAGCGTGAGCGGGGCCGGGTCTTGTCCTGGTCCCGGTCCCGGTCCCAGTGTCCCGTCCCGTACTGACCCGCAGGCTCCGCCATGGCGCCCGTCTGCCCGCCTTCAGCGTCCCCTGCCGACCAGACGGCGCTCCACGTGACTCGTCGTGACGTCAGGGCTCCTCCGCGTGACGCGAGGTGACGTCACTCCTACCGGTGCGGGGCCGGTCCATTCCCGGGGATCCCTCCCCGTGGCCCCGCCTCCCCGCTCCTTCCCCCTCCCGGTCCTGCCTCACTTCGCTGCCGGTCGCGCGTTCAGCTCCGGCGCGGCGGGGGCGCTCGGGGCGCTGTGGGCAGGGCGTCCCAGGGGCGGGCGGAGCGGGGCGAAGCGGGGCGGGCGGAGAACGACGGCCCCGGGCGGGGCGGGGNCGCCGGCCGCGCCATCGCGGGGAGTGCTGGCCCGAGATGGCGGCGGCGGGAGGCGGGTAGCGGGGGCGCGCTCGGCCCGGCCATGCACTTCTCCATTCCCGAAACCGAGACCCGCGCCGGGGAAGGCGGCGCCGCCGCCTACGTGGTGAGCAGGGCCGAGGGAGCGGAGCAGTCCCGCGGAACGGAGCCATTCCGCTGAGCGGAGTGGGTGGCGCGGCCCCACGGCCCTGGTGCGGCGCTGCCCCGGTGGGGCGGTGCGGTCCCGCAGCCCCGGCACAGTGGCGGGTCGGGATCAGGACCGGGACCGGGGCCTGGCGAGGCGGGCAAGTCCCAGCCCACCGCCGTCCCCAGCCGGCGCCCTATGCCAGGGCTGGGCAGAGATCGGGCCCCACCGCCCCCGCGCCTCCGGATCGGGTGCGAGAGGTCCCTAGGACCGCCCCGGGGATGTCCGGACCTTGCCCTGGCCGGGGCGCCGCGGGCGGAGGTGGGCAGCCCAGAGGGGCCCCATCCGATCTCATCCCCAGCTCTGGCTCTTCCTGGCCCGCCCGTCCGTCCGTTCGTCCCGTCTTCCTGTTTTGCTCGCTGCGCCGTGAGCGCCTCCGGAGAGGGGCTGGGGGGCGCTGCTGCCGGGTGGCGGTGGCCACCGAGTGCCCAGATCCCCTTCTCGGGGCCGGCAGCGGCGGGCAGAACCCTAGGCTGGGCGGAGGGTCCGGATCAGTGCTCTCCGGATAAGGGTGGGCAACCCTGGGCTCCACGACCCCGCGGAGACCTCCCCAACCTGCCTCCTGTGCCAATATTCCTCTTCGGCGGATTCCCCTCCGGAGCCCGAGTTGGGGCATGGACCCGGTGGTGAGCAGTGATGGAGAGACCTGGCCACCCGCAGGAGGTGCAGTTGCTCAAGGGCCAGAGCAGCATGCAGCCCCCGAGCCATTTCGGCCTCATGACCCCCCTGCACTTTGCTCTCGACAGTTGCGGAGGCTCCTCAGGCCTGGGGGAGACCTTGGAGAGAGCCCTTGGGTAGCCCGGGGGCTGGGCAGGAGCTGTGACCTCATGGAGAACCCTGATGTGGGCAGGCGTGGGTGCTGCCCATACCACGAGTGTCCCTCCTGGCTCTTCCGTTGCAACTCTGAGGCACAGGGCTGGCACCTTTGGGTTGAGAGGTGCCAGTGTGAGCTCCAACATGGCTGGGCTGGGACCTCTGCTGAGCTTGGGCAGTCCCGATGCTCAGGGGAAGGAGGGCACTGGAGGCATCCATAGAAGGCTGGGCTGCAGTGGCCGGCTGGAGGCTCATGTCCATCTTGCCCTCCAAAACGGTACTCTGGGGACAGCAGGACTTGTGAGGATAGTGCTGTCCCCTGGAAGTGACTCTGCCTATGGTGAGGTGCTGGGAGCTGGGCCATGTAGTTGCCAGGCCCCATATGTTCTTCAGTCGTAGCTGTGCTCTGCCTGTGGCATCAGAAGCAGGAACTGAGCAAGAGCAGAGGGGGCATAGCTAGGGACAAGGTCTGTGGGAATCCCTGGGAGCAGGGGAGGGTTGTCCTTGTCTGCTGGCATGGGGACACCCACGTCTGCGGGGCTGCACTGTGGCTCTGTACTCCCCACGTGTGGGCAGCCACAAGGTTAGGCCTTCTTGGTGTCCAGCGGGCACATCTTTTGGATGGGTGCTCTGTGGCATGTCCTGTGTGCCCTGAGCTGGGCAGGTCCTGGGATCCCTCCATCTGACAGGTGCTGAGATCTGCCTGGCGTCTTTCCCTGCAGGCCTACAACATCCACGTGAATGGGGTGCTGCACTGCCGGGTGCGCTACAGCCAGCTCCTGGGCCTGCACGAGCAGGTAGGGAGCGCGGTGGGAGCACCTGGTCTGTGACATTCCATCTGGGTTCTTGCATGCTGCTGGCTGCCCTAGTGGATGAGGGATGCTGGCAAGCTCTCTGCTCCCCGTGCTAAGTCCCTGGGGATCAGCTAAGGTGGGAGATCAGGGCAGCCACCATCTCCCTGGAGGCTCTTGCAGCACTCTGCTCTTGTCCCAGTTAAGGAAGGAGTATGGCGCCAATGTGGTCCCAGCCTTTCCCCCAAAGAAGATCTTCACGCTCACCCCAGCGGAGGTAGAGCAGCGACGGGAGCAGCTGGAGAAGTACATGCAGGCTGGTAAGCTGCGCCTGCCCCAGTCCAGTTGCGCAGGGCACCAGGGCACAGCCCATGGCTTCCTCCTCGCACTGCTCCATTCGCCGTGGCTCATCTTGCAACTCCCAGTGTAGTGCTGGCATTTGCTGGGCTTGTTCCCTGGATGCCAGGTCCTGTCTCAGCCCCTGCCCTGCACTGGCAGAGTGGGGACGTGCGGGGAGTCCCTGGCTGTCCCAGCACACAGTCTGAGGGCAAACTGAGAGGCTGCAGAAGGGCCAGGCACTGCTGTGGGTCCCTGCTCCTTCTCATGGGACTCCTGACGCCTCATGCCCCTTCCCGCAGTGCGGCAGGACCCAACACTGGGAGGCAGCGAGACCTTCAATAGCTTTCTGCGCAAGGCCCAGCAGGTGAGGGGGTGGAGCTGTGGGAGGTCTGGGGCCCTCAATCTAGCAAGAGTCTGGGGTGCCAGTCCTGTTTCTCTCTCCAGGAGACACAGCAGATCCCCACAGAGGAGGTGGTGCTGGAAGTGCTGCTCTCTAACGGGCAGAAGGTCAAGGTCACCATCCTCACCTCAGACCAGACCGAGGATGTCCTTGAGGTGCCAGAGCTCTCGTGCTGGGTGGGACCAGCCCCTCCTGCTGTGTTCTGTGGTTTCCCACACGTGGGGGTCTCTCAGCCCGGTAGCTTCCCCTGCCCTCTCCTGTCATCTCCCCACCCTGGAGCAGGGTTGACTTGGTGGGGCTAAAAAGCTGGAAGCTGGAATGGGCGTGCCATTGGGTGTTTCTGGTCGCAGAGTGATGTTGGGGGTCCCCTAGCTGTTTCCTGGTTGCAATGAGCCCCAGGCCTGGCCCCAGGGCAGCAGAGGTGCTGCCTTCCGGCTCTTGGGAGGCCCCAGAATGCACACGGGCTGGGTCTTGCCACCGGATTAGGACTATGTCAGGAAGTAGTGACCTCCTGCTCTCCCTCCCAGGCTGTAGCCTCCAAGCTGGATCTGCCAGATGACCTAATTGGCTACTTCAGCCTCTTTCTAGTGAGAGAGACCAAGGATGGAGCTTTCTCCTGTGAGTAGAGCCCACTGTGGTGGGACATCTGCCTTGTCCTCTGGCTGGAGTGAGTGCTGTGTTCTTGGACCCTGCCCTGTGTGAGGGGCCTAGCTGTTTTCCCTGGGGCACCCTGGCTGTGGGGGTCTGGGGGCTTCTGCTGCCCAGAGCTGCTGCTGAGCTGGTGTTTCCCTGCAGTCGTGCGAAAGCTGCAGGAGTTTGAGCTACCGTACGTGTCAGTCACCAGTCTGCATAACCCTGAGTTCCGGATCATCCTGCGCAAGAGGTGACTGGGGGACTGGGGGGCAGCAGTAGGGTGGTGCCCAGGGCACCCTGTTCCACAGAGGCACCCTGCCCTCCTGCCATTGCTGCGCAGGGATGCTTTGGCCCCCAGGGACACACCTGGGCATCCCTGGCCATGCCACTGGAGCATGGCCTGCCCTGCTGTGCTCAGCCCATTTCTGCCTTCCCATGGCAACTGGTTTAGATGGGGAGCAGGGCACAGTGACTGTCAGTTACAACGGAGCTGGCCAGAGAGCCAGCCCACAGGAGGGTGGTTTTCTCTTCATCACTGTTAGGAGCTGGGGCATAGGCTGACCCATGTGGTTCTCTTCCAGCTACTGGGACTCAGCCTACGATGATGATGTGATGGAGCATCGTGTGGGGTTGAACTTGCTGTATGCGCAGGTGAGGGTTGGTGTGGCATAGCCAGGTGAGGAGGGGCACTGCACCCCCTGGCCACAGCTGTGCAGGGGCTCAGGTGGCTCTGGTCTCCAGCGCTCACCAGCCTCTGCTGCTTGTAGACGGTGTCAGACATTGAACATGGATGGATCCTTGTCAACAAGGAACAGCACCGGCAGCTGAAGTCCCTGCAAGAAAAGGTCTCCAAGAAGGAGGTAGGGGAGGGTGTGATGCCATGACTGGGACAGTCTTGACACTGTGCTGGTCCCTCTCCATGTGATGCGTGTTACTGGGTTGGTCACATGTTTCTGGCCCCAGGCAGGCGGCCAGCAATACTGAGCATCCCTGGCTCTGCCCACAGTTCATCCGCCTGGCGCAGACCCTAAAGTACTACGGCTATCTCAAGTTTGACCCCTGCGTCACCGACTTCCCTGAGAAGGACTGCCATGTCGTTGTCAGTGCTGGCAACAACGAGCTCAACTTCCAGGTGCGGCTGCCGAATGAGCAGATCAAGGAGGGCAGCTTCAAGGTCACACGCATGCGGTGCTGGCGGGTCACATCCTCGGTGAGTGACACTTGGAGAGCAGGGAGGGCCCTGGAGGGGCTG
The DNA here is from genome assembly GCA_013397935.1 of Dasyornis broadbenti. NCBI lineage: Eukaryota > Metazoa > Chordata > Aves > Passeriformes > Dasyornithidae > Dasyornis > Dasyornis broadbenti. The sequence goes on from VZRN01001243.1 coordinate 83,748, forward strand.
GAGAGACCTGGCTATGCCAGGCTGAGCTGGTATCTCTCCCTGGGAAGGGTGCTGGCTCTGACACCAGCTTCTGGCCCAGGGGAGGGTCTGCATCATGCCTTGGGACTGAGGGGATCATTGATGTGGGGACATTTGAGGGGACTTGACAGTGGCAGAAGACTGGTGGGCACTGGGCAGGTGTCCTGCACTTGGCTGGGTGCTGCCCTTGATCTGCACTGGCAACTGGGGAGCTGCTACTTCCCCTCCGGAGGCTCCCAGCCTTGGTGTGTGTCTTTGCAGGTGCCGATGAACAATGGTCCTTCAGGGAGCAGCCCAGGGAAGTCTGAGGTGAAGCTAGAGTTGGCTTTTGAGTACCTGATGAGCAAGGACCGGCTGCAGTGGGTCACCATCACCAGCCCACAGGTAGAGCTGCCTGTGTGGTGGGCTACTGGTGGCTGTGAGGGGAAGGGCTGGGCTGGGCCCGGTGTGGGGTGTGGGAAGGCTGTGGGGTGCATAGAGCCCCGTGACCCTTCTCCCTTGCAGGCCATCATGCTGAGCATCTGCTTGCAGTCCATGGTAGATGAGCTGATGGTGAAAAAATCTGGAGGCAGCATCCGCAAGGTGAGGGTTGGGGCTGGATGATGTCTCCAGGGTGGGATCCCAAACTGCCCCTGTGACTTCCTGGGGTCTGGGCTGCGCCCTGACTGTTTCCCTAAGGATAGGGCCGGCAGATAGCTCCCCAGGGCCAGTTATAAGCCCCAGAGCCCCTGGGGACCCTGTGGCTAAGCTGAACTCCTCCCTGCAGATGTTTCGGCGGCGGATGAATGGGGCCCTGCGGCGCTCAGACAGCCAGCAAGCTGTGAAGTCACCCCCGCTGCTGGTGAGTGGGACCCTGCAGCCCTGGGTGGGGAACACGTGCGACCATGGGCTCTGCCATGTGTTGTGTACCAGAACTCACTGCCCCCAGGGGAGTCACTGTCCCCTTGGCAGGGGTGGCACAAGCCCAGAGGACAGCAGGGCTGTGGTGCCCTGCTTCAGAGCCCTGGGAAGGGAAAGAGGTCCTGGACCATCTCACTGAGCCAGACTCCCTAGGGAGTGAGGGAGGGCAGATAGAAGGACAGGTGGGTATTGTGTCCCATGACTCTGTGCTGCCCAGCTGTGCTGTACTCACAGGACTCGCCTGATGCCTCCCGGGAGCCCATGGCCAAACTCTCGGTGAGTTGTGTGCGCCAGAGCCCTCAGGCTAAGCGGGTAGGTGACCTAGGGGTGTCCTCCCTAACATCTCCCTTATCCACAGAGCAAGCTCACTTCTGTCAGTCTGCGTGGGATCAGCCACTCTAGCTCTGCTAACGACGTGGGTTCAAATGACTTCCACGGCAATTACGCCTTTGAGGGCATCGGCGATGAGGATCTGTAGTGCCCCCTTTCCCAGGACAGCCCCGGCCTGAGCAAGGGCCTTTGCTGAGGAATGTACGACCTGCAGCCAGGTTGCAATCAACGTGCCTCTCACCTGCTACATCCACCTTTCCCTGCTCCCCGGGGCTGGGAGCTCACCCCCAGCCCACCATTGCCTTTGGGGTGGGGGCGGCTGAACTCCTCCCACTGCTGGCTCCAGCTGAGAGAGGGCTTGTTCGACCTGAGCAGTGTGCCCGGGCCAAGCCCTGGAGCAGCAGTGCAGGGCCTGGCCCAGCACAGGGGCAGAGCTGCTCCTGTCCCAGCCGGAAGGGCCTGGCCTAGCGTGGGGGCAGCTGCCCCGGGTGGACCCAGGCAGGCTCCATAATGCCAAATTAGCGTTTAGGTTTGTGCTCCGAGACAGAGTGCAGTAAACTGTCTCAGGGAGCTCTGCACAGAGTTCCCTCTAACCCGCTCATAGATGCCAGCGTAATCTAGGCTTGTAATCACATATCTCCTGCTGCTCAGCCCGACAGAGCATTAATGGACAGTAACTGATGTTTACACACTGCAACGATGATTAAAACGGATCCTGATTGGTACCAGGCTGTCTGTTGGGGGATGGCTGCTGTCCCTCCCCTCCGTGTGCCAGCCCTGTGCTGTCCTGCAGCAGAACAAGGTCCCCAGGGAGAAGAGCAGATAACAAAACTGACTGTTTAATGCTTTTATACACAATATAAATTACACCGACCAGCACGGCAGCAGCCATGGAACCAGTCCTGTTCCCCCCTCCCCCCTTTTCCCCAAACCCCAGCAGAGGAAGGCTCCCGCAGGCAGAAGTAGGCAGGTGGGGTGGCTGGGAACACCGCGGTGCTGCCGTGTGGGCAGGAGCTGGAGCCACCGGTCGTGACTTCACCCTGCCCAGCAAGACAGGGCTGCTGGAGGCCCTAGTGCACCTATGGGCCTGGCATAAGGCAGCCCCAAGCCCCTGTGGAGTTGCCTGCCCTCACTGTCCCTCCCCCAGGGAGGGCAGGTGCCGAGGCACCCCAGGCCCACTGCCAGGCTAAGTGCTGTCTCAGGGCAGGGCCGTGCCCACAGCTGGGGGGGCCAGGAGGGCTTTGGCATTGCGTGGGTTCACCCAGCTCTCGGCCGTGTGGCCGTGGATTTTCTGGTGGCGCTTGTAGTTGTCCCAGTGACCAGTGGTGTAGGAGCAGTCCCGGCACTGGAAGGGCTTCTCACCCGTGTGCCGCAGCATGTGCCGCTTCAGGTTCATGCTCTGGTTGCAGCTGTAGCTGCAGAGGCTGCACTGGAAGGGCTTGTCGCCTGAGTGGATGCGCCCATGACGCTTGAGGTTGGCCAGGTTGCCGCAGGCGTAGTCACAGAGCTGGCACTTGTAGGGCTTCTCGCCTGTGTGCACGCGCTGGTGCCGCTTCAGGTTGTCCAGGTGGGCGGAGGCGTAAGGGCAGAGCGGGCAGGCGAAGGGCTTCTCCCCGCTGTGCGTCTTCATGTGCCGCGCCAAGTGGTTGGGGTAGTGGGTGACGAAGGGGCAGAGGCTGCAGGCAAAGCCCTTGTCCCCAGTGCCCTTGCGGGGGCTGGCACCTGGCTCAGTGCCCAGCACTGCCAGGCTGCAGCGCCCACAGACCTGCTCGGCCAGGCCCTCGTCCTGTGCGAACCCGTCGTCCAGCACCAGCCCACACATGCGGCATGTGAAGGGGAAGAGCAGCTCAGGCAGTGCGGCTGCCTCCTCGCCCCGCAGCCGTGCACAGCCGGGCAGGAAGGGGCCGCTGCCGCTGCCCACGTGCAGGCTCAGCTCTGGCAGCAATGGCTCTGTGGGACAAACAGACGGGGTGGTGAGTGGGCCGGCACAGCGCTAGTGAGAATTGGCTCTACGAGGAGCCACAGTGCCCTGGTGAGCCTTGCAGTACATGATGGGTCCATGGCAGGGTCTGTGTCCTGCCCCAGCCCCAAGGCCCCCACAGCAGCTCTCTCCACATCCCCACACCCTCCCACCTTTACCTGGGTCCTTGTCCCGCTGGTGCGGCCCCTCGCCCTCGGGCAGGCGGTGGCTGAGCATGTGCCGCTTCAGGTTGCGGCTCTGGTTGCAGCGGTAGTCACAAGCAGCGCACTGGAAGGGCTTGTCCTGGCTGTGGACCCGCTCATGGCGTTTGAGGTTGCCCAGGCTGCTGCAGGCAAAGCTGCAGCATGTGCAGTGGTACGGCTTCTCCCCAGTGTGCGTGCGCAGGTGCCGCGTCAGGTTCACCAGCTGGGCAGAGGCGTAGGCACACTGCGTACAGGCAAAAGGCTTCTCCCCGTTGTGTGTCTTCATGTGGCGCTTGAGGTGGCTGGAATAGTGGGAGGCGAAGGGGCAGAGCTGGCAGGAGTAGACGATGCGCTGGCTGCGGCCACCCTCGGCGCCGGCACACTGCAGGCAGCTCTGGCCCAGGCTGGCAGCCAGCTGCAGCCCACACTGGCGGCAGGGCAGGGCAGCAGGGCCAGGCTCACCCCCCTCCTCAGGGTCACTCTCCACGCTCAGCTGCTGGTACCCAGAGGAACAGTCGTCGTCGCTCAAGGTGTACGCCGGAATAGCGATCTTCCCCACCAGCGTGTCTGCTGAGAACACCATGGGGATGGGGTGGTGTCAGCCTGGCTGGCCCAGGCAGAGCCCCCCTGCCTATGCCCCCTGTCCCAGAAGGGTTCAGGCAGCTGTACCCACCCTGTGGTACCCAGTAGGAGTCCACTGCACTGGGTGAGCATCAGTGAGGAGCTCCACAGCTACAGCCTGCCCCAACACCCTGCTGAGGGCATGTCCTGGGTGTCTAGGGAAACCCTGACACTTCTGCATGGCTGGCCAACACCCTGGCACCAGGAAGGGTGAGGGGACAGGGGTGGATCCATTACCCGCTGGCACTAGTGGGTCTGGTGGGTAAGAAGGTGGTGGGCACAGCCCAGCCCAGACTGGAGAAATGGGTGCCCATAAAGCTATTCTGTACCCCCCGCATCACTGTGCCACTGCCCCAGCCCTGGGCTTGGCAGCTGGTAACACTCTCATGGCTGGTACCAGGGAGCTCCAACACCAGCCCCCTCCATCCTGCAGGAAACATTCCCCAGCCCTACACAGTGCCGCTGTCCCGTGGCAGCAGGGAGAAGGCTGTGCCAGGCTCTCAAACTGGTACTTCTCAGCTCGGCACAGAAGCATCCTTCTGCAGCCGCTGTGCCCCAGATGTGTCCCCAGGCTGGTGCTCTGGGCTGGAGCTGCAAGCCATGCCCTGCTGGCCCCATACTGTGCCTGACCTGCCACCCCAGGGCCTGTCAGGCCCAGCAGCTGCCTACCATCCTGGGAAGCAGCCTGGACTGTCCCCTTGCTGCTGCCCCTCTGGTTGGGTCCAGAGCCCCAGACAGGTGCAGGGGTGAGGCTGATTCATGCTGTGGGATGGGGTGGCCCCTCCAGGCCCCCTCCACAAGCACTGCCTGAAACACAGACATCAGAAAAGGGCATCCTGCCAAAGCCTGGCTATTCTTGGGGAACCCTTGACCCTGCCTCAAGCCCTTTGTCAAGGGACCCCCTTTTTCCTCAGCTCAGCCCCACCCTCACCAAGGGACCCATCTGTCCTCTCGGCCCAGCACCACACTGAGGGACTCCCCTGTCTCCTCAGCCCAGCAGTGTCATAGCATCCCCACAGTACCGTCTCCTAAATGGCCATGTCAGTGCTCAGATGGGACAGCTTGTCTGTCCTGACCACTTCAGTGGGCTGAAGTCCTGGTCCTGCTCCCCTGGGAGCTGAATCCATGGGGCTGAATGGGAGGACAGGTATTCCCGGGAGTTCTGTCACCAAATCCCTGGCAAGCTCCTGGAGCTACCAAGTGGCTGTCCCAGCACAGGGAAGTGCAGCCTTCAGAGCAGCCCCATCAGCCAGGCAGCTGGGACTGGAGCCTCAGTACCAGAGCAGGAGTGTGGCACAGCTCAGCGTGGCTGCCAAGCACATGGACCAGGGCACAGCCCTCGGGAACAGTGAGGGGACAGCGACAGGGGACCAGAGAGTCCATGCCCCTTTCTCTCGCCGTTCTTGTCCCCACGTTGCTCACTGCCTGGGGCAGAGAGTGACTCTCACCAGTCCCCATGGGGCAGCTCCATGGAGCTGACTAGCGCTCGCTCCTCCGGCTGCCTCAGCCGGAGCTGACCCAAGCTCCGGGGCACCGGCTGGACAGGCGCTGTCGGGTCGCACCGGGCCGGGGGTCCCGGGGCTGAAAGCGCCCCATACACTCCCGCCGAGCGGAGTGCTGAAGCAGGACCCCGGGGTCGGGCCCGGCTCCAGGGTGGGCAGCAGAGGCGGGGCTGAGCGGTGTGGTGGCTCTGGGGCGAACGGCGGCGACTGCGGGGCGCGGCCCTAAACCTACCGCGGGGACACGTCGTGCCCGGGACCCTTCCCGGGAGGGAGCATTCAGGGATCGGTGCTGGGAGGTCGATGCCGGGCGGGCAGAACCCACCCGGGAGCCCCGTCGGAAGCAGGGCCTCTTTCCCCCGTGAGAGGAAGCGCGGCCGGAGCCCGCGCCGGGCGGGCCCGTGCCGGGGCAGGCGCTGCCGGATGCGCCAAGCGCGGGGCCGG
>VZRN01001243.1:90308-135390 GCA_013397935.1 Dasyornis broadbenti
CTTCGCCCCTTCCGGCCCTTGGGAGGCCGTGGCACTGGAGGAACCGGGACCGCTACCGGACGCTGACGGTCTCTGCCCTTTCAGGGGAAGCTGTGGCTTCTTCCCCGGTGCCCGCCGGGCCCGGCCGTGCAGGCAGAGCCCGGTGAGTCCTTTGCCGGTGTCTCCGCGCGGTCAGACCGGGGACATCCAGAGCTTTGCGTCCCGCCTGTTGGGCCGAAGGGCCACTGGCTGCCCGGTCACGCCGTACTCTAGCCGGCCCCGAGGGTGGTCGGTGCGGGGGTGCAGCCAGGCCGTATCCCGGGGCTGTGCCCGATCCCCACCCGCATCACTCGCTGTGCTCTCCCGGTGGCTCCAGTCTGCGTCCAGGTGGTCCTGACTGTGTGAGCCGCGGCTCAGCCGCTTCACGGATCGCTGCTGTCCCTTTGCAGATCCCAAGGGCGCTGGATGTGTCGGGCTGTGGCCATCCCGGGGGAGCCGTGGCCGTGCCGTGCTGCCAGCAATGATTCCCCGCTGACAGGTACGCTGGCCGTCTCTCTCCAGCCACCACATAAATCCCGTCTCTGCCCGGTTTCCCTGAGCTCTGCAGTTGCCCTCTCCTTGGGAAGCGCTGTATCTCCTGGGAAGCACTGTATCCTCTGAGGGGATGCAGAGCCAGCCAGTGCTTGGCCCAGCAGAGCAGGTATGATCGGACTGCTCAGTCTCACCTGAGTGTCACTGGTTCCTGCCTCTTCCCATGCCAGCGCTTCTGCCTCTAGCAGAGCTGACATAGGAATGCTGTGGCGGCTCTGGGATGTGGCAGTGCTGTTGAGGTGGGGAGGGCAGGAGGCAGCATTGGGATGTAGAGAGGGAAGAACCACAGGGAGGGAATGTGGTGTGGCTATGGATTTGCGAGCTCTAAGTAAAGCAAACGCACAGATTTACCTCATTGCTGGAATCACCTGGCTCCTGATCACCAAATGAACTGGGTCTTGGGTGCCTTGGCAATTGAACTCCAGTGAAACGTGCTTTAGCCGTGTCTCACACTGGGGAGGAGAACCTTGAAGCCCTGGGATGGGTCTGAATGTCACACTGCCCTGTGCATGGGCTGGTTGTCACAGTGTTGCTGCCATCTTCCCCACACTGGGGATTTGGGAGTTCTGTGATCCTGGGCTTTTCATGCTGAGCTGAAGGAGACAGGATGGGGCAGGACAGGCTTGGGGCATGTCGGCAGAGTGCTGTCAGGCTTCTGTGGGTACCAAGGGACTGTTCCCAGGCCACAGGCTCGCTCTCAGGAGCAGTTCCTCTGCAGGCTGAGTGGTACCGACTGCAGCTGGGGATGGTTCCGCCATTACCTGTGTGGAGGCCCAGGTAGGAGCCAGGCCATGGGGGCTGCACCAGGGCTGGCACCTCCCTGCTGCCCTTCGTAGCCCAACAGCCCCCAGTGGCTACCTTGACGGGCCACCATGGACCGGTCCACACATGTGCCTGGGCCCCGATGGCTCCTGGGCTGCTTCAGGCGGAGGTCACAGGCCATTGAGGGGGAGACGCCACCGGAGCCAGAGCCAGAGGAACCTGAGGAGACATGTGTGGTACTGCCCCTGGGCGAGGGCCAGGCACTGGAGGAGTGTCCCCTGTGCCTGCTGCCCCAGCCCCCTGAGGCCTTTCCCACCCTGGCCTCCTGCACCCACCGCTCGTGCTGGGCCTGCCTGGAGCAGTACCTGCGCCTTGCTGTCAGCGAGAGCCGCGTGCCAGTGTCCTGCCCACACTGCCCCGCTGCGCTCCAGCCTGCTGATGTCCACCGGCTCCTGCCTGAGCCCGCCCTCCGTGACAAGTATGAGGAATTCATGCTGCGACGGCTGCTAGTGGCTGATCCTGGCACTCGCTGGTGCCCCGCACCTGACTGCAGGTACCACTGGCCCCGGCACAGAGCGGGTTGGCATGGGCCTCCCCCCTCAAGGCAGCAGTGTGTGCCTGTGTCCTGTGAGCCCTTCCCAGGCTGGGTTCCTCATCACTTGGTCCCGTGCTGGACCTGTCCAGAGAGGTGTAGGGTCCTGGTCTGGCTGCAGAGCCTGTGCAGCTCTGTCTGCTAGGGCTGGTGGCCTTGGCTGTGTTAGCTAGTCTGTGAGCCCCAGGGCTATGGATGCTGGACAGGGTGGGCTGGTGAGGGTGTATCCTGGCTCTCCTGAGCCCGGGCTGTGGCTCTAGCTCAGTGCAGGACTGGGACTGCCACAGCCCAGCCTGGCTGTGCCAGGGAGGGGTCATCCTTCTGTACCCCAGCTCCAACCACCTTCTCCCCACAGCTACGCTGTCTTTGCCCATGGCTGTGCTGAATGTCCACGCCTCACCTGTGGGCGTGAGGGCTGTGGCACCGAGTTCTGCTACCACTGCCGGCAGCCCTGGCACCCTGATGGCCCCTGCGCACCAGTGCCACTGGTCCCCAGTGTGGTCACCCCCACAGCACAGCTCGCCCAACCAGAGGAGTTGGCCCACGGTGAGACCCTGGCCCAGGGTGGGAGCAGCAGGGCCAGGCTTTGGCACAGTCACGTGCCTCTGTGCATGCTGCCTGCGGGGCTGCTGGAGCCAGGACCCAGAGTTCCCTATGGCTGCCTCTGCTGCAGGCTTGTAGTCCCTGTGCCAGTTGGGCTGGGGTGTGTAGAGGGATCTCGGCTCCCCCCATGACGCTTGTGGGATGGGAGCAGCCTGGGACAGGCTGGGACAAGATGTGGGGCTGGATGCACACTGTTCTGTCCTGCTCCACCATCCCATCTCATCTTCCTCCAGCTGAGGCCGAGGACATCAAGGTCTGTCCTCGCTGCAGCGCCTTCATCATGAAGATCAATGACGGGAGCTGCAACCGCATGAACTGCACAGTCTGTGGGTGCCTCTTCTGCTGGCTCTGCCTGCGAGAGATCTCTGATGTGCACTTTCTGAGGTTAGTGCAGGGCCATGGGGGTTGGGGGCTCCCTGGTGGGAGCTGGGGGTCTGTGGAACTGCCCTGGGCCAGGGCTGTGGGCCCTGACAGGAGGTGAGTGGCTTGGATGGGGGCAGCCGGGCCCTGCCGCAGGTTTGGAGCTTGTCAGGGCAAGCAGGGTGATCTGTGCCACTGGGTCTGGCAGGGCTGGGGCCGGCTGTTGGCACCCTATAGGAGGCAGCTGGAGCTCAGCGTTGGGGAAACCTGGCTGCCTGCTCTCTGGTGGGCCCTTGGGTGTCCTCTGGCATGGGGCCAGGCTGTGCTGGTCTCTGCTTGCCCCTCGCAGGAGCCTTGGCTCAGACCCATGCTGTCCCCACAGCCCCTCTGGCTGCACCTTCTGGGGGAAGAGGCCATGGTCACGGACCCGGAGGATCCTGTGGCAGCTGGGCATGGTGCTGGGAGCGCCCATGGTCATCTCGCTTGCTGCAGGTGTTGCTGTCCCTGTTATTACCATTGGGATCCCTATCTACATGGGTAGGAAGGTACTGGCAGGAGGTCCTGGTGTCTCTGTGGTCCTGCTCCCTATTGAGCCTGGCAGCCCATGGCCCTCAGCCTGGACAGACTTGCAGTGCTCCCTGCTGCCCATAGCAAATCCCTGTGCCCCCCCGACTACCCTCAGCATTCCCTGTACCACCCCTGACTGCCCACAGCCTGTCTCTGTACCACCCCTGATGGCCCACAGTGCCTCCTTGCTGGGACCTTCTGCTGCCCCCCAGCAGCCCCCGCCAGCATGGGTGTGCTCAGCCTGAGGAGTGGGGTCAGGGTGGGCAAAAGGAGGAGGGGTTCTAGGGGGGCTGTCCAGGAACACCTGTGCTGTGTTGGCGGTGCTGTTGTGGCTGCCTGTCCCTGAGGAGAGGGAGGGGTATCTGGGTGGCTGTGGCTGGAGCTCTCCTAGGCTGGGAAGAGGCGATGTCACCGGGGCTTTGCCACGGTCTTTGTAGAGCCCTTCAAGAAGCCTTCACCTTTCTGTCTTTTCCTTGAGGTGCTGGGCCAGAGCCGGCGAAGCAGCCTATCAGGGTGCCAGCAGTGCCTCTCTGTCACCAGCAGTGTCCTCCTCTCTCTCTTTGTGTCTCCCATCATAACAGCTCTCACTGTGGGTGAGTGCTGAGGGCACTGCCTGTGTTGGGGAGCAGGGCTGTGGCTGTGGAGTGGCTCTTGGAGATGTCTGGGTTTAGAGGCACCAGGGCTGGGGCTGGACAGTGACCACTTGTCTGCCTGCAGGTGTTGGTGTGCCCCTGATGCTCACCTATGTGTACGGGACTGTGATGCTGTCTCTGTGCCGGAGCCGCTGGGGCTGCAGGGACAGCCGCACACCTGGAGACCTCGGTGTGGTGGAATTGGAGAACCTGGCCAAACGTGAGTCCCACACAGCTGCTGGGCCCTGGCCGGTGCCCTCCCTGCTCCAGCGAGGAGAACAGGGTGCTCTCTCTCCCCAGTGAATGAGCTCTGGTCAGTGCTGCCCAGACCAGGTGAGGACGGAGGTCCGGACTCTGCTGCCTCCCTCCCCAGCAGCAGCCGCAGCCCACGCCCAGGGCCAGTGTGGCGGGAGCGGGACAGCCAGTCAGCCAGCACAGTGGCCCTCGCGGGGAGTATGCTGAGTGAAGGCCAGGACGCCTCAGACAGGTAAGCAGGGTGGCTGTGCTGGGCGGGGCTGAGGGAGTGGCATATCCCTTCCAAACAGCCTCCCCGGCTCCCACTGTGCTGGGCAGGGATGGGTGATGTCCCACTTTGGGCTGGTCCCTCAGGCCAGTGTCTGTCTGCAGGGAAGGTGTCACCATCGAGGTGGAGGTGTCGGTCGAAGCGGTGCCGCGTCCTGCCCGGCAGCAGAGCCTCAGCAGTGCCCTGTCTGGGCAGAGTCTCTCTGGGGACTCCCTGGGAGCCACCAGTGACAGGGGCAGCTCCGTGGGTGTCCCTGTGGAGTGATGGGGGTCTGAGGGGGAGAGCCTTGATCTGCACACAGGCCCCTTGCCCTCCAGTGGCAGAGCCAGTCCCCCTCTGTCAGCACACCCAGCCTCAGGAGCTGGGTCCTGGGTGGGTGCCAACTGCACCCAGCACTGCTGCACCCTGCACCAGCCCTGTCTGCCCCTTTCCCAGAGGCATTGCTAGAAAATAAAGCTGCTTTCTGAGGGTGCCTCTGTCTCCTGTGGCAAAACTTCCCTGACAGCGCAGCCCCCTGGCACAGGTGACAGGCGTTGCATCTGCACCTCTATAAGGACAAGGCAACCCAGGCGATACAGGGGTGGTCATGGCCTCTGCCCTGCCTGTACCAACTGATCTGCCCTGAGAGCAGGCTTCAGGGCTGGGGGAGGGCAGCAGCCCCCCAGCTCCAGTCCGTGGTGCTGGTCCCCACAGGGATCCACCCTGCAGCCAGGCCAGTGTGGAGGAACCACAGGGTATTGCCATGGGCTGTGGGTGGGGACCCATTGCCAGACGGGTTGCGCAGTCTCAGGCAGTGGGATCCTGGCTGCTCTGACTCCACTGCAGTATCCTGTGGAAAAAAAGCTGCTTCTGCACGTTTTGCTGCTCATAGTTGGGCAGTCACAGCATGCTAGAAGGGTTTGAATTGGAAGGGAGCTTAAAGCTCACCTCTGTCCCTTGCCATGGGCGGGGACAACTTCCACTAGACCAGGTTGCTCCAGGCATTGTCCAGCCTGGCCTTGAACACTTCCAGGGATTCAGGGGCAGCCACAGCTTCTCTGGGCACCCTGTGCCAGGGCCTCAGCACCCTCACAGGGAAGACTTTCTTCTCAATATCCCATCTAACCTTGCCCTCTGGCAGTGGGAAGCCATTCCCCCTTGTCCTGTCCCTCCAGGCCCTTGTCCAAAGTCCCTCCAGCTTTCTTGGAGCCTTTAGGCACTGGAAATGACTCTGAGGTCTCCCTGAAGCCTTCTCTTCTCCAGGTGAACATCGCCAGCTCTCCCAACCTGTCTCCATAAGAGATGAGGTTTGTGACTTGGCTCACCTGCACAGCTTCCTCCAGCTGCTCTGGGGTTCCCATGTGATTGGGTTGTGCCTTTGGCAGTGCCTTGCACCGCAGATCTTCCCTTTCCAGAGATGAACTCCACCCTTCTGGTCCTGGGCTGTTTTCTCAGCTTCTGGATTTAGTCTGTCCCTCACCAGCCCAGGTGGTGTCTCTTGTCTTACTTTTGACCCCCTTCCCTGGCAGCCCCAAGCTTTGGCTCCCCACCCTGTCTGGTGGCTCTGTAAAGAGTTGCCCAGTCCAGTTCAGCTTTGGTCTCTGGATTGTCCAGGCTGGGCTCCTGTAGCCCTTTGTGGGTTTGGTGCTTCAGAGCCACAAACACCCCATGGTGCTGCAGTTGGATTTGGTGCTCAGGCTGTTTCTATGCTTAGGAGCTCTGGATGAGTTTGCTGTGTTCCCCTGGAATGGGGCTGCCTGAGGAGATCTCCCAAGATTTATTTAGTTTTGTTCTCAGGGCATCTACTTGCTGCCAGGTGGGTTTATCTAAGGATCATTGTGGGAAGGGGCTCCTCAGTACCTTATGCTTTCCACCCTGCTATCAATGTCCTGACCAAGGGGACTCCAGATTTTGAATAAATACAATGAATAGTCATAGGGACAAGCAGTCCTAAAACATTAATTATTTCTGCAGTCCTTGGGAACCTGAGGTGAGGTAGCTTTGCTCGGTGGCATTAAAAAGGGTTTGTCTCAATTGCCATGTGCTGTTATCCCATTCCTGCTGCCAGGCATCCATCTCCAGAGGGTTTGGTTTTAAACTTTGTTGCTGGTCATTAAAGTTTTTGATTCAGGAGTTCCCGCAGTCTCTGTGGAGTCCCCCAAATGGCTCTGATTAGTAGTGACCTCCCACTAGTAACTTGTATTGAGCAATAACTGGGTTTAGACCATTTTCTGTGTGCTCTGTTGATGTTTTATCATGCTGATTTTTACTCAGTATGCACTGTGGTGGGTCCTGTGCCACATCAAAGGCCCTTAGAGCTGCAGGTATTTGCCTTACCTTGCTGCAGCTGCTCAGGGAACTGACCCAGGGCTTCTGCTATGGCTGCCTGGCAGGTTCAGTGATGGCAGGAGCACAGGATCCTGGAGGCTCAGCAGGGAGACATCCTGGTCACCTCTGCAGAGCCAGTGGAGGCTCTGGCCTGGCTGCCAGAGGGGCCCAGGCCCCGGGATGGTCAGAGCCAGGTGTGCCTGATGCCACGGGGGCCAGTGGGAGACCCCGCTGGCAGCAGTGGGGTCTGCTGCCCACAGAGCTTGTGGCTCCCGTGGCGTCCTGGGGCAGGTGGAACTGCTCCAGGGTGTGGGGGAAGGAGGGACTCGGGGAAAGAACCGGTGTGGGAAATGGACATAACTGGGGCCAGTTGTGTGTAAAAAAGAAAAGAAATAATGGATCACCACAGAGTGCTCTTCTTTTCCAGTGGTTTGTCGTGAGCATGGGCTTTCTGCTGCACAGGGAGAGCCCACCTGTATAGCTCACCCTTCCATCAGTGTTTTACAGCTCAGGGACTTCACTCCTGCCGGAGTAGCCACGGTTATTGACGTATTTTGTATGAGTTGTGCATCAGGGAGGAGCTGCCTCTCGCCATATCTTGACAGAAGGTGCAGCTCGATGGGTGCTGCCTGCTGTGGACAGGTGAGCTCAGGAGTGTGACTGGTACCCCCTCCTCTTCAGCAGACAGACTGTTTCCAGACTCTCATGTCTACCCTGTGTGAGACTCCTCAGAAGAGCCATCCTGGGTAACTGGGAGCCATAGGCCAAAGCCCTGCAGTGCTCCAAGACCCCAGGGACAAATGTTCTCCTCCCCACCCCACCTTCCTCAACCTCCCCTCTCCAGGAAAGAACCACGGACCGAGACCACAGCTGCATTTTCTGGTCTTTTAGTTTGAAAAAAGTATTGATTGAAAGTGTACAACCGAACATGGCGTGGCTACAGCACCACCGCCAGATTGTTTCACAAATAAAAACAGAAAGGGCCTTAAATAATCGGGTGCAGATTAAAAAAACCTCAACAGTGAAAAAGTTCTTCCCTCCAAACGGAAATTCACAGGCACAGAAATGGCAACAACCACACGGAGACAATGGGGGGACATCCTCCTCCTCCTCCTCACCACGGGCTCTGCACTGCAGCGCTCCCAGGCGCAGCTCCGTCCTCGCTCCCTCTTTGGAATGGTTACGGATGAACAGTGCAACATGCCCTCGCTAACCAGACCCGCCCCCACCCCCCGACCAGGACACGGACAAACAAGGCCTCTGCTAAGGCTAAAAAAAGGACAAGACTTGGAGTCTTGAGTTCAGCATGGGTAAGAAACGAGAGTCTGGTGAGCACAGCCCAGTTCCCGGGTGGGCCCTGCTACTCCAGTTTGGCCTTCTTGGTGCTGTCCCCACCGTTCTCCTCTGCTGGTGCTGCTGCCTCCCCCAGTTTCCGCTTCCCACTCTCGGCAGGTGGGTGTGTGTTACGGGGTTTGAAGCTGATAATGATGCAGGTCATGTTATCGCAGCCGGTGCCATCCCCTGAGGTGTCTGGAGCCAAGCACTGATCCAGCAACTGGGGAGGGACAGGGCACTTCAGCAGAGAGCACACACATACACTGGCACCACCCCGAGGCAGTGGGCCCATTCCAGCACCTGACAGTGGCTCAGGGGCTGCCAGGCCAGACCTGTAGAGGACGAGTCAAATGCCGGTCCCACCTGACAAGGGACAGAGATGGCCTCGGCAGCCCCAGGTTTCTGAATGCGGGCAGAAACTCCTTTGGCTGGACAGCACCCCTGAGGTCAGATACTGGCTGGAGTGCCCAGGGAACCCATCTGAGGGAGTGGGAGGGCAGAGCCAGGCACCGAGCTGGGCTGCAGAAACACCACGTTGCTGGAGGGACAGCAGAGTTCCAGATCTTACCTCTTCTACAATGGAGGAGAGTGGTCGCAGGGCTCCATTCTCATCCTTTTGGGTGATCTTCGACTGGATGAAATCCACCACTTCCTGGCTGCTCATCACATTCCTGCAGAGCAGAGAGGTCAGAAGGGCAGGCAAAGGGAGCACACGTGCCATAGTGTCCAACAAGCCTTCCTCCAGTTCTGGAGAAAGGCCAGAGCAGTGATGCCCCAGAGGCACAAAGGCTCCCTCACCACTCACCAGATTCCATCACAGGCAATGACCATGAAGTCGTGGTCATCATTTATTGTCAGCACTTTTATGTCAGGCAAGGCAGAGATCATCTGCTCTTCCGGAGGGAGGTTCTTGTTCCGCTTGTAGAAGTGATCCCCTGTGGTGGGGAGGAAGAGGTCTGGGCACAGGCAGTGCTGCCTGCCCTGCAGTGCACAGCACTGCCCTGCCAAAGGGCATTCCCAGTGGGATCAGTGAGTGCTCCCACAACCTGGGAATCGGGCTGTGGGCCATGAGGCAGAGGAACCATTGCAGGTTCCAGCTGGAAGCTCTGGCGAGCCCTGGGAAGAGGGGCCTTGGCCAGCTCAGCCTCTCTTCATTCCAAACCAAGTGCCCCTTCCCCAGCTTCTGAGGCAACACCAGGCCAACAGCACACAGCATTTGTCACCTCTGAAGAGGCTGTGGCTGCCTCATCGCTGGAAGTGTTCAAGACCAGGCTGGATGGGGCTGGGAGCAATAGAGTCTAGTGAAGGTGTACCTGCCCATAGCAGGGGCTGAAACTGGTTGAGCTTTAAGGTCCCTTCCCACCCAAATCACCCCAGGATTCGTTTTATGATTCAAAGGTCACTTGAGAAAACTGGCCCTCAGCTATGGCTAGCAGCTTATCAGGAATCACATCCTACGAAGGGACTTCCAAGGCCACCACAAAATAGCAGGTGGGAATGCCAGGGTCTCCCTAGATAAACTCCTCATTTCCATCGTAGAGGTGTTTTTATATCTTTACACTAAGATAATGACTTCATGATTTCAGTGGTTTGGGCCCTTCTGTACACATACAGATGGAACAAAACCCTCAGGCTACCATGAAGCCAGGTCCCCAGGAAGAAACACAGCAAGGTTCCTCAATAAGCCAGTAAACAGGAAAAGCCCTGTTCCAAAGGCAACTGTCTGGTTTTGGGACAGTTTACATGAGGTGGCTTCTGACAATCCAGCTGCTGGCACTACAGCCTGGGAGGTGGCAGATGCTGCTTTCCACTGATGTTTAACTGTTTTGTGGCCATTTTCTCCAATTAGACTGAAATCTTCCATCATATATTGAAGAGGTTTTACTCATCTCATTAAAAACTGTTCCATTACCTCAGTGGCTGGCAGTGCTGCAAGCATGGCTGTCCCGAGGCCGGCGCTCCAAGGCCAGGCCTGCCAGCATCCCCCCTTCCTGCTTACCGATGGCCCTGGAGAGGTTGAGGCCACCGTTCACCCTTCCGTCCATGGTGACCTTGCCGCCAGCGTTCTTTATCCTGGCCAGCTCCACCTCATCCTCTGGCTTGTGGTCGTATGACATGTCAACGGCCTTGCCGCCCTCCGACACGACACAGCGCGAGTCCCCGGCATTGGCCACAATCAGCTGCTTGCCCCGGATGAGCGCCACCACAGCAGTGGTCCCGCTGTCCGAGCCAGGCTGCAAGAGACAGAATTTTGGTGAGATTCCTTTCTTTGTCTCTGTGTCATGTCACCAAGGGAACCAGCACCAGCTGCCATAGCCCCAGCAGTGTCCCAGATCTTAGGGTGCTGCATCTCACCCTATAAGCACACATGGAACAATGGACAAAGCCCGAGAGAAGTGGGAAACAACAGGAGTGCGTTCACTGAGGAGCGGGTCAGGCAACACCTCCGTCCCAGCAGCTCAGTGGGTCAGGACTCTCTTGTATTCCACATGTCCGTATCCTCCGCTCTAACATGTTAATTGCAGCTCCAGCCCAGCTTGAGCACATCCTCGCTGCAAGCCACAACATCTTCCCAAAGGGAGAAACTGGCACCTTGGAAGCCACGTCCCTGTGAACCTGACCTGGGCTCCTGGCCTGCCTGATCGTGCTGCCATGGGCTGAAGAGCCACAGCCCTGGCCTGGTGAGGAGTGATGCTGTGCTCTGGAGCAGTGGTGCCAGCAGAGCCCTCCTGTTCCAGCTCCATGCTCTCCCCCCACACCGCTTTCCAAGCACCCCACACCCAGTGGCAGGATCAGCCTCTTCGATCTTAACTTGCTGTCAGATCCAGGCCTATTCCTCAGCTTTGGCGCAAACCCAGGCTGTCAGCAGCTCCCTCAGCCCCAGGAGAGCATACAGGGTGTTCTATCCCCACCTGAACAGGAACAAGCCCTAGCTGAGTCTTGCAAGTGCCCCTGGCTCCAAGCTAAGCTGCGGAACACAAAAACAGTGTGTGCACCTCCTCTTTCCCCTCCATGCCCGGTAACAACATTTCTTCCTCTTCATCCTCATCTTCCTCTGCTTCTTCAGTGTCATCTTCATCATCCTCATTCTCTGCCTCTTCGCTGCTGTAACCATCCTCATCCTCACTGCATTCCTACAAGAAAGAGATACCACAGGAGTCACACAGGACACCTGGAGCTGTCCCCCTGCTGCTCCCTCCATCCTGGAGACCAATGGTCAGGTCCCCCAGAGGTGTGAGGTGACCTGGCATGTGTCCCCCAAACTTGATGGATACAACCAGAGCAGCTGGTATCACTATGGCAGTGGATGAAGGGATGGTGCATGCAGGACCGAGGGGTATCAGTTATGGCCACTGCAGGATGAGGGTGTGTCCTTTGGGGTTAGCTCAACAATCCCAAACATTCCCATGGGATGGCCTCAAAGGATCAGCCTGAAACACCTGCTCCTAGGACACACCTAGGATGAGCCAGAGGCTTGTCTCCAGTACCACCATAAGCAATGCATTCTGCCCAGCCAGAAGGCCACTTTGTCCCAGTGCTGTTTCCTACCTCACTGTCTTCCTCCTCTTCCTCAACCTCATCTGACTCATCCTCACTGTCCTCAAAAAATTTGGATTTGGTTGTGCGCTGGGGCTTTCCCGTGGAGGAGCAGGAGGGCCCGGCCTCCCCAGTAGAAGAGGTGACGGCCTCGTCACCTTTGCCTAGTTCAGGCTTCTGCAGAGCAGGGCTGTTGCCTCCAGCGCTGGCTTTGTCTGAGGTGGAGGAAATACCCGTGATTTCTTCATCTGGCTTCCCGTTCTTCCTCTCCTTGTGGTCGGGAAGCTCCCCTGGGTCAGCCTCTCCATTCATATTTGACTCCCCATCATGCTGCTTGCCTGTCCCCTCCACAGCGTTATCCCCTGCTGCAGCTACAGACTTGGCTTTGAGGTTCTTGGTGCAGTTTTGTCCATAACGTGTGAGAAGCTCCTCGATGGTCATTGTGGCTTCTTCATGCAGAAGAGCAGCTTCCTCATTATCCACTGCAAACAGAAAAGGGAGGGGGCAAGGACAGAGAGGGTCAGAGAGCAGGATACCCACCACACTGGGTGCTGTGGTGAGCTGCCCCAGCTGAGGCTGCTGCTGGCAGAGTTCCAGCAGTGCTCTCCAGGCTGACTCTGAGCACGCGGCCAGGCCTGCTCCCTCCCTCAGCTCCCAGGTGCTGCAGGTGAGCAGGATGGGCGCAGCAAGGTCATGGTTCTAACCACAGCACAGCCTACCAGTGCCCCCAGTGGCCCAGATCCAGTGCTCCCTGGCCAACTGACAGCACCACAGGGTGTTACATCAGGTGTAAGGGCTGGGGCTAGCACAGTGTTCACATCAGGTGCGTGGCTGGGGGGTAGAGCCTCACTTTCCCGAGCACAGGCTCCTTGGAAGCCACAGGGAAGCAGTCACCACTTTCAGGTGCAGGTCTGGTCATTAATGTTACAGCTGGGAACAAGAAGAGAGCAGCTGCTCCATGGGCTTGAAACACCACAGGGATCTCCACCAGCAGTCACTTGGACAGGTACAACAGGTGAGAGTGCACAGCTTTGGGCTGTGACTGCAGCATCTCCCAAGTGGGACAAGACAGAAAGTGGGATGACTTTCCCCAGTGACCACAAGCCAGTTACTGCTGCTTCCCTACTGACATCCCCTTGCATATAGTTTGCTTTGCTATTTAATCCCAAAAGGAAAACAAATATAGATATCCCAAATGTTCCTGAAAATACAGAACAAAAAGAAAACCCAACCAACCACCCACTTCATTCCTGTTAGCTGGAGAAAAAGAACCAACAAATTCAGCATTTCCAGACTGACATATTGTTCAAAGTGATAGGATTGCCTTGCATCTGCCCCAAGGCTGATCACAAGGTACTCAGCGAAAGCAGCACAGGATTCCACCCCAGGAAATACCTCCTGGGCTGGCAATCGCCTGCTGGTGGAACACTTGCTTCTTTGTGGGAAGAATTGCTGAAGAGACCAGAATCTGCTTCAATCCTACCTGCAGCTGGCAGCTACCACCACATCATTTCCATTCCACAACAGAGCCCAGCTCAGAGTTTCTGACACATCCTGGAAACCTGCACCCCATGAAGGAAGCCCTATAGAAAAGGGTGATGGACTGGTTTGTTATCCATAGCATTAAGTTCCCAAATGGATAAGGGCTCCCCTAGCACCAGCCCAGAGCCATGGACAATGCTGAGGGGCAGTAGCTCAACTCAGCCAAAATTTAATTGAGAAATTGGGACAGAGAACATTGTGCCCAAGGAGACCTGACCCTGGTGCTCTACATCCCTGTCCTGGAGCTGCAGCCTTGTCTGTTCAGGGGCATCTGACTTACCATCATCTTCATCAGCAACTTTCTCCTTCTCATCTTCATCATCCTGTGGCCGCCCAGCCATTTGAGAGAGCTCCTTAATCACCTCCTCTGTGGTGAGCTTGGCATCAATGGCCAAGAATGCATCTTCCAGGGCCTATGTGTGAACACAGACAGGAGTGGGCAGCTGCCCTTTGCTATGGGATGCCTGCCTGCCATAGTGCACAAGCCAGTCTCTTCCAGCACGCACATGATAATGAATCACAGCATGGCTGCAGCTGGCAGGGACCTCCACGGTTCTCCTGATCCAACCCCCTGCTCCAAGCAGGGACACCCAGAGTCAGTTGCCCAGGATTATACCTAGACAGGTTCTGAACAGCTCCAAGGATGGAGACTCCATCACCTCCCTGGACCACCCACACCTAGCTGGGTACTGACACAAGGGCTTTCCTCTATGTTAGAATTTACTCAGTCCAGGGCAGAGTTGGCCCCTTACCTTTTGTAATTTGCCTTCCTTGTAGGCCTTCTGGTCTTTGATGATCTCAGGGAGGTACTTGGCACAGTACAGGGCAACTTCTTCTCCTGAAAAAGAGCAGACACCATTTAAAGAGGCTGATCCTCCCAGACAGAACATGCTCTTGAGCAACTGAATTTCTGAGGTAAATCCTGAGACACAAACCAGAGCTGCTCCCAACACAGAATGATAACACAGCAGCTGAGTTCAGGGATCCTGCTCACCCTTTCCCAATAGGATGTGCAGATGGTCCTGGCGAACCTCAAGGACCTCCAAACCACCAGGTTTGGCCGATGCTGCGAGCTTCCCAAGAGGGAGCTTAGGTCCATGATGACATTTAGGCTGACTCCTGAGATCCAGCCTACCTGGAAATCTCTAACTTCACATGTCAGTGCAAGCAGAAGGAAAGGGAAGCTTTTGCTCACTGAAGGCTCTCTTGGAGCATTACCAATGTGCAGTGGGCACATAAAAAGTGTTCTGTGTTCTAGCGTGTGTTCTAGACCAATGTCAATGGGACCCCAGAGATTGAGATAAACCTTTCAGGAGATAGGGCAGTCACCTTGGTACAGGAGAGAGCACTGCAAGATAAACAGCAGCCAGAAAACCAAGCCAAGAGCACAGGGGATAACCAGGACTGAGAAACAACTTAAGTCAAGTGTCCATCCTAGAGCAGCTGAGAGATTTTTAAAAGCCAGAACCTCCCCCAGCTTGGTAAGTTATGGTATCATGTATGGAATAGGATATGGGAGGCATTTGCTGTGATCCTGGAGGTGCTATTCAGAGAGGAGGAAGAGTAAACAGTGAGGAATGATGAATTTCTATAGTTTACCTTGAACAGGGCCAGAAAGAGTAGTGTGAGTTGTAAGAGATCAAACTAGCCATTGAGGTTTTTATATGGGCAAAGAACAGTGTAGGACACAGGAACCTGGCTCACACCTCAAGAAAAAGAAAAATTAGAGCCAGAAACTGTGAAACAAATGAAATGACTGCACAGAAAGAGCGAGAGAAGTAGGGCAGGCTGTAGGCAGGTGGAGGGTCCCACTGCAGGGTCCAGGAACATCCTGTGGCTGGGCTGGACCAGCCATTCCCCGTCACAGCACAAAGAAGGAGCAGTGTGGTAACTGGGCACAGCACGCCAGAGCCTACCTGCACCTGGGGCTTTCCTGTGGCTGTAGGTACAATCAGAGCCTCATCGGTCCTGTAGCCCAAAGGAAAGGAGCCCTTTCCACACAGGAGGGTTTTTCACAGGATGGACCAGCCACACAGCTCCTCATTTTCCTGCTGCGTATCCCAACTTCCCTGCCTTCCTCCAAGCCCAACAGAGGCTGTGCAGGCAGCCAGGTATGACAAGCAGTTGCGCAGGGAGGAGCAAAGCTCTGTGAAGGAATGGGGAGCAGGGGAAGTGAGGGGAAAGCAGCAGCCAGCCATCAGTTCAGCAAAGCTGGAGGCAAAGGGAATGCAGTGGGAAGAGGAGAAGTGGGAAGATTTGGGGGAAGGACGGGGAAAGGATGGGGGAAGGAGTAAGTAGACAAGGGACTTTTTCAATGTACCTGCAGAGAAGGGATCAAGTGGCTGTTGACAGAAAACAAAACCAGCAAAATGACTGCTGCTACACTGTGCTGCAAAGCACTCCAGGGTACAGATCCAGGGAAGAAAGAGACTGAGTCTGACCTGGGAACACTGGAGAGGACCTGTGATAAAGGCTTAGAGTGACAAGACAAGGGGAAATGGCTGCACACTGACAGAGGGCAGTGCTAGGTGGAATATTAGGAAGCAAGTCTTGCCTGTGGGGGTCATGAAGCCCTGGCCATTCTGTGTTTTCCACAAAAACCTCTTGGAGGAAGGTGAAAAATTGTTAGTTTTCTCCATGAGATGGAACCTGAAGGACAGCAATGGCCTCAGTGCAGAGCCCAAGTGCCAGATGAGGCTCAAGGTCAGCGTTTGAATAACAGATCTCTTAGTCAAACACCACTAGACACTGCAGAGCGCAGCAAACAGCAGGACCCAAGACCAGCCCTTAACAGGTACAGCACAACAAAGAGCATGGTGTGGGTCAGGTAAACTGATCTTAGGAACACCTGAACCACAATTATGACCTGCAGCTGTTAACAGATACAAATCCCCTCAAACATGCTCTGGTCTATCCATTACTAGCTCCAACCCTTCCAGCCCCATTGTGGGTGCCAAGAGAGGAATGTTGTGCTTTATTCCCAGACGGCAGCTAAGCACTGCCCAGCCACTTGCCCACCTCTCATGGGATGGGGGAGTGGATTGGAAGAGCAAAAGGGAGGAAACCCTTGAGTCGAGAGTTTAAAATAGTAACAGTAATAATAATTTTTAAAACAGTGAGAAGGAAAATAGCAAAGAGAAAGAAATAAACCTCAAGACAAGCAAGCAATGGAAGATGTGTGTCATTGAAGACAGTTATTAAAAGAAAGGCTAAAGCACAAGTAGACAGCAACAGACACTGATCAAACCCTCCCCCCATTCAAGGGGCAGAGTGCCCAAATATCATTCTCCAGAACCGGGGGCAGGGAGGCCAGAGCACCTAAAAAGGAAGCTGGGGGATGGCAAAAAAACTGGCCCAGCAGCATCCTTCTAACACTGGAAGGCTTGTCCACACAGGGGAAACATAACAGAATAACTGATGAGTGAAATGGAAAAAGTTAATATTAAAAACCACCTCCAAATTCACCCTTTTTCTAATAAGAATTTTTCCCAACCTATCTAGAGCAGGAAATTTACTGGAGGAGTTTCAGGCTGAGAGATGAGCAAGGTACATAAGAGAAGCTAAGTTCAGTTTTTGCACTGGCAGCTAATAAAGCTTAGCAAGACTCCCACTCAAAAACTTACTCTTACATGGGAGAGACCTGAGATATTGTTTCAAACTAAAGAACTAACACATCAATAAAAATCACACAATAGTAGAGATAGGCAAAAATTGTTCTTCTAGGTCAGGTTCAACTGCATGCGTATCATTTCTGATATGGTTTGTCTAGCAAGAACTGTAGAGATTCAATTACTAGAAATTTAAAATATGAGTTAGAAACTGATGCCACTGCTTTGCCATTCCATGCCTTTCCCTAATGTCTACCTTGAATCTTCCCGACTGTATTTAAGAACCCCAAAGACAATACTTTATATCCTACACCAACAGAATGTCATGAGTGTCCAAAGTCTCTCTAAAACCCAACACATGGCATAAGACCTTGGCAGCTGAGAAACCAACACACTGACCTTAGAGGAGAATGGTTTGATACTATTCCTTCCTGACCCATTTTTGGTAGGTGATCCTAATCTTTTTTTTGCCTGATGCACACAGTTTTTGCACTGAGGCAAGTAGCTCCTGATCCCTACATCCTATTTCCTTGTCATTCTCTGCCTCTCAGTACCAATCCATCATCTCCATGTTCTCAAAGACACCCTTCAGGATATCAGTGACTGCTCCACCTGGGTCTCTGCACACTCCCAGATGAAGTTCAGGAAAAAAAGAAAATTTCAGAACATGAAATACATAGATGACATCTTTGGAAGAACTACTTGCTACATACGCAGCAGTGACAGCCACAAACTGGCCACTGTGTTATAGAGCCAATGAACAGGAGGAAACGGGCAGTTTAGTTCATTTACTGCACAGAGATTTTCAAAAAGCTTTCAAATAAATCATCAAATGTTTTCCATACTAAGCTGCCATGGGAAAAGCAAGGAGTTTGCATAAGAGCAGTTTTCAGAATGGAGGATGGCCACTGGGAGAGCTCCTTGAAAAGCTATGTTATTCAAGATCTACATAAATTAGCGGGAAAAGAGGTCAGTAAAACATGATGGATCACTCAGGATGATCAAAATTAAAATAATTTGTAAGATTTAACAGTAGGATCTTGACCTCTCACGTGATATTGGCAGAGGAAATTCTGTAATAATATTAGCAATAATCTTTAACGGTAATATTCAGTCATAAAGAAGAGACAAGACTAGGGCTTCTCTGACTGGAAAAAAGGACATAGAGTCCAAAACAGTAAAAGTGAAAAGTACTATCAGAGTGATTGTCACTCATTCCTTGTAAGCGTCATGGATACTGCAGAGAAATTATCAGGCAGCAGAATTAACCATATCTTTTTCAAATAATGATTCTATGCAAAATGCAGAGAGCTAACAATTGCCAAATATAGAAACTTGATTAAATTGCTCTTAGACAAATTTGCAAAGAGTTAATTCATCCAGAAGACTCCAGCATGTCTCCAGGATGGAACAGCTGCAATCACCAGTTTAGGGAACCCTTACCTGGGGAATGGATCTGCCTGTTCTGATTTTCCCTCTTTGCTTGGGCAACCACCTGAACACACTGCCTAAAGTCAATCTCAGGTGATTTTTCCTACCACTCTTTCTTCAGTGACTCTCCTGTCCAGCTTATCCACCACAAAACAGCCATTCTCAAAAGGTATAAAAGATGAAGCGCAAATCTGATTTCAATTTCAGATCAAACCCTGACCTTCCTTCTAGAACCACTAAGAGGTTCAGAACCTCCGTTCATAGTATCTATCGAAGAAAATGCTTCCCATCAAAAAGCAGAATTCCTAACAATAGATGGATGCCCCAGCAGCCACAGACAGCCCAGAGGGGTCACACTGAAGAACAGGACAGAGCAAAGCGGCTACAGTTACCTCCGTGTCCATCGTAGACAGAGAACATGGCTGTTTCACTGTCCAGCTCGGGAATGCAGTTGTGGGCATCCTGCAAGAGAGAGCAAAGGTCTGGAATGACAGGGATTGCATTAGACCCACAGAAAGTCATAGAACCATGGATTTGTTTGGTTTGGAAAAGCCCTCTGAGACCACTGAGTCCAACCATTCCCCCAGCACTGCCAACCCAAAGTGCTGTCCCATGCCCCCAAGTGCCACATCCACAGAGCTTTTAAACCCTTCTATGGATGAGAACTCCACTCCTGCCTTAGCCAGCCAGTGCCAAGGCTGGACAAAACTTTCCATGAAGAAAGTGCTCACAAAAATTGCTCACTTGAACCTTCCCTGGTGCAGCTTGAGGCTGTTTCCTCTTGTCCCAGCTGGTGTTCACCGGGAGACAAGCGTGACCCCACCTGCCTGCACCTTCCAGTCAAGGAGTTGTAGAGAGCCAGAAGGTCCCCCCTGAGCCTCCTTTTCTCCAGGCTGAGCCCTCCCCAGCTCCCTCAGCCACTCCTCATCAGAGTCGTGCTCCAGACCCTTCCCCAGTTCTATTCCCATCTCTGGACAAAGCACAAAGGTCAACACGTAAGCCACATACACTGCACAGGCCTTCTCTCCACAAGGTCTCTGTAGAACAGCCAGCTTTGAGGAAGGCACATCCCTGATTTTACAGCCAAATGCCTGAACTTCTTCCCCTATGGATAAGTAAGCCCACTTTGGCTATTGCAACACAGAGCCTGGAACAGACAGCCAGGCTGAATCTTTCTTCTAAGCCCTTCCCCTGCCCAGCTAACCTGACATTCCTTCAAGTCCAGCCCTCACCCACCACCTGACACATCCCACATGCTTGTGTTCAGGAAGAACACATATCCTGTGATATGTTCAACAATGTGATCTTCCCTGTGGTTCATCACCTTAAATGTGCTACACTATGCTTGTTCGAAGGCAGCTGGCTCAAATATCTGGATGTGTCCATGCTGCCAGCAATATTCCAAAATTTACTCACACGGAGAACTAGATCACAGCCCAACAACCACTGAGCTCTACTGCTTTATTATGTATGACTCCTTGAATAAGGTCTCTTTGTTCTCCAGAGTCCCAGTGTCTTGTGAAAAGAGAACTTTATTCCTTGCTCAGAAAAACACGAACAGAGAGGTTCTGGATTCATGCAGCACTCATTGCAATGGAACTGCTGGCACTGGGATGAAAAGAGCTTCTGAACAGGCAAGTGACCATCTGAGTTCAAAATGAGTAATGACTGAGGCAATGCAGGAAATTTCCCCAGCCCTCACTGGAGAGAGCAAATGAAAACACGGATAAACCCAGAAGCAGCATTTTAATGCTCACCCTTCTGAGCATTCACAGAAGCCAGCAAGACAGTGAACCACCAACACAGTAACTGGGATAAGTCCCACGTGGCCAAATAGCAGCGTAATTAAAGAGATGTAAATATGCTGCTAGGGAGGAAACCCAGCACTAGCACCAAAAATGGTCTGTGCTGCCCTTTCTGAGCCCCCACTGGAGCCTGTCCTGACCTCACTGAGCCCATACCCTGAGGGGGCAAATGGGCACGGCTGGCACATGCAGGAAGAAGGGCTCAGCTCCCACGCTGTGCATAGGGCTCGCTCTGTCCTGCTCCAAGCATGAGTGCTGGTGGTTCTGCACACGGGGCAAAGCCAGGTCCTGGCATTGCCAATGCCACAAGCAGAACAGCAAGACCATCATGTGCTGCCAGTTTCCAGCCCAGCCCCCAGCCCCAGTGGGTGAATTGCAGCGACTGCCCTCTGAGCGACTGTGATCCTGTGCGCTGCAAGAGTTCACAGAAGTTCCGAAAGTCCACTCCTTGCTATCCAGCCTTCTGGGATCCCTCACTCTCCCCAGTCACCTGAGTGGTTACTGTAACTGTGGTGAAAAACAGTGTGTTTGAAACTGTTCAAACATCAAGCATCCAGCTCAGTTGAAATCAGCAAGGAAATTAATAAACTAACCTGAGAGTTAATTTAACAAATCTTCATGTTTTGAACCAAACTCCGGAAGTTTTTGAAGCAAGGGCTTTTGTTCTGAACCTGGGAGAGGAATGAAGCTGCAAACCAGGGCTGTTGGTGTCCTACTGTGGTGGTATGGTCAAAACAGGAGCAAAGAGTTTGGAGAGGTGGCACCCAACCACATGCTGCGCCTCCCGCTGTATCCCAGAGCACGCCTCAGGACCATTAAACTGACTTCAGCCCTTTTCTTTGTTGCTTCTAGTACCTAATACCAGGGGGTTTTGTATCCTTATGCTTTGGGTCCCTCATCTGTCCCAAACATTTCCTTACTTCCAAAGCAACCTCTCTGGACTAAGTTACAGTATTTCTTCAGAGCCCTGTACACCCATCTCACTTGGAGGCTCCTAAAACCCAAGTACAAGGTGACAAAAAGCTCCTTTACACCCAAAATACCTGTGTCTTACCACATGCACACGCTGGCTGACTTCACCAACACACACAGAACCAGAGCATTAAGCACAAATATTTGCTCAGAACTTTCTCCAAGCCTCACAGAAGAGGAAAAGTGCAATTGAACATGGCAAAAAGGAAAAAACAAACCAAGACAAGACAGAGAGCAGAACAGAGTGCTGGAATATAAGAAAATGGGCTGCTCATCCGTGTGCAAAACACACATTTCTCTCCCATCAGGCTCAAAAACAATCTGCAGCAAGTTCAGCTCCTGCCATCTGCTTGTTTCTTGGGATAACTCAGCTAAATCATGTCCACACTGATGGCCTCAATGCTGCCTCTGCCACCAGGGATAAGCCAGGGATGTTGGGTAGTGCAGCACCCACATCTACAGCTTGGGGTCTCACCCAGCCTCTGCAAAGGTATCAGCAACAGCCCTCAAGCAAGTGAAGTTAGAGCCATTCCCCAACTGCGGGAGGACTGAGTGAGCCCACCAGGATGATAAAGCAGGGCCACTCTGCTCTCCCTCATCCCAGCTCTGTGCAAAGGGATGCCAGAGCCATGCCCACATTTAGCCGCTTACACACGTGTTAATCGCCTTTGAGATTAGACTCAGCGCTCCAGGAATGTCCCTGTGCCATCAGTTCCCTCCTCCAGGCGTCACTGGGAAGGACCAGCTCAGACATTGTCAGCCAGTTCAGCACAAACACACTCTGAGCGTATCTCAGGAACACACGTACCAATTCTGCCTCTTCTACCCCAAGAACCAGAGCCCAGGGTTCCACACACAGAAAGAAGGAAACACCTCTAGTCACTAGTTTGTCACCTGTACAACTGGTGTCCCACTCCAAGAAGTGGTGAAGTGTTTGACAAAATGGCTCATGAACCCTTATCACCAAAAATTCGACATCTGACAGCCTGAATGGGACATCCTCTCCAGACCAGCCACAGGGCAACGAAACAGACACTGAGAGAGTAGCTATAGTAACCAGGATTAATCCTTACCAAATTCAGCTGTTTGCTGGCTGGTCAGAAGGGAAAACAAACCAGCACATTACTGGTACTCATAGAGGGTCTGAAGTTCACAGAGCTGCAGCACCAAGCAGCCCCTCACTGCCCTCACACCAACCAGCAGCTTTAAGAGTAGTTCCTGCAGCCTCCTGTACTGGGGGAACACGGGCAAACACCTGGATCCTCAGCCAGGTGTGGGTCTGGTGGTAGCTCATCTGCCCACAACGAGCCCAGCAAAGCCGGGACTGGCAACAGGAGAGAGAGTAGCCATAAGAATTCTTCCTACAAATTTTCCTATAAATAAATAAAAACAGGGAGGAAGCACAGCAAGACACCGCCACTTCATTTCAGGGGAGAAAACCAGGCATTTTCCCCGAGAACTTCCCACTTGCTTTCATACAGCACTTCACCCCAAGCACCAAACGCCCCTTCCCTCCACTTTTTACCCCGAATTTCTCATTTCTCGCGGGGATTTATCCAGCCGCACGTGTCCCCCACGAACAGGGGGGACTCTACCCGTAGGAGCCGGAACACGCGGCTGCCGTGGGGGATTCGGGGAAGGCTGGGGCAGCACCGGGAAAGGCAGAATGACTATCCTGGCCGAGGGAGGAAGGGGTTGACCGAGAGCCCCCGGACCTCCTCGCCATTCAGCGCCGTCGGGGCCTCTCGGCGCAGAACTGCCGCCGCCCCGACAGCCCCCACCGCCTCACTCTCTCACCTCCATAGAGACACGCCATCCCTGCATGGCGCTGAAACCGAAGTGCAGCGGGCGCGGCCCGAGCCCGGCGCCGTCCCCGGAACTCTTCACCGTGTTGGGCTGCGACAAGTAGGCGCCCATTGCGGCCGCGGCGGCCTCGGTCGGCGGCGACCGGACCGGACCGGGGGGCGCGGGCGGAGTGCGGGGGCGGCGGGACCTCGCACCGGCGGGCGGCGACCNCGAGCCCGGCGCCGTCCCCGGAACTCTTCACCGTGTTGGGCTGCGACAAGTAGGCGCCCATTGCGGCCGCGGCGGCCTCGGTCGGCGGCGACCGGACCGGACCGGGGGGCGCGGGCGGAGTGCGGGGGCGGCGGGACCTCGCACCGGCGGGCGGCGGCCGGAAGCGCCGACCATAGAGGCGCGGCCAGAGCAGCACCGCGGCCCGCTCCGCCCTAGAACTACCAACACGACCCACCGGTGGCTTCGACCTGCCCTGAGGCTCCTCCGGGGGAACAGCGGACTTGGGCCTGGCAATGCTACCGTCGGCCGGTGCCGCAGGTAGCTGCTCGCACAGCTAAAGCTGCGCACGCTCACAGCTACCGGTACTAGCCCCCTGCCCCTCTACATGAGGGGCCCTCGCGCACCCAGTGTATTATATATGCTCGGTCACGCCCACCGACCAATCAGCGACCTTGGCGTCCCCCCTCTCGCACTTTCATTGGGTATTGCACGGGGCTGCTCCAGCCCTTTCACGATCCTTCACGGCCCTTCGCGCAGGGCGCCCCCTGTCGTGTGACGCACCGCGGAGTCCCGCCCGCCGGCCATTGGCGGGCGCTGACGCGCCGCTCGCGGCGCTGATTGGCTGCGGCAGAGGCCCCACCCCGCACGGCGCGTTACGCAGCGCGGCGGTTGCGGAGGGGACGTGCTCGGGACCGGGAGCTGCCGCGGGCCCGGTAAGTGCCGGGCCTCCGCCCCTCACCCCCCGGACCGGCTAGGTTGGGCACCACTGGCACTCTCGGGGCGTGTTACCGGCTGACAGGCCCGGCAGGCGCGGCCCGGTCCGGCCCGGTAGGCCCGGCCTAGCCTGGCGCCCCGCTGCGCCTCACGGACCGCGCCTCTCCCGCAGGGTGTGCGACCGCAGCATGTCGGAGGGCGAGTCCAAGCAGGTGCCCAGCAGCGGCTCCGACCCCAAGCCGGAGCCCGCTTCGTCTGGCCCGGGGATGACCTCGGTGTCTGCGTCGGTGACTTCCGCGGCGCCCCCAGAGGAGGAGGAAGAGGAGAGCGAGGACGAGTCCGAGATCCTGGAGGAGTCACCGTGCGGCCGCTGGCAGAAGCGGCGCGAGGAGGTCAGTGCCAGGGACCGGTTCCCGGGACTGGACAGCGGGGGAGCCCGGGCGGGGCCCGGGCGGCCACTTGTCCCGCCCCTCCGGGTTCTTCTGCCACCTGTCCTCGGGACATTTGGGCCCCAGAGTGGGGGTCCGTCACACTCCCGGGAGACAGGGAGATGGGTGGTTCTTCGCCAGCGGAGCTGCCGTTCTTCGGGCCCAGAGCGTCTCGGCTGGAGCGCAGTCGGTGATGTCTTCCCCTACCGAAGGCTGGTGTCACGGCTAGCTGTTGCTGCTGTGGAGTAGGGAGTGGCTCCGGCACTCCCGGTGTGCGTGGCGTTTCATAGATTTTTCACTCTGGGAATGGTGAAGAGCAATGACTGGATAGTTCCTGATGTTCACTACGGGGGAGTGTAGGTAGTACCTGCTGCCGAGGTGGCCAGTTACCCAGGCTCATCAGCTTTTGAATACTTGCTTTTGGTTTGTCTTGACGTTTGCAATCAGGATGAAGCACAGTCAGCTCACACAGACTTGTTTCTTTGCCTGTCCTGCCCACACCCACAGCTCAGTGTGTGTGCTGGCAGCATGCTCTGTGAAGGCACAAGGAGATTAGATTGTGTTGTTTGGGACGTATCCCTTTTTCCGTTTGTTGCTGGGCTCTGTTTTCCTTCCTGGGGGCTGCTTGCACAAACTGGTTTCTGCTCTGTGCTGGCACAGTGCCCCTGCCTTAGCTGGGCAGACTGTACAGCCCTGGCAGGTGCTGACAGACAGACAACGTGCTTGCTCCAGCGCTGCGGCACAAGTGCTGATGGGGCTTTTCTCAGTCAAGTCAGGGCTGAATATGGGGATTTGTCTGCTTTGTCCACCACTGCAGAAAGGGCAGTGCAAACCCCAGTAGTGATGAGAGAGACAATTTATTCTGATGTAAATTTGGAGGTCAGAGTAAAGTCAGGGATTCCCTGCAGTTGTTCACCTTTGCTTGCTGAGAGCTGTCATGGTTTGGTTTAATGTGAGCCAAACCCTGGCATGGTGTGGTTAGAATGTGCCTTTTCTGGGGAGGCTCTGCAAATTGTTTACAAATGTAGCTTTTACATTTTAAAATAAATCTGTTTCTTTCTTCCTGTTTTTTTTTAAAAATTGTGGAGCTCTGGTTCTGTCCTTCACGATATATTCTGTACCTGAAGTGCTTTATGTCTTACTCTACTCTGAACTGATACATGCCGGAGAACAAAGCTAGTTTGTTTGTGTCGTCTTTTCAATGTGTTTTATTTAGTACTAATCATTTTGACACAGAAACAGAAATTTCCTCCCAGGGTTTTCTGTGTTCTCCTACATGACAGATAAAATTTGGGAAGCTCTAGTGTTTTCTTTGGATTTTGGTTCCCCCTCTGCAGACAAATTAAGGCCCACACAAGAGAAACTCATGGAAATTTTGGTGTGGCTAAGTGATTGTCTTATGGCTTCAGTCTGCCTACCCCCACGGGTTGAGGGATGGGCATTGGCACCACAGAACACATTGTTGAGTGATCTGGGTGAGCTCGGGGCTGCTGTTGCTGAAGCCTTCACCCATGAAGGCTGCACAAACTGGTGTCTGACTGGGAGTGGCCTCAGCTGCAGCTGTGATCCTGCAGTGAAATCCTGGTGTGTCTCTGGATTTCACACGTGAATTTGTTGCTCAGTTAGCCCTGAGCCTGTGGAGAGGCTTTTGTTCCCTGAACTGCATGGCATCAGACTTGCTTTGCTGTCTTAAGTGTTTGGGCTGAGCTGCTCTCTGGAGTAAACTCCCCCTGCAGATGTCCTTACATGAAATTTGTTTGGAATAACAGCTTTACCTTCTGAGCAACCCAGAGCAGAGTGCCCCTTTTCCCGAGGAGGTATGGCAGCTCAGTCCACACTGGTTATTCTTGTCAGTGCAGTGTGTGAATAGGCTCTTACTTGCTATCTCTCGCAGAGAAGTGGTATTACTCTGCGGAAAAAGATTTGCCAACCTTTCCCTGGTGATGCAATCCCGATCTTTTATAATGGCGGTACCTCCTGGATGTTAGATTAGGTGGCACCATGGAAGCAATGAAACATGATAATCTGAAGAGGAATGGGTGGACATGGTTGCGGAGTGAGACAGTGTGTTCTGCCTGTGCTCTGATACTTCTTGGGTGTGACGTTCTTTCCTGCTTGCTCCGAATTCCTTGGTCGAGTGTGAGTGTTGAAATGTAATGACCTTGCTTTTTTTTAAAAAAAAAGATTGTTTTATCATCCTTTGACTGTTTGTGATGAACTCGCTGCAGCAGCGGTGGGGCTGTGCAGACGGTGCAGAGAGGGTCCGTGAGCAGGAAGGAGTGGGTTGGTTGTGAGCCGGGGATGTCGGTGCCTATTTACCGAAACGAGCAGATTTCGGCTGGACGGTGCCCGTCGGTGCCGGTCCCGGCACGGTCGTTGGGCGGCAGGACGGCCCGAGCTGGCTGTGTCGTCCCCGCACGCCCTGGCCGCCTGCTCCCGAGTGGGGGAAGTAGCCTCAGGCCCTCCCCAGCGCCCCGCATCCCGTCCGGGACCGGGACAAGAACCAGGGCCGGTCCCGGGGCACCGCGGGGCGGGGCCTGCGGGTCGGCCTCGCCAACCAGTGGCAGGCGGTGCGGAGCGTTACATCACCGCCAGCGGCTCCCATTGGCTGGTGCCCGTTCTGGCTCCGCCCCGAGGCGGCCACACCCTCTGGGCTGTGTCGGGGTCGGGAAAGGGACCCGGGAAAGGCCCTGGGAAGCGCTGTTCTGGCCGAGCCGCCAAACAGTAGCTGCTGAAGGCAAGATACGGTCATATTTTAACGTCAGCCTCCTGGGCTGAACTATATCCTCTAATGAGCCTGAAAATATATTGGTTCACAAGGGGAGATGGTGCTGGGCACAAGTCTGAACGGAGAGGATCAGGTGGAGCACAGCCCTGCAGAAGGGGATCAAAGAGACCCGGCTGCTGGTCGGCAGCATCTCGGTCAGAGCGAGCTTGTGCCCTGGCATCGAGAGGGCAAACCCTGTCCTGGTAGGGTCCGGAGGGGGTGGCAACGAACCCCATCCTGGGGCAATTACACACAGCAGAACCAGATGGTCATGAGAGGGGATGGTCCTGCTATAGGTCTTCTCCCTGGGATCTAGCGCCAGGACACCAGGGAATAGGTCCAAACTGCATCGAGGAAGGCTCAGGCTGGACATTTCCTTACCAAGAAGGTCACGCCTGTCCCGGGCTTCTGGAAAGGAGGTTGGTGCCCCAAGCCTGTCCATGTTTGAGGCATTTGGACAATGCCCATAATAACATGCTGTGACATGGGCCAGCCCTGAGGGGGTTGAGCAGTGGAACTAGGGAGTCCGTGGAGGTCCCTTCCAGCTGGCTGTTCTGTATTCTGTATTCTATTCCTGCTTAAACTTTAGATATAAAAAAGGATTGAGTGTTGAGTACATTGATTGTAATTCTTCCTAGAAACAGGGTACTTCTGCAGTGCAAAGCGTGTAATTCCAGTGAAAGTTCAGAGTAGTTTTATTAAAATTAAGTGCTTCTGTGACATTTTTAACCAAGAAGCCATTTTAACAAGATAGAAAATGCTTATGTTCCCCCAAATTCCACTTTTTGTGGAACGTGGAACAGTACCTGTGGTTCCTGCAGTGTTGTGAACTGTGCTGCTTTCCTCCCAGAGCTGACTGGGGCTCTGGAATTGTGCCCACGTCCCCGGTTGCCCTGCTGACCAGCACACAGATGAGGCTTTACAGGGTATCTTGTCCCATGGCTGAGGCACAGGGCAAGGCCCCACAGTGTGAGGACAGGGTGGTCACAGGGCTGATGGGGTCTCTCAGCCTGTGCATGCCTGACTCCCTTCTGACTGCTCATCCTGACAAACCAACCTCTCTGTTTCTGCTGTCCTGTTGTAACACTCCATTTCCTTCTTGCAGGCAAGCATGCATGCATAACTTACTTTTCTTGGGTTGTCCAAGTATCTCAAGAATTATCTGCTGTGCTTCCTAGGAATAGAAACTTCCTAATGGAGCTGGATTGCAGCACCACATGAGCAGGTCAGGTTCAGCTTCCTGAAGCTGGGTAATGGTGAACCTGAAAGTGAGAGCTTCGTGCCTGCTGTCCCTGGGAGCTACATGGATGACATATAACATAACTAGGAAAATTTATACTCTTCTGCAGCAGAATCTTTGTTTTCAGCCTGGTGTTACGGTGTTTGGCTTGACAAGCTCACATGAGCAGAAGAGGCTCAACCCTTTCTAGATGGGGATGTCTCGTTGGGTTTCCATGTGTGATAGCTGTTGACCAAGTTTCTTTCTGTACCTTTTCTGGGGAGGAAACCACTGTGTGACTGTGTAAGCCAAGACTTTATAAGAAAGTACTTTGTTGACATCTTTGTAGTATGCTTTAGTAGGAGGGAATCTGTGTCATGCTGTCAGTGTGGGCACAAGCAGGTTCCCTTTTGGGGTTGTGTGTGAGCATGTCTGTTGTGGTGAAGAGGGCAAAGGCCTCTTCCGTAGGCTCCCCAGGAGGCACAGCCTGAGGTGGTGCTGCTCTCATCAAGTGCTGCTGTGCTCTCCAGTGAGGAGAGTCTGCAAGAGTGTGAAGCCTGGCACTTAGAGCAGAAGAGGGAGAAAGTGGGAGAATGAGCGCTCTCTGCTTAAATACCTTTGCCCTTTCCCAGGAAATATGCCAGGCTGCTCAAGAGCAGTGGGAGAACCTTGTGCTGTTCTTGTAGCACTGCTTGTGTCCTGTCCATCAACTGGAAACTCGTCCCAATGCTGATAATGCTGTCTTGTGCCAAGGGCAGGCCCAGGGGTTGTGTCTCTGTCCCATTGATTCTAAAGTGTTGAGGGGGATTTTTGGGGTGGCTGAAGGTGACATTTCAGTTCCTGATAGCCTTCAGTGACCTCACGGCTGATTGTTGTTCTGTGGCTGGTCTGTTACTAACTCGTTTGCAACTCAGCTGCTGGACTTTCCCCTGCTGCACTTTCTATGTTCTGCCCCACTTCAGTGGCTGCCGAGATCAAGGAGTTCATTTCTGCCTTATCTCTGGGCACGTACATAATGTGTCAGTGTGGCTGTGCATGCAGTGGTTGCCATGTTGAATAATTCTTGTTTTTCTGTCTCTGGGATTTTTCACTGTCAGGTAGCTAGGTGAAAGCTACAGCCCTTCACAGCTTCCCTTATAGTGGTGTGCAGACTACAGCAGGATGATGGATGGAGTTGCCTGTGGGTGTCAGGTCAGGAGCAGAGTTTGAGACAGTATGCACCTGTGCATGCAAGTCCAGTCTTGCTGTTCTTCATTGGATACTGTTGCTGGAAGTTCAGAAAATTAATTTAGGCCACACATTGCCATTAATTCGACTCTCTTTCTTCTATGAAAGATCTATCTGTCATTTGGATTGGTGCTTCCCAGCTGTTGATGGCTGGACGTTACAGTTGTATTTCAGTGCTCAAGATTACAGGTGCTCTTGATCTATGCAGGAACTATCCAGTGTTAAGAAAAGAGCTGTGATTCATGAGGACCTAAACTCAGAGACAGGAAATGAAACACTGGGTCTGCTGCATCTTTATCTCTTTGCTGTCTTCTCACTTCTAGGGGGAGTCTCAGTTTCTTGAATCATTCGTCATGTGGAAGCAGTTGGTGACTTTTGTACATTTCTTCAAGAAGACAAAGTGCAGGATTCTTGGAGAAAAAATGCTAACAGACTGAGTGTTTGGATTCTGGGATGCTGGAGCCTGATCTTCTCAGCCTCTGTTGTGACTGAAAAGAAACTTGCTGAGGTAGTAAAAGATAAGCACCAGTCCTCCAAGCAAGCTGGTGCTCAGAGGGCTGCCAGCTCCCTCATAGGCTTTGACAATGGATCTGATTTTTTTCCAGTTGGTGGAGAAAATTAATGCCATGCTGTAGTTTTTATGGTGTTCTTTGACCATAGGGAAGATATTAAGAAGAAGGGAGTATGTGAAGCCTTTCGACATTTTTATTGGCTCATGCAGGGGCTTCCTGGAAGAAATGAACCCTTGTGATGTGCCAGAATGAGCTGAGGGGCACTTCAGGGTGCAGAGGGGACTGAGCCTTTGTCACAGCGCTGTTCTGTCCTTGCTCACAGACTGTGACGGACAGCTGGCACCCAATCCTTGCAGCAGAGGCAGGAGCAGGGGTGGCTGGCTGCTGCTCTCCCAGGGCTCCTGGGAGACTGGAGGTGCTGCTTGCAATCCATCTGCCTGCAGCTGAGGGATGGAGTTCTTTCTGCATTCCTTACAGAGCTCTTCTAAAAATACTGTCGTCTGTGCAGCTGCAACAAAGCCTTCCCTAGTCAGCGCTCTGCTTTGGGAAGCCTAGGCAGTGATCGTGGTATCCTGACAGCTGCCACAGGTTTGGTGGAGCTTAGGCTTGGGAAGAGGCTTCCTGCTGGGCCAGCAGAGAGGGGAGGCCATGTGCTGGCTCTGACTCCAGATCTTGCCTGGAGGGAGGCTGCAAGGCAAATCCTGATGGACAGAGACACAGTCAGATGTAGGTTAGCCATGAGAGCATGGTGATTTTCAAGCATCCCATGGTAACATGTTTGACAGGAATAGCTATATCCTGTTTCTGTTTATCAGTGCTCAGGAAAAATCCCATTTGGAGTTTCTAGTACCAGTCTCCCGGGTCCTCTGTCTCTGCAAAATCCTTCCCCAAGACCTCTTGTCCCAACTTTCTGGCTAGTCTGGTGTGAAGTTTGCTTGCAGATGTGTGTTATTGCCTGTGCACATACACAGAGTTCGAGAAGCACATTGGCACAGAAAATAGTTTGAAAAGTAGTTTAACAAAAAAACAGTGCCGGTGATGGTGACCAGGCTCAAGGCATGGCTTGAGGCTTGTCTTGGTCATTCTTTTTCCACACTTTTGGAACTTCCCTCAAACATCCCATGAATAGTGTACCCATATACTCCTGTTCCATCTCAAAATTACCCATAATCTCACCGTGCAGCCATTTTACTTCCGACATCTTATGGCAGTCAGCTTTGCAGTTTATATATATGTGTGTCAGGATCAAGTGCTTCCTCATCGTCCTCTTTAAAATACGATGTTTTCTCGCTTCATTGCCGGATTTCTCCAGTATTATCAGAAAACATGAAATAATAACTTTCTTTTAGTGTCTCATGTGGCCTCAGGGATTGTTTCCAAGACTGGTACTTCCACAGTATACCAGTTTTTATGGCATTTTCTGTTCAGACTGATCTTTCAATCCCTTCTATGTGATTGATGCTACTAATTTACCTGCAGTGATTTTAAGATCTCTTGGCCAAGTGAAAGTATCACAGAAGAACAGGATGCGCTATAGCAGACTGGGAGTAGCTCATATGGAGTTTATCCTGTCTGGTTTTGCCTCTCTCCTTGGAGTTTCACACTGCTGGCACTCACCTGAACTTACTGCCCCAGGTGCAGTTACCAGAACCTTCCTGATGAACTTCTGTCTGAATGGGCTTATTTATAGATATTGGGTTTTCTTCCACACTCCCTTATTTATTTTGCTGTGCTGTTTCTGTTTTCCTTTGGGAGTTAGGGATGAAGAATCATTACCTCTTCCTCTTTTCACAGACCAGCTCAGTATGATTGAGCTCTTGGACTCCATTGGATTGCCTGTTTGTTTTGAAGCACCAAGTGAAACTGAACACTCGTCCCTTTGCTCTTGCATTAGGCAATTTGTATTCATTTTTGGTATCCATTAAATAGGTGGAATTATGCTTGTCTCCCTGTGGGATACTCAGCACTGGTGGGGCTGCCCCTCAAATCCTGGAGTCAGTTCTGGGCCCCTCCCAACAAGAGAGATATTGAGGGGCTGGAGTGTGTCAGGGAAAGGGAACAGAGCTGGGAAAGGGGCTGGAGCACCAGGGGCGGCTGAGAGAGCTGGAGGGGTTCAGCCTGGAGAAAAGGAGGCTCGGGGGGGAACCTTCTGGCTCTGCACAACTCCTGACAGGAGGGTGCAGCCAGGTGAGGGTTGGGCTCTGCTCCCAGGGAACAAGGGACAGGGAGTGGGAGTGGCCTCGGGCTGCACCAGGGTAGCTTCAGATTGGATATTAGGGAAAATTCCTTCCCTGAAAGATTTCTCCAGCCTTGGCACAGGCTGGCCAGGACAGGGGGGGAGTCCCCATGCCTGAAGGAATTTAAAAGCCATGTGGATATGGCACTTCATGACATGGGTAAATGCTTGGTAGTGCTGGGGAAGTGGCTGGACTCGATCTGAGAAGGCTTTTCCAATCTCACTGACTGCATCCAGAGAAGTGCCGCTTCTGTTCAAAGCACCTTGGCCTCTGCCATACTTTTGTCTTTTTGTAAACTGCCGATCTACTGCCTGGGGAGTTACCTGGCGGGAATTTGTAGTTAAGTCTGTCTTGCAGTGTGTTGTTTACCCAGAACTGTCAGAGTGCTTTTGGAGAGCCTGGATGGCTACTGGGTGACAGTCTGTGGAATGGTGGTGTGACATAGGCAGTGTGACACCGCGCTGTGGTTCAAAACCTGCCTCTTTCCTGCAGAGCAGATGCAGCTCTGGCTGGCAGGAGGGGCCTGGGCTCCATGCAGGGTGTCCTGGATCCTACTGGTGCTCAGCTGTGTGGGTCAGCATGGAGCAGGACCCACAGGAGGTGACAGGAACATGTACTGTCTGTGCCTAAAGGATGTGTCAGCCTTTGGCTTGGCTCTCAGCATGGCATCTCCTGGTGCAGTGAAGTTAAAAGCGAGGGAGAACTTCCACACATGGAGGGCTTTTAGCCCTGCCTTTATATGGTCCAGATGTGTCCATTGAGTTAACAGACAGACTTCTTGCTGATGTATTTGATTTTGTTACTTGTTACAGCATGTCTGGAAGAACCAGTAATTATATTCCTGATGGTCAGGTTGTCTTTCTGTTACAGTTTCCTTGCCACTGTTAAATTACACTGGTTATTTTAATTTTCGTGTTGAATTAAAACCTTCCAAGCCTTTTTTCTCACCATGACTATAGTTGCCAATGCCAGTGTGTCAGTTTAATTAAAACATGAAGTAGGATTGCTTCTTTGCTTTGTTGGATTTCTTTTCCCTTTGCCTGCAGCGGACCTGAAATTCTTTATTGTGTTACACTCTGGATTAGCCTCAGATCCCAGAGAGCCCTTTTTGTTTACTTTCTGTTGATAAATTTGCTGCTTTTTGTTTCCCCACAGCTCAAGGAGAAGCTGAGCTCCTCATGGCCCAGCTGCTGGCTCTGGGGTTCTCTTATCTCTAGTCCCAAGTGTTTGCCAGGTAATTGGGCAGAGATTTGATCCCTTTCTCTGACTTAAACAAGTGGCCAGGGAAAATGGTTAACAAATTCATGCTGCTCTGAACCACATCTGGGGCTTCTTGTGAGGGTCTGGCCTGGTGTGCTGCCACTCCCCCAGCTCTTCTTCAGTGTGCAGGTCCATTCTGTGTTGATATTCTAGTTATTCTGGACTTTTTTTCCAGTTTTTATACCTTTTTTTTCTAGATCGTAAATCATCGCCGTCACTTGTGATTTAGGCTGTATTTATTTTTTTTTGAATTAACAGATCATGTGAACTACAGAATGTCTGTCCAAAAGTCTGTATTCTTTCAGTGGCAGATATGCAGATGATTGAGAGCTATAGAAAAAATACACATTAGACAATGGAATAACCTTCCAAAGGGAAATGTAACTTTCAAACTTTTTTTCCTTTAGAGCTGTTGTGACACTCCACCCATACTCCTTTAAGTAATTAAATTCACTTGAAATTCTTCTTTAGTTTCCTTGCCTCTTGCAGTCTCAGAGCTGTGTTGGTACTTCTGTAGTATGGAGCTGCTTCATCTGCTGTGCAGCAGAAATTCAGGCGAAGCTGGGCTCAGGTCGCTTCCTCCCTTGGAGTGTAAAAGCTGCCTAGTCTGTGGGCTGTCTGGGATAAACACCAGAGTAATACTTATCTCTATGCTTTCATGAGGGTTTAGGATTCTGCTTTGCCGAGCATGGAGAGGGACATGGAATAGGGATTTGGCAAGCTGAACCCAGGAGGAATCTGCTGTTGCCTTTCAGTTGCCTGTCTGCATTTCACCCCTTTACTCTTCTCCCCAAGCAGTCGAATTTCCTGAGAAACAGATTTGCCATCAGTGATATCAGCTGGATTTGGTGTTGTGAGTCGTATCTGGTGCTCTGGAATATTGCCTGTGAGTCATGGAAATCATTTATGCTTGGGGAGCTTGACCGGAAGTGGGAGATGTGACAAGTCCACAGCCCCAGCTGCTACTTAATCCAGTAAAACTGGAGGTCTTTCAGCAGAGGACCTTTAACTGTTGGTCTCCGTGGTTTAGATGTCTTTTCCAACCTTAATGTTTCTGTGAATAGGCAGCAATCCAAAGGGATGCAGGGGCACTGGGTGTGGTGGCTGTTACATTGTCCTTGCACTGCTCACACACACCTGCCTTTCTGCTTCTTTAAACTTCTCTGAAGTTAAAGCCTCTTGCCATTCAGCTTTGGTAATTGAACTGGGTAGTTTTATGCTGCTGTCATCCCTAAGATATTGCTTATTCTAAATTTTGAAGGAATAAATGTTCTATCCTAAATTATTTTTATTCCTTCAGCTTTCTTTATCGATGAACATAACAGGCCTGACTTGTTGGTGTCAGTAAGCGTATGTGTGTGTGTGTGTATAAAATCAAGGTTTTAAGATCAATGTGAACGTCTTCTTAAACCAAATCTCAATCCTTTCACCCCTCAGTTATGCAGGCAGCTCAGGTGGAAGGGAGTGGGGTGGTTCGTGCTCGGCTCAGGTCACCTCCTGTGATTGTTTTCAATAGTTCACCTTTGTAGCTCAGGCGCTCCTTATGTAATTGTGACCTGTATTTCTTATTCCTGCCTGTGCCACACCTTGCAGCTGGTTGTGTCACACTCATTTACTGCTCAGTTGCCAGCAAAATCTGTATCACTCTGGTTTTACTGTGCTTGGCATCATTTGTCACTGCAGCATGTCACCCACAGTGTCAGGGTATTGAATGTCATTGGGCCATTCAGATTCCCTTGGGAGATCAGAAAGAATCCCACCTGCATTGGTGGCTTGTCACTTTGTGTTGTCAAACCACTGAAGGAGTAGGATGGGATAGAGTAGTTCAGCTGGAATGATGAAATTGGGTAAATTTGATCATGTGAAAGTGGCTGCCAAGGGGGAAGGGATTTTTGAGGGAGCTCTTATATATGGTGAGAAGTTTCCAGCAGTAGAATGCTGATGGGGTTCCTAGTGAGGGAAGAGAAGGTGATACAATGTGAGAAGGAGGAGCTGTGATACAGCCAGCTTTTGGAGGTGACAGAAGTGGACGATGAGTCTGGATTTGCCAGGCAAATCTGTGTTAAATGTTACCTCAGGGGGAAAATTGGACCAGCTAAAATCTGCCAAGCCTGGTAATCAGCACCAACCCTGTGTGAGTTCAAGGACGTTTGGACAATGCTCTCAAACATATGGTGGGATTCTTGTGGTTTTCCTGTGCAGGGCCAGAAGCTGGACTTCAGTGATCCTTGTGAGTCTCTTCCAACCCAGGATATCCTATGATTCTATGAAGTGATTCTTGGTGTGTGGTCAGTGGATGGGAACAGGAATGGTTGTTGCTTGACAATTAAAAGCTGGAGTCTATCTTCTTGTCCTCTCTAAGTGCTTAGAATCCAGTTCTATGACTGCACATTGCCTGGTGCAATGGGATGTTCACCATGACTGTGACTGC
Source organism: Dasyornis broadbenti (assembly GCA_013397935.1). Classification (NCBI taxonomy): domain Eukaryota; kingdom Metazoa; phylum Chordata; class Aves; order Passeriformes; family Dasyornithidae; genus Dasyornis; species Dasyornis broadbenti. The sequence goes on from VZRN01001243.1 coordinate 126,266, forward strand.
TGTGTGCCTGTGAAATTGCCTGCCAAAGGCATTACAGTAAAAGCCATGGATGTTGAGTGAAAGAGCCCATGTACATCTTTGAATGCTGCTACATATCTGAAGAAAAACAATGTTATGGAAAACTTTGCTGCTGGGAGTGTGGTTCACCTCTGATCTCTGCAGGTCTTTCAGCCTTATGTCCTCCCACAGCCCTTGTGATTCTCGTGCTGGGCTCTAAACTCTCAATCCTCTCCCCTTACCTTGCTGCTTTCTGAGTGCTCGTCTGTGTCTTTAATACTCTGTGTGGATGTACTTGTGCTGAGTCAGCATTTACAAGTAAGAATTATAGAAATTACTCTAGTAGTTTCCTTTGTGTCGTTGGTTCCCACCTCTGAACCTGCAGCTTTCTCCTTATTTCTCTCTGCTTTGATTGAGTTTTGAGTGTCCTCACCTTTCAGAAGATTCCTCCATGAAGTTGTATCTGAGTTTTTGAGACATTTCTGTATCCCTTTTGTGTGGGTGGAGTGGTTTTTTTTTGTTGTGGAATGAACTACAGGTGTCCTAAAACATGAAAATCTAATATATTGTTGGCAGAAGGCAGCTTTGCCACAGCACAGTGTTTGTGCACAAGAGGTTTTCCTACCGGTATGCTCAGGACTTGCTGCTCACGTGGCCTACAGTGATTCATGTTTTGGGTATGCCCGGCTCCAAGATACATGTGCAAATCCTGTCCTGGAATTCTCATTTAATTAAAAGTTAATGAGCAGAGTTCATAATTCTCCAATGAGTGCTGTGTGGCAGTGATCTGGTCTTGCTGGCTTAGAGCTCACACCTCTCTCCACCCTTCCCTCCAGGTGAACCAGCGCAATGTCCCGGGGATTGACAGTGCCTACCTGGCCATGGATACAGAGGAAGGTGTGGAAGTTGTTTGGAATGAAGTTCAGTTTTCTGAGCGGAAGAACTTTAAGCTTCAGGAAGTAAGTTGATGTGTTTCCCAACAGGATGTGAGAAACATACCTTGCCCAGGGTGGGATTATGGATACTGGATTATTGGCTGGGTTTGGAGTGCTGTGCTGTCCAAATGTAGCAAATTTGGCCTTTACAGGAAATGTGCTGGACAATGTTGTTGTGCAATTCCCATGAGCTCTTGTGTTCACTTAGACTTGGCAATCAAACCACGCTCCGCTGAGATGCAGCGCAGAAGGAAATGGGATGCTGTCTGTTCTTAGCATAGGAGCTTGACATGTATGATGGTGTTTGAAGGGACCAAGACCCAAGAAGAAAGGAAGATATAGGTTGGTGTGGTCTCTGATATGGCATGTCTTTGTCTTTCTGATGTTAAGGAAAAAGTTAAAGCGGTGTTTGACAACTTAATTCAGCTGGATCATCTCAACATTGTGAAGTTCCACAAATACTGGGCTGATGTGAAGGAGAACAAGGCCAGGGTAAGTGCAGCCATCAGGTTGTTGGGTTGTCATTGTGTGTTGTTAGGTAATTAGCACGGTAGAGGGTAATGTGTCATACTGCCCCACAGGTGATCTTCATCACTGAGTACATGTCTTCAGGGAGCTTGAAACAATTCCTGAAGAAGACAAAGAAAAACCACAAAACTATGAATGAAAAGGTAACTCTTTTTTCCTGTATGACCATATTCCCTTAGAGCCATCAGCCCCTGGAAGGCTCTTTCAGCAGAGGATCCCAGTGAGAACCTGGTGGTAAGACGTGGCTGCAGTTCCCCTGTGTCCCTTTAACCTAGTTCAGCTGCAGGTTCTCTGGGACAGCAGTTCTGTGCCGGGTGCTTTACTGCCAGCAGCTCTGCAGCTTCTTAGGTGGAGTGTGACAAGCATGTCTCTCTCCATGGGCTCTCACAGGAAAGGGGGAAGGTGTCTGTGTATGGGCAGACTCAGGAGTTCAGGTGTGTTTCTGAACCCGTGGGAATACGTAGAAACAAGCTGACCATAAGAGTACTGATTCTTTACATCTGCACTGAGTAAAAGCTGGAGCATGTATTCCTTCCTACCATGGGCTGTGAATCACAGAACTACAGATTAGCTACTTGTGGATGTGTTTTATCCTTTTCCTCTTGTGTCTGCAGGCATGGAAGCGGTGGTGTACCCAGATCCTCTCTGCTCTCAGGTACGTGGGGTACTGACCTTGAGATTCCAACAATTGTGACTGATGCGGCAGTGAGCGTGGCAGTTGAGTATCAGGGAGCTCTCCAGAGTGTCCAGCTTTATAACCCGGGTTTCACCATGGTCAGGAGGATATTGCAAAGATGACAGGGAAATCAAGTTCCATGTGAGAGGCCTGAGAAAAAATTCCATGGTGTTGGCAGGCTGTAGCCTTGTTGCAGGCAGTGGATTCATGGGTACTGAGGCATGGTGTTGTTAGATGTGTGTGTACATTTCTTGATGATGCAGATCTTCTGCAGCCATCTTCATGCAATGCAGCTGAGTAGGTGTTTTGGGTTTTAAAAACTCTTCTCCACCTAAGCTAGAGTTGGTGAGTAACTAATTAGAGCCTTGGAGAAACAATAGCCTGTATGACAGTGCATGGCTTGCACTCCATAGAGAAAACTCTGGCGCCATTTGGCTAAATTACAGCTATTGGTGAATAGTTGGGGTTCTGATAAGCTTCTGGGAGCTGACCGTCCTCGTTTGCGCTAGCTGCTAACATAAACCCAGGCAGAGTGAGATGCAAAGACAGTGTACCTGGAACCCGGCACTAAAAAGCTTTATTTATGCCTGCTGGCAGACATGCACAGTCGTGTGTGTGTAGCACTAAGTGCCTCTTTGGTCCTGCTTGAGTAGGGACAGAATAAGGCTCTGATATTTTTGGTATAAAATTGTAACCCTTTTAGAACCCACTCAGCAGTACTGGGGTGGATGAAATTGTCTTTGCCTCTGGTACCCTGAGTTTCTTGGGGACTGTTCAGAGAAAGCTTTCTCTTCTTCCCTTGTGTTCTGGAGTTTGATCATTAGAGACAATTCCTATTTATTCCTGGTTCTCTCCTAGCTAGAGGCTGATGCACAGTCACTGAATTGTACCTCTGGGCTATTGTAAATCCCTGGCATGTGCACTTTGCTTTCTTGTTCTCTTCTGATGTTGCTTGATATGGGAAGGGTTTGAAGGGAGGGGTTCAAGGCCTTGACCAGTGCTCTGTTCTGCATCTCCAGCTACCTCCACTCCTGTGATCCCCCCATTATCCACGGCAACCTGACCTGTGACACCATCTTCATCCAGCACAACGGACTGATCAAAATCGGGTCAGGTAATGCTTGCTGGGGGTGCCCCTGCCTATCAGAGAGACTGCCCAAACGGGAAAAGGAGTCTACTCCTTTCCAGGTTCCCTGGCATGATAGGCATGTGTGTACATGTGCTCTTCCACCTCCACACCAGATGTGCCAGAGGCTGGGAGCAGAATTCACTAGTGATTGGACCCTTGTCAGGTGCAGGAAAGACTGGTACTGGGTACTGTTTGCCTTTTAGCCTCTTCTTTAACTTTTTGTCTCAAGGGACTGACACAGGAAATGATGCTGAAACTTCAAAGTTTTGTGGGCGCATTATCTGTGGGTTTATCTACTCCGCAGGTTTTCATGTTAATACACACAGGGTTCTCCTCCGAGCACTGTGGAGCTTTGGGAGCTGTCTAGGGAGCTGTGTCCATGAAGACCACACAAGTGCTGTTTGTAGCAAGACACATTTATAATAAAGTGGACAGACTCTGACTGCAGCAAGTGGCTTGTCCTACCATCCACATCCAGCCAGCATCCCTCCCGTTGGCCTGGTTTCAGGCTCCCAAGCTGCTGGGCCTGGTTGGCAGAGATACACTCTGCTTGGGCAGCCACCCTGTGCCAAAACAGTTTATTTCATAAGTAAGCAGTGATGTTTCTGGCAGTGCAGTGCATCCTTGCATGCTCTGGTTTTACTGCCTTTGCTATTCCCATGTCTCTAAAAATCTGTCTGCAGTCAGGATGCATTATGTCACACCTTGACATGACCTTCCAAGGGACAGCTTTGCTACCTGTTGTTCAACTTCTGCAAGTATTCTCGATCTGAAGAGTGTTTGCTTTCCTGGAGCTGTTGTCTGTGTGAGTTCTGCTTTGATGTGGCAGCATACAGGGAAAGATGCTCTGGATCACCTGTCATCCAGAAATAGCCTCTCCATCAGCTGCAGACCCATGGCTTTTCTTCCCTGTGTTGTCCTTGCGTTCCAGAACTGGGGTCTCTGTTCTCTGTAGCAGATTTGTACTTGTACCAGGGAGACAGTCATGGCAGAAGAGCACTCTGCTCCTGAGCTGCCTCTAAGCTTGGGGACTTGCTCTTCACATAGACTGATGTCATCATGGGGTTCACTTTACAGTGCTTTCCTGACTTTGTTCAGGCGGAAGAGATTTCCAGGAGTTTGTACATCTGGTACCTGTCTGCTGGCAAACTTCCTGTCATTCAGTTCAGGCCGCTGATGGGAAGACTTGAGTACTAAGTCTTTTTTTTAGTTTAGTTTGAAAGTATCGTACAACTGCCATTGTTCTGCAGGGCAGCCAGCACTGTCAGTAAAACCAAACCCATGGAGCTGGCATTAGAGCCACGGCTTTCACCAGAGGGACGTCCTGCAGGTCATCAGACCTGCCATTCCTGGAACAGGCAACTGCAGTGGTGCAGTTCAGAGGCTGTCCAGAAGGAAGGTGTCTCTTCAGGTGTTGGGGTACAAATGGTGACCTTAGCAGTTACACCTTTGCTTCCTCCAGTTCACAAAGCTTTGCTTGTGTCAGGTGCAGCAGGAGGGACATGGCAGTCATATGCATGTGCTCGTGCCAGGAGTAGTGGGTGTCTGTGCTGTCACAGCTGCAGGATGTGCTGGAGTGTGACTGTGCAGCTGCAGTGCTCAAGTGCAGCTGTTCCTGAGCAGACCTCTCTGCTCCACAGCTGTGGCCTGCCTGGCTCACCTCACATTCGGAAGTGAAGTGATTTATCTGGAAGATTCTGGTCCTTTCCTAAATAAAAAGGGAAGTGAGTGCAAGTGGACTCATGGTCAGAAGAGGCATCCTCCAGATGGGAATGCTGTGGCTCCAGAGCAGGCTGGAATTAGAGTTGGCAATGTTGCAGGATGTATTCCTATTCCTGCAGTGCCCACCCAACCAGAAAAGGCAAAGCTACATCCTCAGGGCTGCTGGTTGTGTTGGAGCTTGAGCCTTTCTTCCTGGCACTGCTGACTTTGCAGTGCCAGATGGGCCTGGTTTGAGTTTGGGCCCTGGAGCGACAGTTGCTCCGGGGTCACTGACAGTGCCAGGCTCTTGTTTGCTGCTTTCTGTCCTTATTCCATACAACTGGCTGGTAGCTGAGCACTTCCCTGTGTTTATTTAAAAGCAGCGGGGCAGTAATTTCTGTGGATTTATGGGAAACAAGGATTCAGTGCACTATAATCTGCCCTTTGGTACTGTCTCTGTCCCCAGTACTGTGCTGGGTGCTGCTCCCAAAGTTCCTCTCCCTGTGGCTTTGGCAAAGAGAATACTTGCTGAATGTGGGGCAAAAACCTGGCTAAGGGAGCTGCTGGTGTGCACTGCAGGACATCCTGCTGTCTGCTGGGGGAGGGTGTGCCAGGAGAGTAGTGTCACGTTGGAAATGTCTGGTACTGGTTCCTGTGACACACATTCAGGTGTAGGAACAGGCCTTTGCTCCTTGCTGCTCCCTCAGATGCAGGAGCATGTTCACTGGCTGGACTTACCACTGTTTCTCTGTTCAGGTCAGCTGTGGAAGAAAAAGGGGGTGGGAAGGAGGAAGGATTTTGAATACTGCTTAAGTGCAAAAGCCACCATAATCAATTCATTTACTAACTTTTTTTTTTTTCCCCCCATGCCATAAAGTGCAGAGTTAACACCTTTAAGGAGAATAAGTTTCAAATGAGTGGGGAGCTTTGGAGAACTTGTGATGAGGATAGGAAGACAATCAGGGCTCTTAAACTTGCCACTGGTGTTCCCAGAGACTGGAATGTTTCACCTGCTTTGTGGAGCTGTGGTCAGATGAAACCATTCCTTGCGATAAGTCCGAGTTGTGCCCTGTGTACTCTTCACAGAACCCACATGCAACGGAGTGGTGCCTCTGTGGGTGTCTGCGCTGTCTAACAAGGGGATGTGCTGCCAGGTGTGCTCCTGAGACGGGCTACAGATGCTCCCAGTGTGGGGAGAACAGTGTGTACAGACAGGGTGCCTGGTGCTGCTGCCTGCTTGTGTTGGCATTGTTGGGAGCTGCTCCTGGAATTCTCACTGGCAGTATAAGAACCATTCACAGGTGGAAAGAAGTGATGTCTTTGAATTAAAAATCCTTTTAGGCAGCTCTTGGAGTGTCCCAGCAGGAGGGAGGCCTAAAGCTGGAGGGTCTCAGTGTCCTCTGGTGCCCCTGAGACACGACAATGTATCAGCATGTGCTGAGTGAGACCTTGGTGGAGCACAGAGGGAGCTCCATGGAGTGCAGTGCAGATTTCCCACTTGTGCCTCCAGGCATTGCTGCTGTGCGTCTTTGTGTCTGCATCACACCTGACCTTGGACTCAGTTGGTATTCAATTGTGTCTGCTCAGAGTCTGCCCTCAATTCCAGGCCATGGAGCCAGGACTCTTACTGGGTGTTAGCTCTGCTGTGGCATCATGTGCCCAGGTATGTGAGTGTGGGTTCTGCTCCTGAGATCCATGGCCAGAAGCTGCTGGGATGTAGAGAAAGGGAATTTTCTGCTAAAGGGGTGGGGTGGGTGGGGCTCAGGGACTACAGGACACTCACAGAAGAACAGAATTTCCAGCTTCTTGGTCTCAGAGTCAACCATAATCTTCTGCTTGGTCAGAGATGCTTTGTCTTCCTTGTCTGGTCTGGTTCTCAGGTAGAAACCCTGATGTTCCTTAGGTAAATTTCTTTTGAAGAGGTGGCTGGAGGCAGGGCCTGGTGCTCAGTCCTGTCCCTGTGTGCCCTGACTCTGACCCAGCTGTCTCTATGGATGTAAGTGCTTTGCTGTTCACCAACTCATTGACTTTATCTCGTTTTACTTCCCGCTCACGGGCTGCTCTGTTACAACAGTCTTTCATAGGATATTTGCTAATGGTGAGCAAACTTCTCCGCTCCTGTGATGTGACTCCACTTATGTCATGTACATGATTTTATCTCTGTGTGTATCTGTATATATATATTTATATATATATGTGTGTGTATATCTATATTTGTAACACACAAACATACACACTGATCTATTTGCAGTGTTCCCTTGCTATAAGGCTGTGTGTAAAACTGTTTGGCTTAGGTGCATCCTGCTTGGAGAGCTCGTGTTCTGTGCTGGGATGCAAACTGTTCCTTGTACTCTTGGCCAGAGCCTTACAGAGAGGGAGCACTGCCCTTTGTGAAGTCTCTTGGTTGTTAGTTTTCTCCCTCTCCATGTTCTTAGCGTGTGCTAGTCCACGGGCCCTGTGCATGCCAGCTCCTGCATGTCAACAAGCCATGCCTTGTTCTGAGCTCTTCCCAGCTGAACTTCCTGCGTCCATTAGGCTATTCCCTGCTGCTGCTCTGCTGCCCTTGGCTGGACCCAGCCCTGGACTAGCCCCACTGTGTGCTTGGCTATCCAATTGCTTGCTTGTAGTTTGAACTCCTTAGATGTGTTGGTTTTAAGATGAATGTTTCAGTGAATGTGTCTGGCTCCTGATGGCCAGAGCCCTCCAGTCCCAAATGAGTCCCTGGGTTGAAGTAAGCTTGGCTATTGATGTTTCCCCAGACAAATCTCTGGTTTTGGGGAGACCTGTGCATATGAGGAGGGAGTTGGGCTGGTGGGTACCAGAGAAGGATTCAAGTGCTGCAATTTGTAACCCTATTGCATAGAACACCATGTTTACATTTTAAATAATTATTTATTTTATTTTTTGCCATCAGGGTTGTTCTCGATGATTAGAGTTTGTTTCTACTGAGTTGGGATCCTACCAACCATCAGCTGGAAGTGGTGGAAAGGGGAAGGGCCTGACCAGATGGGCTCTGTGCCTTCCAGGTGTTGGCAGGAGGACATGCTGTGCCACTCTGCATCCCCAGCGGAGCAGAGGCTCCCGGAAAGCTTCATCTGGGATCTGGTGTAGCTGAGGGGGATGGTCATGTAGTCAAGGCTTGAGTCCTGAGGAGGACAAGTGTCCCTGAGGATGGCTGCAGGCTGGGCAGGATGGCAGAGCAGCAGTGAGCAGACTGGTCCAGGAACAAACCCACAGAATGGTAACTGAGCCTGGGCTCAGCCACACTGAGGGCAGCAAGACTTGAGGCTGGCCAGCCATTTCTCCAAAATCAAGTCATTCCTGTGAGCAGAAACAAAGGCCCTGGTTCTAGAAGGGCAGGAGAAGCCTGAGCCAGCACTCTGCAGTCATAAGGAGATGCTGTGTTACCTCACCTGTTCTGGAACAGCATCAGATGGCCTTGGAATTCTGAGCTTTCCTGGATGGTTCCTTGTGAACTTGTCTGTTGTACCAGGAGGTACTGTTGATATGAGAGCTGGGAATTGTTCAAGCCTTAGATCTTGAACAGTGATTTCAGTTTGAAAACACTAAATATAAGGTGTAAGGCACCTGTGTTGCTTGAGCATTGAGCTAATGAGGCTGTGAGTGACATGCTTTCATAACTAATCTTACTTGAGTCATCACTACACTCTCTTGAATTTTGTTGCCTGATGTTTAAAGACTTATCATGCTGGGTTCCACATTGTTAACAGACACCTGAGGTGATGTAGAAATAAGAGGTTAGTAGGATATCTGGATCTGGCTTTTTTATTTTTTCAGCTATGGCAGGGGTGGTTTTAAAGGGAAAATAATGGATAATTGAAGTCATCAGACATAGAAAAATCTGCCATAAAAATGGCATGTTGGCATTGATTTAGGAAGCTTTAACATGGATTGATGTAGCTTGGCTTTTCTAGCTGTACAGTTTTATGTGTAAGTGAAGCACATTCTCTAGCAAGCCAAACTTTTTCGGTTCCTTAGAAGCTTGGCAAAACTAAGGCAAGATATTTGTAAGGTTTGTCTGTGACTACAGGTGCTGCTGGAAACGAGACTGGGCAAAGAAATAGTTTTGAGTTGAACTTTTTGTCCAGAAGGCTTCAAAAAGTCCAGGGTTGGGTCCGGGCTACTTTTTTTTTGGGGG
>VZRN01001243.1:135446-148571 GCA_013397935.1 Dasyornis broadbenti
GGGGGGCTGGATTTTTTTTTTTAAGGCTTCGTCTGCCGTGGGTCTGTGTTTTCTGTGAGACTCTCAGTGTAAAAGCCTGTCTCCAAGTGAAGATACTTCTATTTGGGTTGTTCTTCAGAAACTGTTGAACAAACTGGGTTGAATAGCATGAGCTTGATTTTAATTGTACTGGTACAACGCTGTAATTGTAACGCTACAACGCTCCAGCTGCTGTTTGTGATTACTGGAGTGGCAGAAACAGTTCCAGAGACCTGCCCCGGGTTTTTGTGCAAGCACAGAGCTCAAGGTAGGCGGAGCAGCCATGGGTGATGGCAGTCCCTGGGTTCTGTCCATGTTGGAAGTTCCAGCTGCCTCCAGCTGACCACATGTGCAGTGCGTGCATCTGGGGGAGGGTAGTGGGATTTTAAGGTCAGATTTAGTGGTAAGAACTGGTGACCTTGGTGGCCATGTTGCAAAGATTTTCCTCCTTCTATGCTATGATAGTAATAAACTAATTTTTGTTTTGCAGAAGGTTTAAAAGTTGGCTCTTGCTCCATGTACTTACCTCCCTTGTGCAGTGTCCCCTCTGTGTGCTGCTGTGATTCACCTCGTTCATGAAAACACCAGAAAACAATCATCTAGACTGGTTGTTGTTTTCAGTCAAATATGGTGTTTTAAAAGGTCTAAATGTCTCTGTTTAGTGCTCCAGGTTATGGAACATCCATTTTCTGAGGTCATTGTTATTTCTGTATTGCATTGAAGGCGCTGCTGCCTCAGTTTTGCTGGGCTCTGTTTTTTCTCTGCTTTTATGTGACTTTCCCAATGGGTATGGGGACGTGGATTATAGTCATCCAGGTCTCCATCGGCCCATTTTGATACTAGCACAGCACTTGCAGGTGTCTCCTTCTTTTGGGGCTCTTTGAAGGCTTCAGGAACCTCAGCAGTTTAGGAGGCTCCTTTGTGCCAGTTCTGAAAAGAGGACTTAAGCACAAGCAAGGCAAGCAAGGGCAGCCTGTGGTGGTTGGCTCTCCCTGAGCAGAGGGTGAGGTGTCTTCTCAAGAGGTCCCTCCCATCCTGGACAGGTTTTTGGTTTAGGCCTGGAACTGTGTGGGCCGAGCAGTGTTTGCACTCTGGCTCCTGCTTCCAAGGGTGAGCTTTTCTGTGGGTTAAATCTGCCAAGGTCCCGTTGGCATGTTGTGCAACAGTGATAATCACAGGTGTGGAGTTTGAAATTTGGGAAAGTTGAACTTCTGGGCCCTAATCTCATTTTAGAATGTACATTTATACTGGTTCAATCCCCATTTCTGTTAAGCAGAGCTGCTCACAACAAAAGATCATTTTCACAGTCACATTTCTGAGGATTTGTTTTCTAACATATGTCTGTTTTCTGGGAGTAGATGATTTCTTCAGAGTAGCTCAGTCTGTAGCATTTCAGTGAATGTCTGTTCTTATTTCTTCTGATTGCGTGTAATTTTTGCACTGTGATGTGAAGATTTGTGTCTTTTTCATATCAATATTGCATTGCAGTTAGATGGTGTAGCCCAGGCAGGGGTTTGCATGGTTAGTGGGACCTTCATTCCTCTGGTCTAGAACGTGGAACTTAGTTTTGGGTGCAGATTTCAGATCTCCCAACACACTTCGTTAGGGGTGAAGTTGTTTGTATCATGAACTCTTCCAGATAAATTGCCAATAAGCTCCTAAGTCCCTGCTTAAGAGCCTGCATGCAGCTGGGGTTGACACATACTAATCTTAACAGCTCTTCTTTATCTGTTCTTGTTTTTCCTGCTCAGCCTACTTCCACTTTCTGCTTTCATGTAATGGATGTGGTCAAACATGTCAACTTAAAAGTCTAAGTGTTCTTTTAAATATAAAAATACCACCCACTGCTTCATGAGAAGTGTGACGCAGTGTGATCATGTCCCTTTGTGGCTTGTTGACAGGAGTGAGTGTGCCCTGGCCACAAAGGTGGCTGATGATGCCCTGGGCTACATTAGGCAAAGCATTCCCAGAGGAAGGGGGATCGTCCTGGCCTTCTGCTCAGCACTCGTGATGCCACCCTGTAGATCCAGGCCTAGTGCTGGCTCCCCAGGACACGAGGGACAGGTTCAAGCTGGGAGAGCCCCCCGAGCGCCCTGTGATGCTGCAGTGCTGGAGCAAGGCTGAGGGAGCTGTGGCTGCTCAGCCCGGAGCAGAGCGGGCTCCAGTAGTCCATGGCTGTGACACCTGTAGGGAGGTGTCTGGAGCTGAGCCAAGCGCTCCCAGGGGTGCACAGGGACAGGACCAGAGGCCACAGCACGGGCTGGACCCCAGATGGTCCCTCTGAACCCCAGACATTCTCCTCAGTGTGGTGGTGGCACAAGTACAGATTGCCAAAGGCAGTGATGGAGTCTCCATCCTTGGCGTTACCCAAAAGCCATCTAGACATGGTCCTGGGCAACCAACTCTGGATGTCCCTGCTGGAACAGAGGGGTTGGACAAGGTGACCCTTCCCACATGAACCACACCATGATTTTGATTCTGCATTAATTTCTGTGGAGAGTAACCTTCTCCAGTTTTTGTGTAACATTAACTCTCTGTTGCCAGTATCACTGATTCTGCTCCAGCAGTATTTTCTCTGCAGTGAACCATGGGCAGTGTTTTAGCAGAGGCTGGTTTCCTGCTGGGAAGTAAAGTCAGTAGATGTGGCAGGAGTGCTTATGTTTGTGAACAAATGGGGGGCTTTACCTGGCACTGGGAGCAGTGTGTAGTGAACTTTTTGTGCACTGAATCTATTTGCCCCTTCAGCTAATTGATACTCAACCATTAAAAAAGAATAGAATCCTGTTGCTTCTGGTGACTCAGTGGTGCAAATATTTTGCAAAGACTGTTTGCAATCCCTGATACAGATCTGAGGGCTGTAGGGTACTTGTATTCTGTGATCAGCCTAAATCTGACATTTCTTCCTGTTTGACTCCATGTTTAATGGCTGTATGCTTCTTTTTGTTCCAGATAGCTTCCTAGTTCCTTATTTTCTAGGCCTTGCCCTCCCTAGTAAAAGAGCTTTTGTCATCACTGTATGCAAAGGAAGTAAGCTGTGTAACCTCGTGGATTTGTGCAGTCTTGTACCCTTTTGCAGGAGTGAAAGTGTATGAGTGCAGGGGATAATAATGTGGCCTCATACTTCTCCTGGCCCTGTGGCCACCCCTTCATAGCGGCAGAGGTGGTGGTCAGTCGATAACTTTTGGGTCCCTGGTGCTGGTACAGTGATTAATTGTCCTACTGATGGATTGCACAGCAAGCCTGGGACAATCTCAGAGGTCAATTGTTGATCCTTCTCGTTGTCACCTGGTTTCCCCCTGCTTTCTGTCGGGCAGGGCACTGAGTCCTTCGCTGAGGAGTGGAGTCTTGTTCTGCTTTGCAGCATGCTCACGTGCTTGCCTGAACCTGAGCAGCTCAGTGGCTGCTGCAAGAGGAAAGGCAGAGCTGTGGGAAAGGGCCGTGGGGAGGACTGTGGGACAGGCTATCTTTCCTGTCTGCAAGGAGGAAGTTCTGAAAGCAGAATAAAGGCAAGTATGAGATGGACACCACACAAGAGGGAAATACCCTCTGCAGCATGGAGTGTTCCAGAGCAGGGAGCTGTGTGCCCAGCACCTCTGCTAAACCTGCTGTGGGCACAAATGAGAAGGAATGCCATCATTGCCTCCTTGGCTGGCACTGCTAACAACCAGTCCTCTTACTCTGGCCAACTCTTTGCATGTCCTTGAGGGTTTGAGAAGTCTGACTAGCTACAGCATGTTTCTGTAGGAATGCTGATAATCTCTTTTTATGCTTTTGTTGTCAGACTGAGTTCAGGTTGTTGAAGACAGGTTGCTTGTCCTACCCAGTGCTGTGCTTCACATCTCCTCCTGTCACCTGCCTTGCTCAGACACTGCGTTTGTCTGACCCTTTTCCTAAAATTCGTCTCTGCTAATTGCCCTCCAGATTTGTCAATCCCATAGGGCTGTGTCTTGCAATCTGCCCCTTGTAGTCACCTTCTTGTGGCTGAGAAAGACATGTTCATTGTTAATGTTGGCAATCTGGCTTTTCTTTGTGGCCTTCGTAATTTGTCTCCCTCAACATAGTTGTCCTCAGCCTTCATCCATCCAGTCATGCACAGCATGGAGCCAGTTTGAGAATATAGGAACGGATGGCAGATAGCAGCTGTGTGTGAGTCAGGCAGGAGAGATTGTGTCAGAGGTAACTTTAGGTGTGTGTTCTTACCTTGTACAGTTGGGAGTTTGGTTTAAAATGTAGGCTTAGGTGAAGTGCTCAAGCCCCTGTGCTAAGTGGCCCAAGCACCAAGATACCTGCAATAGTGACCAGACCAAACCCAAAGTTTCTTGTCTTGGCACCTAAAATCCTGTCACAGTTGTAACAGCACTTCTGCCTGCTATGTTGAACATGCCTGCAGGGAGTTTTTGAGAGCTGACCTCAGAAGCAGGTTGTGCTGTCAGTGATGCACAGAGCAGGACTGTGTCTGGCAGGGCTGTCCCTGCTTAGCTCTGAGACACACGGAAGATTCTGGGGGTCTGATGTCATTGCCCCTGTGCTGCCACTTCAGCCAAGCCGTATGTGAGCTGGGATATAAACGGCTGGAACAAGCAGATTCCTTGCCAAGTGTGGCTGATCAAACCCACCTGCAGACCCAGTCTCTGCAACAGTGATGGAGAAACAGTCCAGTAGGACTCAGCAGGTTAGGAGGCACAAGGACCAGAGTACCAGAGGGGGCAGGTCCTTGGCTGACCCACAACAGCAAATTCAGAGCTGCCTGTGTGTCAGCTCTGTGTGTCTGAGTTGGAGGTTCCCACAGACAGTGCGAGCCCAGTTTTTTCCAGAAATGCTGGTGCCACTGCAGAAGGTCTGCAGGACCTGGATACAGAGGAGCTCATTGTCAAGACTGGACCTCGTTAAGGACACTATAGATGGAGGCTGGGCTGGGCTTCCACTCTGCCTGCCTGTCTAGTATGGGAGTGTGCCAGCTGTCACCACTGAAGTTTCTGTTGATAATCTGTTCTGTGATTGATTACTGCCTCATCCCTGTCCTTAAATGGGCTCAGGAGCCAAGAGCAAAGTGCCTGCATTGTGGACTGGCTCTTACCATCCAACATGTGGATGGTAAAGGCTTTAAACATGCACTGGAAAATGAAGCTGATCACAACATTGCGTGGAAGGAGACTTTATCATTGGCTGATTCTGCTCCATATTTGGCAGGACTGGGTTGTTGAGTTTTTGGTTACTGTTTTCTCTTACTATACATTGTACTGATAAGAAAGGCAGAACAAATAGAAGACTTAAAAAATAAGTTATTTTCACTCCCCAGATTGTCGAGTTCACCACCAGGAGTCTCTCTGCCATGCCTGCAGTAGCTGAAGGTTTAACAGAGATCACGAACATCTGAATGATAGTTCCTGTTCTGCATTGGGCACAGAGACATCTAGGATCCCACAAACAGCAATATAAATCTGATGTTAGAACAGAAGGGTTTCTGAAGCCTTAAATACTCTCTCTAGAAGGCCTGGTATGAAAACCCAGTGTGCTGTACAAGCTGCAGGTGCATTACTCTGTGTGCTGAGTCTGGCACGGGATGAATGCATGGTGACAGGGTTGGGGCTGAATGGTTGGCTTCAGCAGCACAGGAACACATCCAGTGCAGTGCAATGCAGAGGACCGGACAAACTCCAGTTGTAACTGACTCAGGAGTGCAAAGGACAAAGGTGCACAGAAGTCCAGAGCTTATCATTTGGGTACCGAGGAGGATCAGGCATTTGATGGCTCCTCGAGGGAGGCTTTGAGCCATTTATCATGGGGGCAATGTAGAGATCCTTTAGTGCAGAGTCCTCAGTAGAGAGAACCGGTATGATGGTGCATGGCCCTGGCCAGAACTTGTCTAAAGCAGTCACTTTCCCTGGGAAAACACAACAGGTCTTAGGAGAAAGACAAAGAACGTAGCTTACGTTGCTTGATGATGTGAAGGTGAGAGGTTCTGGTGATGTCTGGGAGCAGGTGAGCACTAGGAATGAAGTCATCTTGCTGGATTCCTAGGGTCAGAGCTAACATGTGGAACAAAAAGCAGTTACTTGTGAATGGGAGGTTGGTAAAGAAGCTTGCTGTGCTTCCAGCGCTCGGATTGGATAATACAATTTGGTATGTGCCATGCAGCAAGGCTGAGCTGAGTTACCAAGGGAGATTCTTCTTGTCTGACTAGAGCCCAAAGAACATCCTTTCTCTGAGACTGGTAACTAAGTCACTCAGATGGGAATCCTCTTTGGAGTGGAAAAATACAAGTGGTTTGGCACATCCTGTGTCAGCCCAAATTGAGCCAGTACAGACCAGGGCTGATTGTGATTGTCCAGGGGCGTGATCAGGCGGGACATGGGCCTGAGACTCTGGGACTGGGCACATTCCAGTGTGACAGTAGAGCTTCAAATGGGTGGTGGCTCTGTGTTGCCTGCCCACCTAAGTGCTTCTCCCTGGCAGAGACAGCTGCTTAGTTTTGGAGGGCTGTTTGCAGTCTCTGCAGAGGTGGTTGTCCCAAAGGCTTGTCTTTCGTGGAGGTGAGGTCCATGCTTGTGCTCTGCTCACTGTTCTTGTGGCTGCAAGTTACTTCCTCCCCATGGCTCCCAAGTGGTTTGTGGAGGTGCTGGCTGCTGGGAGGCTTCTGTTGTCTGGGTAGTCACCTCTCCTCCTTCAGCAGCTTGGCTTGACTGTTGTCTGGAGGCGCTTTGCCACCAGCATTCTCCTGATATGTGAAAGAGTCGCCTGATAGGTCCATCCTTCCAGAACCCTGAGGTGGTAACCAAGGTGGTGACCAATTGCAGTGACCTTGGCATCTTTGGCTGTTCCTCAGGCTGCTGTTGTGGATGAGTTGCTTATGACAAATGCTATAGATCTGATTGAAGTTAGGCATTTCAGCTGGGAGTTGTTCCCAGCTTGTCTTCCCACTAGGCAGCAGCTGTGGTCTCCAGGTTTGCCCTTGGAGAGTGATGCTAAGCTGCCAAGGAAATAATGCAGGAATGTATCGGGGTAGGTGACAAGAGATGAGGGCTGTGAAGAGTCACCTTATCTCCACTGTTCTGTCCCTTTGGGCACCAAAGGCCTGGAGTTGCAGGTCTTCCCTGGGATTTCATCAGGGATGGGCTATGGTTTCCTGTATCCTAAGCATTCCTTGTTTTCTTCTAGTGGCACCGGACACAATTAACAACCATGTGAAGACCTGTCGTGAGGAGCAGAAGAACCTGCACTTCTTTGCCCCAGAATATGGAGGTATGGTGTGGCAGTGGCTGCCAGCCCAGGGTTTTTTGGCCTTACTGATGCTTCCAAGCTGTTCTGCACCTTGTTCTCGGCTCCAGGCGCCTGACAGATGCCACATTAACAGTTCTGAGCCATTTGCCAGCTGAAATGCTTCAGCTCCTCTGTCCTTTGGTAGCAGAGGAGGGAGAAGCTGCAGGACTGTCCCAAACTGGTGCAGAATTGACTGATAATAGTGCTATTTCTGTGTTACAGAAGTTGCCAATGTGACCACTGCTGTGGACATCTATTCCTTTGGGATGTGTGCACTGGAGGTAAGTGTTGAACATGACCTGTGGGTCAGAGATGATGAATCTTAGGAAAGAGATAGCTCTGGAAAGGCTGTGACCATGGGTGCATTTGTTTGGTGACAAGTGTATTTTGTTCTCGGAGCCAAATGCACTTTGCCTTGGAGGGATCCCGATGGAGGCTCCTCCAAGCGCCTCACTAGGAAGTAAATGGCTCAGTGATTTGCAGTTCTTCTCAAAATTCCTAACAGGTAATGAGTTACTTTGCAGGTCTTGGCCAGTCCTGAAGTCATACCCACTGGCTGGTGGGAGTAGTCAGTGTTGCAAAATGTTATGTAATGTCCATGTATGCCTGTATGCCCAGCGCCTGTTCTTCCTGGGGTGTCTGGAGCAGAGGATGGCTGTAGTCCATCACTTTTTCTGGGCCAGCCTGTGCCCATCTGATAGAGGTGCTGGTTGCAGTCGGTGTGAGTTTGACATACCTGGTCGTAGCAGCTTCATGCATCCTCTGTCCTTGCAATCAGTGGGTCCAAGTCCAGGAAATATGAGTTGTTGTTAGGAGTATTTGCTGAGAAGAATTGTCAGAAAGTGCCAACACGAGGAACCCTCAACCTGTGCTGCACAGTCCACTAAGCAAAGCAGGGAGAGAACTGTGGAAAGATGTAACTTTTAGGAAACAAAACTTAAGATGAATGCAAAGACATTATCTGCAATATTTTCCAGCCTTTCCTAGCTGAGAATTAGTGTCTGTGTGGTTGACTGGAGCCTGTTCTCAATGTGTTGTGTGCTTGCACTTGTTCTGTGATGGAGAGCTATTCACACAGCCAGAAGGGACACTGTCAGATCCTGGCAGTGATCCAGTCACTGCTTCATTATGGAATTATCAAACAGAATGACAGGCCAATGGATCATGAGGTTCAGAACAGAGACACTTAACTGTCCAGGTTGTTGCTGGAAGAGTTCCCAGGATTCCCTGGCAGTCTTTTGGGGTACTAGGAGCAAGCTGTCATAATAAGGCAGCCATTCTCTCTGTCTCTCCAAAGTGTGACCTTAAGTACCCCCAAACAGCTTGGCTGTGGTGATCTCATGCTTGGCAGTGATCTCTTTGAGCATATCTCCCATGCAGTCTGCCATTCCCAGCGGAGTCTGATGCTCCGCTCTCTGTTTGCAGATGGCAGTGCTGGAGATCCAGGGGAATGGGGAGTCATCGTATGTGCCGCAGGAGGCCATCAACAGCGCCATCCAGCTGCTGGAGGACCCCCTGCAGCGGGTGAGCCAGGGGGGTCGATGCCCTGAATTGCTCTGTTGGCATTGCTTGTTGTCTCATGTGGGTTTTGTCTTTAGGAGTTCATTCAGAAGTGTCTAGAACAGGATCCTGGCAGGCGCCCCACGGCCCGGGAGCTCCTGTTCCACCAGGCGCTGTTTGAGGTTCCATCGCTGAAGCTGTTGGCTGCTCACTGCATCGTTGGGCACCAACGTGAGTACAGAGCCCTGAGAGCCACTTCCCCACATCGGCTGGTGCTCTGCAGAGCTTTTCTGGGCTGTCAGTGCTCACCCCAGTGAGCCGGCACCCCGGGAACTGCCCCTCCCACCCACTGCTCTGGAGGTACCTGGCTGTCGGATGTGGCTGCAGGGCTGGAAGGGCCGTGGTGCCCAGCCTGCTCCAAGAGCATCAGACAGCATAAGACCTCTGTACTTTTCATTGCTTTTCTGAGGCTGCAAAGGAGCTGCAATTGTTCTAACATTCCTTTTTTTAAAATAGATATGATTCCTGAAAATGCTTTAGAAGAAATGACCAAAAACCTCGACATGAATGCAGTGTTGGCAGAGATCAATCACGAGGACAGGGAAGGAGTCAAGATGATGTGAGTCCCTATGGTGTGCTCGGGGCGGGGCTGCTCGGGGGAGCAGTGCTGGGGCACTGAGGTGTGTGCACCGTGGGCTCTGCCTGGGACTCTGCCCGTCACCTCAGTGTTGGTATTTCACCACTGACTGGGAGCCAATGGGAGCTGGTGGAGCTGGAGGTGAAGGAGCAGTCACTGTCTGGGCACACACACTTCTGGGAAGGGTGATTACTGGGTGGAAGGAGCCCTTGCACCCGTGTCCTGGGAGCAGATTCTGTGCAGCGGAGATGTGAATTGTTCCCCAGATGTAGGGGTGGGCAATGAGCATGCTGTAGTTGGAGCAGTCCCCAGCAAAACATGGCTGAACAGTTTGGGGAGGTGCTCTGACCAATCACAGCCTAGCCAGACGGAGGCCAGTGCTTCAGAGGAAGGGTTCCTCAGCGTTTTCCTCATGGAGGAGCTTATTCCACACTGTGCACAGGGAAAGACGGTTGAGGCAGCTGTCAGTGACACACAGCTCTACTTATGCTGTAGGGGTGGCTCCCTAAGGGCGTGACTGTAGCACATATGGAGCAAGCAGAGTGCCAAAAAGTGATGTACATTTTGAATAACAAAGCCTTGGCGAGTGGAGGGATTAGCTGAGAAGACTGAGATGTGAATACTGTATTTCCAGAGAAGCCTAGGGTGCTACCAGAGACCCCAGAGTTCTGGGATGCTCAGGCTGCTGTAACAAGGTAACAAGGAAGAACAGCTCCGTCCATATGAGCAGCTCTCTGAGCTGTAGAGACCCTTCCAAATCCTGATGTTCCAGTTGTCATAGTGCTAGGAAATAGTATGAAATTCCCTTTGGAATGTTTTTGATATAGGATCAAAATGGAGGACAACAAGTGAATAGCCAAAGCTGTGCAAGAGAGATCCTTTACATACATGGGATGTCAGTCTGTGTGGGCTTGGTTGTCTGTGGGTGCCAGCCTGGAATTCACTTTTTGGTAGTGCCGTACTTCAGAGGTGCTGGAAAAGGAAAAGAAAGCAGCAATGACTTGAAATGTCAGAGAGCATAATTTCTGGATCGTTCATCAGACTGCCATGCAAGCCAAGCTGCCAGAAAAAAATTGTAAAATTTTGTTGAAACCTATTGCTGTATTAGAGGATGGGATGATCCCAGCTGCTGGGGGTGTGGGAGGTGCTGGAGAGTGATCTGGGAGCTGAGACAGGTGTGGAACCCACACCAGACTTGTGGGACAGCAAAGCACTTGCAGATATCCTGTCAGGCTTCCAGCAGCTTTGCAGTCCTTGCCTCATCTCAAATGCTTCAGAGCAGCCTTGAGACAGGGGTTTGGCTGTTCCAAGTGTTTGTTGCAATCTGGGACCTGGTATGGCAGGTGTCTGTGAAACTCCTTGCCAGGAGCAGTGCCATTGGGCCACCCTCCAAATAACTGCATTGGACAGTTCTGAGGGATGTGAGACTGGCTCTGCCATAACTGCTGCCTCATCCTCAGCTTCTGCGGATAGTTGTGTCCTTAAGGGAAGATTGGAGCTTGTCTTACCTGTGGCTGCCTCTGTCCATACCCATCCTGCCTGTGGATACAGCCCAGGACATGGGGATTTGAAACTGCACCCCAAGAGACTCAAGTGCATGGTACTGTGAGATGATTTCTCATCTCAGGATGTTTTGTTTTCCAGCTTCTCACAATCTCCAGCACTGGAGCTGGACAAGTTCCTGGAGGATGTGAGGTAAGAGGAGTTTTTTAAGACACCTTCAATTGTGTGTGAGACTGGAAAAATTTTGGAGAGGTGTAACCTCAGATGCTGCTCCTTCCTTGTAGGAATGGAATCTATCCCCTCACAGCTTTTGGGATGCCACGACCCCAGCAGCCCCAGCAGGTCGTGGTGAAATCTCCCATTGCTCCCCCATCAGTGAAAACCCCAACTCCGGAGCCTGCAGAGGTGGAGACCCGCAAGGTGAGCGCCTGGGGCTTGGTCTGCCACTCCCATCGCCAGGCAGATGTGTGGGATGGCTTCTTACGGGCTCTGTGCCTCTGTTGCAGGTGGTGCTGATGCAGTGCAACATCGAGTCTGTGGAGGAGGGCGTGAAGCACCACGTATGTTTCCACATCTGGCTGAGCTGAGGGAGGCTGGGGCAGCTGTGCAGGGCTCGTGGCTCTGATGTGCTGCTGATGCCTTGGGTAACCCTGCACTGCCACAGCCACCACTGTCAGCACCCAGAGCCTGACCCAGGCCTGGGCCTGCCGCTGACCTGGCACCTTGGCCCACCCCCAGGTCAGGGTTTGCAGCGCAGGATGGAACTGGCTGTGGCTGTTCTGTTAGACCCCTGTGGGGCTCTGGAGGGGAGGTTCCGATCTCAAGGGGCATTTCTGGGGTTGCTTTGGGCTTGCCATGGTAGCCTGCAGTACTGCAGTCCTCCATGAGAATTTCTTTGCCCTGCAGCTGACACTGCTGCTGAAACTGGAAGACAAGTTGAATCGACACTTGAGCTGTGACCTGCAGCCCAGTAAGTACCCTCTTTAGCTCAGTATGTACCCCTCTGGCCATGCTGAGGTGCACTGGGGCTAGCAGCATGCTTTGGCCAGGGACTGACACCCTTCCTTGTGTCGCAGATGACAACATCCAGGAGCTGGCAGCTGAACTGGTTCAGCTTGGGTTCATCAGCGAGGTAAGCAGTGGCCCAGGCAGGGCTACAGGCCTGTGTTCCTTTCTTGGAGTTCAATGGTTTATGCCAGATCAGCCATTTCTGGCGGAGGGAGGGGATGGTGGGAGGCAGGAGGGATAAGCCATGTCCCTGCCCTGGGGGACTCCAGCCACGCTCTCAACTTTGAGTGGACGGGGCTTACCCTTCACTATCTGTGTTCTCCCCAGGCTGACCAGAGCAGACTCACCTGTTTACTTGAAGAGGCGTTTAGCAAGTTCTACTACACTCGGAATGGAGCCCTGACAGCAGTAACTGTGTCATCTTAGCCCCATGGCTCCTGGGCAGCCAGCGTGGCCTCGCTGCCTGCGACCCGTCTGTGTCTGCCCACCACTGTCGGGCATCTGCAAGGCCCCAGCTGCAGTGCTTGGAAGCTCATCCTGCATGTGCCGTGGCTGGGCTCAGCGACAGTCCTCCCTGCCCGCCTCGTAAAGGGGACTTTGCGCATCAGTATTATTTCCAGCCCTGTTTTTGTTGGGATTTGCCAGGCTGTGCTGCAGAGCTGAGGCCTGGCTTGGGGTGTTCTGCAGCCCCACTCACGTGCATGGAGTTTGTTCTGTTTGAATTGTACAAAGTGTCTTTTGCACAGCACAGAAATGGGTTTTTTTTTCTTTCTTTGTTTTTTTTTTTTCCTTTTTTTTCTTTGGTTTTTTGGGGTTTTTTTTCTTAATTTAAAGGTAAGCAGGGGTGAGCCCCTAAGCCCTGCACCCCCCATCACTCCCCCCGTTCCCGGGCCGTGGGCCCAGGGGTGGCCGGGCTCGTCCCCCCTCCCCGCCCGGCGCTTCGCTCCCGCTCCCGGCTGCACTTTGTTTACTGGTTCGCACCCGCCCGGGCCGCGGCGTGTGCCGCCCCCGGGCTGCGGCCCCGCGGCCCCTGCAGCCCTCTCGCCCTTCCCGCGGACTCCCGGGCCTGCATCGGCTCCGGGGCCCAGTCCCGTCCCGGCGTGCGGCGGGGCCGAACCGCGGCTCCTGCATCTCATTTCTATCATTTCCTATTTTTAATAAATTGTTTTGTAAATACGCGAGTGCCGCCTCTTTCCGCG
>VZRN01001243.1:149151-189297 GCA_013397935.1 Dasyornis broadbenti
GCTGCCGGCGCTGCAGGTGTCGCCTGTGCCCGGCTCGGCCCCGCTGGCGGCCCCGGCAGGGTGGGGGCAGCGGGTGCACCGCCCTCGGGCAGAAGCGCTTCGGTGGGCGAAGCTGCAGCCGGGTCGGTGGTCCCGCGTGGGCTCGCAGGGTGGGCTTACACGGGGCGGGGGTCACTGGGCTGGGCTGCGGCTGAGGGTTCCCGGCACTCGGCCAAGCCTGTGTGGGAGCCTCCACGGAGCCCGAGGGAAGGGGCGTCCAGCGGTGCCGAGCTCACAGTGGGTGAAGGATGCGAAAGGTTCGAGAGCCTCATCCGAGAGCAAGGCTGAGCCGTCCTGGAAGAGACAAGAGATGGTGTGTGCTCCCTCGGGGGAGCAGCTCTGCAGAGATGTAGGTGCCCGGCCTGAACGTTTCCCCGAGCTCGTGCCAGTCCCACTCGTATTCTTGCTGCCTGCAGCACTGGACCCTCCTGAGCGTATCCCTGCTGAACTGCCTCCTGTCCACCGCGTGCAGCGTGGGGCTGGCGCTGGCCGTTGCCCTCACAGTGCACAGCCGGGGCACACACCTGGTCAGGGGCTGCAACAGCTCCGCGCTGCCTGTGGACGCCCGTGCAGCCATTGCGACTAACGACTGTCCCTTCAACACCACGCGCATCTATGTGAGTCTGCAGCGTCACCACACACCCCCACTCCTCCCATCAGCCTCTTTCTGTTTCCCCTTGTCTTTCTTTTCTTCCTTTCACTCTGTGTTGTGCACTCTCTCTCCCTCTCCCCTTTCTTTTCCCTGCTGCCCACACAGTCTGCTGTGTGTGTTCAGACAGCCTGATGTGGTGCCCACATTCTTCTGACTGCCCACTCCGCAGGACACAGCTCTGGCCCTCTGGTTCCCCTCCTTGCTGCTGGCAGCTGCAGAAGCTGTGCTCTCAGGCAGGTGCTGTTTGGTGGCCCTGGTCTTCCAGGGCATCGGGCCCTGTGCACGCAGCTATGGCAAGGAGCAGGTACGCCTTTTTGAGCCAGATGGATCTCCGTGTATCTTCCCCACGATTGCTGCCTTTGTGCTGCATTTGGAAGGTGCTGGGTTCTGCTGGGAACAAGTAGGCTGTGCAGCAGTGGGAGGGGCATATGCTAAGTTGGAACCACTTCTAGCCAGACCAGCACCCCTTCCTGGGGAGTTGCAGAGGGACCTTCTTCATCCCCCTGGTAGCCAGGCCTGTTCTTGTGAAAACACTGCCCATCACATGCCCTTGCCACCCTCCACTTCCTTTTGTCTTTTTTTTTCTCTCTAGCTGGCCAGGCCAAATACAGCGATGGAGAAGCCACCCCGTGAAAGGCAGCAGCTCCTGGCAGGACTTGCTGAGTCTCAGACATAGCTGGAGAGGTGAGTGCATGTGGGCCTGCCATCTTGACGGCAGATGACAGGGGGGAGGAGCCCTGTCATCTGCCATCAAGAGGGCCCATGCCCACACCAGCCCCCCAAAACACATCTTGTGAAGAACATGGCCAGAGTCAGTGTGATGCTGGGTCCTGCAGCACAGCCTGGCACTCACACGTGCTCATTCATTCCCAGGTGGTGCTGCAGGAGTGCTGTGATCCAGCAAAGTGATGTCACATCTGCTGCAGTGTCAGTGTGTGTAAGGTGGGCTGCAGGGGCTGCCCCCTCCCCCAGCTCCACCACCCCACCTGGGACAGACCCTGCAAGCCAGCAGGTGCTGTGGGGCCCAGATGCTCTCCCCTCCTCTCCCCAAGCTGCCAGGCCCTTCCTGGTGTGCTGAAGGCTCCATTGGTTTCTGGCAGCAATGATGGGGGTGGGTCAAGGTGCTGGGGCCCGAGTCCTGGTGGCATTGCAGGCATGTCAGCTGGCTGTGCCTGTGCTCAAGCATGTCAGGGAACTGAAGGGCAAGAATGCCTGTGGTGTGAACCTCTAGTTTTCTTATATAAATAAACTTTTCCTTTCCACACTTGCTGCTTTGAGTGGCTCTGCCAGGTGAGTGCTGGCTGGGAGCTAGAACTGCCAAGGGAAGGACAGTGCAGCTGCTGTGTGAGCATTATGTCCATGCCTGCCGCTCCCCAGGCACAGGGATGGTGGCAGAGCCATGGTCCCAGTGTGACAGTCACCCATGGATGTGGAGGTTGAGACACATGAACAGGGTTTACAGCCCTGTGCCCAGCAGCTGCAGGTGTTCTGGGCTCAGCATCCCCAGGCAAACGGTAGCATTGCAGGGTTGAGATAACGTTTATTGGATGTGGAAGTGGAAGGTGCTGAAGAACAGGCCTGAAAGCTGCTGCACTCCTGCTCACTGGAATGAGAAGCTGGTGCTTGGCAGTCCCCCGCACCACCGTCGGAGGAACTCTATCACGTCCTGGCCTGCAGGGCTGTGAGATGTCTGCAGAATGAGAAAGGCCTTGGCACTAGAAGGGGGCACCCCTGTGTCATCTCTTGTAAGGCACCCTGTGGGCTGGTAGGACTGGCTCTGTTAATCCCCACCCAGCAACACTGTCAGGAGAGTGCAATAGAGTGCCCTGGGACAATGACTCACCCAGAAGCACAATGTTGTATTGTCAGCATGAGGGGCTGAACCCCACCCGCAGCCTTTCTCCCTGCCTGCAGGGTTCTGGCTCACCTTGACAGCCATCATGAACTTGTACCACACATCCTTCTTCACTTCTCGGCCTGGCCTCAGCTCGATCTTGTTTCTTAGCACAGGGTACCCTGAGCATAGTGACACATTCAGTACAAGGTGAGCCTCACAGCAGGCCCCCACTTGGTGCACCCCTTCCCTGCGCTGTGGCTGAGGCTGCCCCCATGGCACAGTGTGTTGTGGGGAATAATGCTGCCTTGGTCTCTAGGAGACCAAAATGAAGCTGGGGTGCCCAAAGTGGTGGGATCAGGTGAAGACGAAGGCTGAACTGCCCCTGGGCAATGACACCCAAGTGAGTAGGTCCAGCGATGGCACCCAGCTTCTGACTTTTGGAGCCAGAGCCCTGTTGCTGGTGGCCCAACCCTGCTCCCCCTTCTCTGACCCTTTTTAGGTCCTGCACTGCAGTCCCATACTGTCTGAAGTGTGCATGAAGGTGACAGAACTTGCCAGAAGGGACAGCTTTTGTAGGGCAGAGCAGGGCCGGGCCAGGTGCTGCCCGTTCACAATTCCGTCTGTGCTGGCCAGCCTGGAGTCCCCAAGCAGAGCTGTGCCAGCCTGAACCATCACCAAAATGAGAGTGGCTGAAGTCAGAATGGCTCTGGGGTCTCTGTGGTTCAACACTCTGCTCAGGCAGGGCCACCCCAGCCCAGGGCTGTGTCCAGACAGCTTCTGTCTGTCTCTAAGGATGGAGATCTCCTAAATTCGGTGCAACCTGTTCCAATACTCACTCACCCTCACAGTAAGAATCCTATCTCCTCCAGCACAGCTGGTTCCCCACAGCCACACAGTGACTCCACTCTTCTTACAGCACTTCCCAGACCTCTGCCCAGACCTACCCTGCAGCACGTTCCCACTCCCCGTATGGCACTGTGTCATCTCTTGTCTGAGTGAGCTGTCCTGGAGCTTACCTGTAAGCACGCAGGGCAGGGAGTGCACCCCAGTACCTGCTGCCACCAGAGAGGCTTCGTAGGTGTTGCGCTCATCCTGTGGCAGCACCTGCTCCAGCCGCTGGTCCATGGACATGGTGAGCACCCAGTCCCTCACTTCCTCCCGCTGCTCCTCCTGCGGGCAGAGGTCAGTGCATGGCCTGGAACTGTGATGCTGCTGCCTAGCTGCAGCCCCACAGCACCAGGGAGCACACGGGAGAGGAGGACATGAGTGTGCATGATGTGCACACAACACACTTGTTCATGGTGCACATTTGTGGCTGAGCCTATGTGTGTATGCTGGGGAGCGTGAGAAAGAGAGGGTGTGTGAACACAGATGTGTGCATGTGTGTGCGCACACGTGTTTGTGTACACAGGTGTGCGCACGTCTGTGCACGTGTGTGCGCACACGTGTGCGTGCTTGCAGTGAGGGGAGCAGGCAAAGGGTGGCAGTGCTGGGTCTGTTTCCATTCCCCGCAGTCCCTGGAGTCCCAGCCTCACCCCAATCCCTCTTCAGAGGGCCCTGAAGCAGCATCACTGCTCAGGAGCTGAAGAAGGCAGGTGACACTCACGGGCACGTGCTGATGGGCTGGAAGTGGCACTTCAAACGGAATGTCTGTCCTCTGAAAATCGGAATGGTCCAGGGAATCCAGGTTCCCTTCTTCAATGGCCTGGGAAAGAAGTGGAGCACAGGGCAATGCCAGTCACGGAGTTCGCAGTACAATTCACAGTGAGGATGCTGTGGTGACCGGGCCCTCCTGTCATCCGTGGCCACACTCTGCAGTGTCTGTCAGACACTGCCCTATTCAGGTGGCCTCAAAGAAGGGAAAGATGTAATCAGAGGCTTTTCTTTTTCCCCAGCAGCTGCTGACAGCACTTGGGAGTCTAGCACAGTGAGGTCTGTCAGCTCCCTTGGATTTGGTGTTTCTGATGACCAACCTGCTGGTCAAGGAAGGGGCTGAGGGGACTCCTGAATCTTGTATCACAGTGGCCAAAGCACTGTGCCATGGCCTCCACCCCCCAAGCAGATTTTCTTCTCTTGGGACAACCTGAGTGAGATCACCCTGAAAGCTGTAATGGCACCTGCAGCCATGAGGTTTCAGGCCTAAATTGTCGGGCCAATGTGCTCTTTGCTGCCATGTGCACGGTGGCATTGGCACACCCAGCGTGACTTGGCCACGTCTGTGCAGGTGCCCTGCACGGCAGGTCCTCCCACAGGCAGTGTGAGGGTGCCCACTGCTCTCCATGCACACACCGAGGGGTTCAGGGCTCGCCATCAGTACAAGTTCCAATATGCTGACGCACAGGAGCCTCAGGTGTGCCCTGGCCAGGCTGGGGATCCGTGGTAGCCCTACAGCCCTCCCCCCACAGACCATACTCACGTCTGAGAGGTCCAGGAAGCGGTTCAGGAAGACAAACGCCATGTTCTCCCAGCTGACGGCCTGGTATGGAGAGGAACCCTGAGTGAGACCGGGCAGCTCATCCTCACAGCCACAGTTCTCCTCTGAGAGCCATGGCTGGGGAAGGACATGGCTCTGTTTGAGCCACAGGATCCTGCCTGCAGCCCAGGGAATGGACAAGGAGACTGCACATCCCAGCTTGCCATCCCTGAAGACTGAATCCCTGGGACAACCAGCTCAATGCCACAGGCTGTCCCACACAATGGAGACAGGCTGGATTGGGCTTGGAGGAGCCTGGTCTAGTGGGTGTCCCTACCCATGGCAGGGGATGGAATGAGATGTGCTTTAAATTCACCCTTCTCACCTAAACCATTCCATGATTCTGTTATTGCACAGCCAGGTCCAGGCAGTGAGCACATGCTGCTGTCCTTGCCATGTGTCACTCCTCCTGGGCAGACCATCAGACACTTGGGTGACGCAGAGCAGACCTGGGACACCTCCACACTGACAGAGCCATATAATACGGCCTCTGTCCACCCCTGGGTCTGTAGGTCCAGTCTGCTCACCGGCTGAGGTCTGGCCAGCTGCCTGAGGAACATCCTCCAGTGCCAGAGTCCAGCAGCCAGGGGAGGATTTGGGAAGTTGAAGTCGAGAATCCCTGAGCCCAGGGTGCCCTACCTCCTTCTCGGTGGCAGGTAGCTCTTACCTTGGCAGCTATCCCAGCCTCATAGAAAGCCTTGTCTGCTGGGAGCAGATCTGTATGGCGCAGCAGGGAAATGGACAGCTGGGCAGCCACGGTGTCCTGTGGGCACAGAGGACAGGAAAGCCACAACAATTCAGCACAGAAAAAACAGACTGGAAGGGATCTCATGAGATCACCCCAAACTCACAGCAGGGACTCAGCACCCTCACATGCCCTACAGGTAACAAAGGTAAAAAACTTCAGTCCTGACCCTGAGATCCCTCACTACAGAACACATGGGACTGTCACCTGAGGGTGAAATTCCACTGCTTTATGAGCCTTGCTATTTTCCACTAGCGCCACACCCAAACTCCCTCTATCTGAGCCACAGAACAGGTGAGGTTGGAAGGGATTGCTGGCAGTCCCCAAATCCTGTCCCCAGCCCCAGTCAAAGCAGAGGCAGCTATCGCAGGTTCAAGAACATGCCTGGTCAGGTTTTGACCATCTCAAGGAATGGAGACTCTCCAACCTCTCCAAGAAACCTATTCCAGCCACAGTAAATTTTTTCTTGTATTCAGTTATGTAAGAATTTTGGAATTGCAGTGAGGAATTGAAGGGT
Source organism: Dasyornis broadbenti (assembly GCA_013397935.1). Classification (NCBI taxonomy): domain Eukaryota; kingdom Metazoa; phylum Chordata; class Aves; order Passeriformes; family Dasyornithidae; genus Dasyornis; species Dasyornis broadbenti. The sequence continues at coordinate 155,415 of VZRN01001243.1, forward strand.
AATTTCACTTTTCTGCTGCCAGATACCCATCATCACACCAGCTGTTAAGACCACCCCTCTTTCATGGTGCCAAACAGACTGCCCAGCACCTCAACATTCCACAGTTGTGGAGATCTGTACAGGTTTCCAAAACATCAGACTTGGCTCTTGCTGTCTGACATGTTTCTGGACCCCCAATATCCACACACACAGCCATGAGAAAGCCCCAGTCTCCCCTGTGACTTTCACTGGGGTCCAAGCTGTGGCAACCTTTCGTTTTCACAGCCTTCTCCATCACAACTCCAGTCCCACATCCATACAGGGCTCTAGAACAATTCCACAATACCACATGGATCAAGACTTCATCAGGGAGGTCCAGAACAAATCCTAGCGCACACAAGACTCCAAAACACTCACAGGAATTTGTGATGCCCCCACACAGGTCCACGAGCTCCCAAAGTCCCACAAGAGGCCCAGCACACAGGACCAGTACCTGCCAAAGCCCTGAGCAGACAGTCTACTCTGAAAACCATTTGTGAAGCCCAGCAGCTCTTGGAGCCCAGAAGAGCAGAGAGGAAGCCATGCCTCCCCTGGGAAGACAAGATTTTTTGTGATCCCCAGTTTTCTACTGGCACCTCTGCTCTCACAAGTCATGCCAAGCATGATCAGCTTCTCCCCTGGTTTACAGCTCAGCCACAGTGGCTGGGGCAGTTCCCACTATAAGCAGAGAAGACCATCTGCAGTTTCACCTGTTAGTGGTGGGCTCCCAGATTATTGCAGAGCCATTCTCATGCATCCATGATGTGTGATTCATGACGTGGAATAGCAAATTATGAATAGCCCTGAATCTGCCCATCCCCATGGCATTCCCTGCTCTCAGTGGTAGCCTGGCAAAGGAACTTCAAAGCCTCACCAGCTGCTTCAGGCCCTGCGCGGCGGAGCGGGTGGCACAGTAGTGGGAGATCAGCAGCATCCTCTCAAACTCCTCATGTGCCGGAGTGTTTGCCTCACTGGACTTCACTAAGTTTTCACACTGAGAAGACAAAATGAGAGGAACTGAGAGTAGGAGAGCATGAGGGCACTCTTCATCCACATGAGACCAGGGAAGTCAGGAGAGTGAAGGATCTGAAATACCCAGACACCTCCGGGACTGAACAAGGGCTGGGCCTTGGGTACTCTGGGTCCCAGACTGTGCTGAATGAAGGAGGCTGTGGGAGCCAGGAAGAGTCACCAGTACTGCAACAAGAGCCAGCACTGGAAGCAGGGGTGAGTCTAGAAGGACAAAGGGATCATTTGTTGATTTTGCTTATGCTAGAGGTGGGTATTTGCGGGACAGAAACAGAGATAAGGCAATCATGGGCTCTGGCTGAGGTGTTCTCCACAGGAACGAGGTGCAGAAGGCTCTAAGCATCCATGGGGAGATGAGGAGGACTCATATTTTCCAGGCTCAGTAGCTCTGTGCTTTCCCCATGCAAGCTACTGAACATGGGTGTAGGACGAGAAGAGGACATGTCATGATAGCTGCCATGTCACAGTGACACACGGAGCTCTGCAAGGGCCAATGTCCCAACCTGCTCCTAGGATTTGGCCTTGAGCAGAGGGTCTCCTTCTCTGCCCCCTCTTGCTTGGCCACGTCCACTTCACAAGATCCTGTTTTCCTACCGTCCACACTGCCAGCTCTTTACCTTGAGCTTGTGTTCTAAAAACGCTGCCCATATCATCTGGCGAGAGACTGGTTTTTCTTCCTGCCCAGTCAGGAGCACCTGGGGGCTGGAGCTGAACAGGCAGTGGTGGCCATGGCCACACTTACCAGACTGAGGAGCATATCCCGCAGGTCAGCCCAGCTGGAGTATGCCTCGGCACAGTTCATGCCAGAGGCACTCACCATCTCCACGAAGAGACGCTTGTAAATGTTGAAATTCTGCAACAAAAAGAAGTGTGGAAGGAGACAGACCAGGAGTCAGCAGATTGTGTAGCTCTCCTGCTGCCAAGCATGGACTGAGGGAATGGCTTCCAGAGTGGCACTGCTGCAGATTGCTGGCTGCAAGGAGTACTGGGGACAAGGCAGGGAAACAGGAAAGGATGGAAGAAGGATGCTTCCTGCAGCCGATGCCCTTGGAGAGGCAAATAGTTCCTTTTGTTCTGACCTTGGTGCTCAAGGTGCTCAAGACAAACACCAACACCCAACTTCCCCTGCTCCTTCCCATGGAGAACATGGCAGGACATTGCCTTCAGCCCTCTGGAAGAACCCACTGCAGGGCTGGATGTGCTGAACAACAGGCAATCCCAGTTCTGACTGGGAGCTTGACTTGAGCAGCAGATCGCAGCACACTGGGGCAGCTCACCTTGGGATATTGTGCTGCCCTCCTTACCTGTGGGTTGGCAGGTGCTCCATGGTGGACATACAGGCGCAGGGCTTTATCCCAGCTCCCCTCCCGGATCAGGTGTGTTGCATACAGAGCAACGTACTTGTGTAGGACTTTATAGCTCTGGAGAAGACACATGGAAAGCAGCAGCATGAGAATCATGAACTGAAGACTTGCCACTTGATGGGAATGAATGCAGTCATGAATGCACAACCCCACACACCTGAGTCCCAAAGTGAGAAACAGGTAATCAGAGCCAAAGTGCCCTAAGCACACCTGGGTTTTGATTTGGGCCCTACTAACACCTTAGTCTTGGCTAGCTGATGCTGTGCTCATCCTCCACACATGCAAATACAGCTCTTTTCCAGGTGTTCACCACTTGCCAAAGGACTACTGAACACCTGAGTGATGCAGCACCTCTACTGTGTGTCAACAAGGCTACCAACTGCAAAGCAGCCCTTAGGCTAACAAAGAAATTAACTAAAACCCTGGGTGGAGTGAAGATGTTTGTAATTTACAAAGCTGCTCTAGTCCATTATGGTGTCCCAGCTCCAGGACTGCAGACTCTCTTGGAATGCTGCTCATACACGTGTTAACCCCACAGACACTGCCAAGGACTGCTGTTGGCCTCACAGAAATTCAAGTAAGGAAAGAACTGCTTCACACATCCATAAATATAGTAACGAGCAGAAGAAAAAGGTACAAAATGTGCAATCCTGTTAAACACTGAGCAATGGAAGCAAGTTAATTATGCAGAAGAAAGACCAGTGTCCCAGTAGATGTCTAGAACTCAAACACTCAGATGTGGGTGCTGGTGAAACACCATGTTCAGTATAGCTTGGGATAAAGATTAAATTCTGGTATGTGACCTGTTTTCATAAATGTAACAATTTTGCTGTATAATCACTGTAGAACAGCTGAATCAAAATGATTATATTCTGCACTGGTTACAGGGAAGGGTTGTGCTAATGCTCTCTTAGAGGTACGAGCAGACACCAAGATCTGCTTAGGCTTAATGTGGCCGTGTAGTGCCCAATACAATAAACTGAGTCTTTCCCATTGAATAGAGTGTGCAGTTGTTCTCTGTGGCTCCTGATAAACAGAGTATCAGTATAGAAGCCACCAAGAGAACAATGAGAGATCATCCGTATCACAGAGAAGCCTAAGAGATACCAAGTTCTCTCCAGGAGAACCCAAAGTAAGGTTACTGCAACCAAAGTCATAAAACCCCAGCCCCAGACACTCCCAGTGCTTTTCCAAGGCATTGGTGCTGGTCTAAGTGACAAGCTCCAGGCACTGTTGCCAAGGCTGCCCTGTTATTCAGTCTCAACCAATACCTCACTCCAAACAATTGCCTGCCCTTGGTTACCTCCATTATCAACAACCATTGAACCAAAAACCATTCAATAACCAATCACCAATCAATAACCAGTGAATATAAACCATCTCTCGAGGTAGATCCTGGTAATCAAGAGCTTTCGTCTACTGCTACTGCCTTGAAAGAGCACTGTAAAACAGTTTCATTTTGCTTTTCTCCATTTTTGTTTTACTCTGCTGAGGAAATTTTGTTAGTTTCAGCTCAGTAAAACTGAAAAAATGTGAGATTTTCTCTCTTGACTAGGATGTCTCATTCCGACTGACACCAGAGCTCTCAAGAACATGGACAAAGAAAGCTTTCTTCTACAAATCTCTGTGTCCATGGTACAAACTACTTCCATCCCAAACAACTCATTTAGCTTCTTCCAACGTTTCATTAACCACAAAATTTAAACATAACATGCTTCCAGGTTCTAAAGTTTCCCCACTCAGCCTGATTGGCCACGATGGGGACAGTGCTGTGGCACTTTCTGAGCTCCTGCAGTGGCTCTTCATGCTGCCCACCCCCTCCAGGGTGCCAGGACCACAGGTCGGTTCCTGAGGACTCCCACAAGCACTCACCTGCTTAGCTGCAACCTCCAGGCACTTTTCCCACTGCTCCTGCTTTGCATATATATCCAGAGCTGCCATGACATCAATTCCCACCAGCTGAGGATGGAAACAGCCATAAATTCACTGTGCAGGCCAGGCTTCCTAGGCACATCCAGGCAGGCATCAGGTCACTCATGTCTCTTTTTCCCAGACACGTTCTCTCTCCCCCTCCACAGCATGAAATCACAGAGCCCGTGTGACCCATCTGCCACTGAGAAGGAGCTGGTCAGGCTGAAGAGGCTGGCCCGTGTGAACCTCATGAAGGTCAACAAGGCCCAGTGACAGATGTCGCACCTGGGTCGGAGCAACACCATGCACAGATACAGCCTGGGTGGAGAATGGATGGAGAGCAGCCCAGAGGAGAAGGATTTGGGGGTGTTGGTGGACAACAAATTGGATCTGATCCAGCAATGTGTGCTTGGAGCAACCCAATCCAGTGGAAGGTGTCCCTGCCCAAAGCAGGAGGTGGAATGAGATGAGCTTGAGATAAGCTTTAAGGCCCTTTCCCAACCAAATCCTTCTGTGGTCTGGCAGCAGCCATGACTCAAAGGCACATACAGACTTCTCACCCATACACACAGTCAGGGAAAAGCCCCATGAGAAAGGCCCCAGGGATCTTCACAGGTCCTGACATCACTCCTTAGCCTGTGAAACATCCCAAACACGTACCGAATCTACTTTTCCTTGTTTTTTTAAATACTCCTTGTAACACTGGTCCACGTACTCCTCTGACCTGTGGGTAGAAAGAATCCCAATAGGCAGCAACACTCGTGTCTTGCATCAGTGCAGAGGCTGGATTCAGCCTTGGAACTAGAAGACTTCCAGCTGTGCCATGTCTTGCTGGAAGGCTGCTAGGGCACAGGTGGAAGGGGAAGGAAATGGTCTAAGCAGCTCTTAGCGATATAACGTATGAGGAGAACAAAGGATCACAGTGCTTTTGGAAGAAAGTGCATGCACAGAAAAAGTGACAAGGCAAAGGGAGACAGAAGTAGGGATAAGACAAAAGGGGATAACAATTTCTGTGGGATGTGTGGCAATAGAAAAGTGTCAGAATGTTAAACAGCTTGGGAAGAGTAGCTGTGGAGAATGTGCCCTATCAAGCCTGGGAAGGCCACTGTGGGGAGAATCCAGGAGACCTAGGGGCAGCAGGACAGTACAAGACAAGTCAAGGGATGATGCAGGGGTGGGGAGGGGAACAAGAAGGGTATTGTTTGCAAAGTTCAGGGCATACCTGGGGTCGAACTCCTTGGCCATGTGCTTGGCTTTGCTCCACTCCTCCCCTTCAATGAAGGCATCGATAGCTTCTCGGATGAGGTCCAAGTTTAGGTAGAGCTCAGCTGCCTGCAGGGCCCGAGACAGTTCCATGGGAGACAAAACCTCACAGGTTCCCGGTATCCCAGGCTGAAGCTGGTGCTGACCAGCACAACGACACAACAGAAGGTCTCTTCCCAAAAGATAAGCATCTCCTCTGCTTCCCACCTCCTTCCAAGGCCTGGTTCTCTCACACTATTCCAGGACTTGATGCATTCCCCTCTCTCATCTTCCGCGAAGACTCTGCACAGCCTAATTCTAGATAAGGCCATCCATCCACCCCTCACCCCAGGTTGCGACTTGACCTCCTTCCCCTGGGTAGAGCTCTCCCTTCCATTGTCACTACTCCTTGAGCAGTCTGGGGGCAGGAGCCAGCCCTCACCATGCTGTATTTCTTCATGGCCACCAGCTGAGGAGCCACAGTCCGTGTCACCTCGATGCTCTGTGACTGATCCAAGAATTTCATGGCCAACTCAGCAGCCTGTGAAGAGAAATTGTCAGCAGCTCAATTGATAAAAACTGTGGGAGAGTGGGATGAAGCTGAGAAGTGCTCAGTCCGAGCTGAAAGACTGACAGTTGGGAGCACTTGAACTATGGGGGAAGGGGAGAAGAAACGGCAGGTCATTTCAACAGGTCAGAGCAGCAAAGCCTAGCTACTTTCACACACAGGAGAAGATCAGACAAGGACATCATTGTTGAAGTTGGTACAAGGACATGGGTGTGAGTGAGAGGTATGAGCAAGAACACGACACAGACTGGTGGCACAGAGCACAAAAAGGTGCTCCTCTAGTGAGGGCCAACTCCTAAAGTGCAGCTCTTCAGTGCAGGAACCTGTGGGCACACAGGCACGGGCCTATCACAGGCAGTGGTGCCAGAGCAAAGAAGGCAGCACCGTGCAGGATAAGCACAGCCTGTCATGGCTCAAGAAAACAGCTATGAAGGCTTTCAGCCCCGCAGTCATTGCAGCCTGCAGGCTCTCCCATGCCCTGCAGTGACAGGGATCTCTGAGGTGCACTCAAGTTGTGGAAGACCTTCCAGGAAGAACAGAAGAAAGAAATCATAGCCCCTGACGGTACCTTCAGCAAGCACTTCTCCACCAGGACACTGTTGCTGGGATCCTGCACCTTCAGGTAGCAGTCCACTGCCCTGGCGTATTCCCCAGCCTGCTCCCACTCCCGTGCCTGCTCCAGCAGCCCTTCCGTTCCGCTGCAGGGAGGAACGCAGGCTGTGAGCAGGACAGGGATGCTGCCAGAGATCCTGTAGACAGTGTGCAGGGTGCAGGCAGGGAGGTGCACAGCACAGGTAAGCAGGGACCTCAGACAGAGCAGAGCATGTGACAGAGAACAGTGCTGAGGAGAGAACTGACCAAAGACCCTGGGGAGATGCACTGGCAGTACAGGAGACCACGGAGATTTTTAAGCACGGCAAGAAGCCATCTGGGAGACCTTGGATGACAGAAATAAGCCTTGCAGAGCAATAAGGAAGGATAATAGGAAACCTGTGCAGTAAGAAGTCCCGAGAGCTCAAGAAGGAAACAACTGGATGTCAGGGATCCCATCAGGCTGTAAGGCATCAGCAAAATGGCCATGGGGAAGAGCTACCTGGCTATTTCCTGCAGCCTGACCACAGCACCCCTTACCTGGAGCCCTTCTTGCCAACCTCCCTGCCACACTCCTCCTGTAGCTCTCCCAGCCGACTGGGCATGTATTCCTTGCAGATCCGCAAGGCCTCGCTCCACATGCCGGCCTCCTGCACAGGCACAATGGGGAGAAGTTTTCACCACTTCACCAGGATCCCCCACACTCCTGCCATCACATAACACCCTCACGTCACCTTGCCAGACAACCCAGTAGAATTAACAACCATAGTAGCACCATCCAATTCTTTCCTCCCCCAAAACGGCACCTATGTCTATCCCTTACCCAAACTACCTCAGGTGGACATGCTCATCCATTCCAGCTACCTCTGTGGAATGGGCACTTCAAGTTTCCAAATGCATTCACTTGTGCTACCCCAAGGACCACTCATATTCTGGCAGGATACGTCCTCCAGGAACTGTGAGAGCACAAAGCTATGCTGTGAAATCCACTGGTTCAATCTTCAGGCCAGAATTAAAATCTTCTAGAAACCCTGAGTAAATGGTTTCTCCTTGGCTACTAAGCTGACAAGGAGAGCTGGGATGTGGATTTCACTCCTTTATCTAAACTGGGTTCTTGTCCAGCGAGGAAAGCAATGATGTTGTTACAGACTGCGCTCACCTTATAGTACTTTATGGCCAGCTCAGGCCGCTGTGCTCGCAGGAGGAAGGCCTCTGCCTTCTGGAACTCTCTCTGCTCAAAGGCAAACTGTGCCTGTCCAACAAGCACATCAGCCACGCTGTCTGGGTCATGAGCCTCAGCCACACGCTGCGCAGCGTCCCAGTTCTGGTTGTGCACAAACCTGGGGGCATGAGATGTAACAGGGACATGAGATGGAACAAGGGGGATGACAAGGAACAGCCCGATGCTGAAGAGGCAACCAGGCTGGCACTGCATGGAGAGAGCAGATGCAGCAGGCCACGATGTGGAAGGACACATACATCAGCACGGCTTCCTTGGGCTTCCCAGCTTTAATGAATTCTCCTTCAGCCTCTTCAAATTTGCCCTAGAAGACAGGAAGTGATTTGTTTGCACACCTTCCTGTTCTGATATCATCACATGACCTCCTCTACTTACTGCAAGGTAGGGAGGATTTATGAAACAAAGGTGTGTGGAGCTTGGGGCTGTCATCATGGAGCCCTTTGGATATGCAGTGACTGCAGCCAGAACTGTGACAGTGGCAGCAGCCCAGGGACAACTGCTGAGTTACCTGAGGGACCAGAGAACTTGCACCTATTCCAGGAGAAAAATTACCTCATCTTCTAGGAACATGGCATACTTTAAGTGGATGTCTGGCATCTTCTGCTTCATGGAGAGGCGGGCCAGTTCAAAAGCAAATTCAAAGACCCTGCAACAAAAGAGAGAACTCTGTGCTGTTAGAATATGCCTTCCACAAGAACAAGGCATCAAGCAGAGCACAAGACACTGGGAGAGGAGAGAGGGGAATACAGGGGGTCCCGAGCGAATTGGCGCTGCCTGTTCCTCCTGTTCCTGACCAGGAGCTTTTAGAGTCCCCACTAAGGAAATTCAGCTCCTTCACATCTGCTGTTAGAGCCCAAGGCAGGAGCTGAGAGATGTGGGAGCCTGTGGAAGAGCAGTACTTAAAGGCCATACAACCACAGACCTGGCCAGGTACAGAGCAGGCCCAAAGCTTTTGCGGCACGCAGTTACCTATGGTGGCATGAGAAGTACCTCCTCTCATGCTCAGAGGCTCTCACAAGGCTTCCCCTGCAGAGGTTAAGGGACAAACTGCATTTGCATGCCCAGCTCGGACTTGGCATTTGAGAGACTGACAAAAAGATGGGAAGTGGGATGTGTCAAGGAAGTGGAATGCCTGTGTGAAGTTTGGTGGGATAGGAAGATAAGTCACTTTCTGGACCCGCAGCTTCCATGTGCACACCGTTATCTTGGCCCACCCATTTTTTCTCAGGTTAGGCAGAGCGGAGGGAAGTGCTGGGCAGAGGCACCTGCGTACCCGCTGTCTGTTGCATGGTCAATGGCCATCTCCAAAAGTCCAAATTTGCTGAGGAGTTTCACGGCTGCCTCTCCACCCAGGCTCTTCGCCCACAGATAGGCCACATGCTTATGGGAGTTTGTGCCCCCGTGTGCCTTGGCCACCTGTCCAAAGAAAAGGAAGAACCCAGTGTATCTGTTTCACCTTCAGCGGATTAAGCACCTCTCATGTGTTGCCTGCGGGCATGAGGGAGCACCAAAACCCTCTGTTCCCTCCTGAGGAATGCTTCTGTGACCACCACTAGACTGGTGAGCGGGAGAGTAAGACAAAGGCATATACGGCAGAGCAAAGAGCTGCTGCCTCAGCACAGTCCGCATCACCGTTTGGAGGGCAGAAGTGACCTCAGCACTCCATACCCACACTGAGAAGAGTAGTGCTGAGGGCTGTGGCCAGAGCAACACCTCTGAGGTACAACAGGACACAGCAGTCGTGGCAGAGCAGTGCCTGGAAGAAAGCAGCACAGCAGAAAGGCAAGGGGTCAAGCCCTGCTTTTGGACTGCAATGCTGCAGAATGGAAAGCCCATCGGCCTCCAGGGTGGGCCAGTGCTGAGGCTGGGTAGTGTACACCAAGTGTTCTGATCTTGCAGTGAGCAGAGACAAAGCAGTTCCCACCAGGATCCCAGAGCCAGAGCCTGATCCCTGCACAGATGGGGAGCTGTGAATGATTATTACCCTGTATGCTTCTTCCCACATGTCATTCACTCTGTACATGTTCACTGTAGCTTTCCAGTCTTTGGCTTCCAGGTAGTGGTACTCAGCCTCCTGCAAGCGCCCCTCTGCCTCCAGCTCCTGCAATCAGAGGCAATGAGACAGTCACATTTGTGGAGGGTGCATTCCCGCCTCCTCCTTTCTAGGCAGCAGTGTCATCTGAGAAATGCTTGTTAGGCCTTGGCCTTGAAAACAGCACTGGAGCTCAGCTCTTCCCAAGCTTATCAGAAACACTGTCTGCTCCCAGGAACTGCTAAGAAGCTCCTGTTTTCCTTATGATCAGCCTTGGAAAATATTCTTCTGGCCTGAATCGCATAACATTTCCATCCTCGCACTTTCAAAGAAAGTGCTGACCCAAACTGTGGCCAGGATGAAACACTGTTATGAATGAAGCCCACGCTGTTGCGACCCTGTCAACAGCAGTCCCAAACGAGACCCTCTTGAGCTCTCCTGGAACCGCAGCAGACTGCAACCAGCAATTTCCCTCTGGGGGGGACGCCTCTCAGAGCCAGCAAACTCTCAGGTTTGCTATACTTGGAGGATCACCGAGAAACGACATCCTGTGTCTATGTCCTCATTCCTTAACGCCTGATCCTTCACCCGTTGGGAGATGCAAAAGCATCCAAAGTGAGTATTTCACTGACCTCTGAGGGGAATTTTTCACAAGTGCCTTGTAGGCACTGACTCTTTCTGTCTGGGTGCATAAACACGTGCATACGCTATAGCAAATCCAAGAGAAATGCTGCTTTCTTAAGTGTTTAAATACCTTGGATATCTAAGTAAGTTAGGCCTGTAAGTAAGGTTAAGTTATAAACTTACTTAAATGCTGCTAAGTGTTATTCTTTTGCTAAGTTGTTAAACATTAAGTTATAAGCTAAGTACTACTACTTGTTGTTCTGCTGAGTTGCTCAGTATAACTTCAAAGTCACAGGTTGGCGTAAACCCTGTTAAGTGTTATTCCTCTGTTAGGTTGTTAAGGTGAAGCTATAAATTAAGTTCAGTTAGGTATGAATTAAGTGTTTTTCCTATTTTAAATTGTTAGGCTTAAGGTATAAGTTAAGCTAAAGTACTGTTAAGTTTGAGTGTTAAGCTTTTAGATCATGTTCTTTTTTATCCTTGCTTGCACTGTCATTTGTCACATGCACCTACACACACACAAACACACACAAACACACACACAAACCCCAAGACAGTTCTCAGCTCATTTCTGTTTTGATTGTCCACATTTTGTTTGGTTTTGTTGTTGCTTGGTCTCTCTTGTTGAGCTTTAGCTGTCCTGTAAGTAACAGAGTGAATCTTGCCAATGAACTTGTTGTGCTTTGTCGCTTAATTTTACATCTGACTTTTGTTCATACCCTTGCCAGCAACTTTTTAAGCCCTCTCAAACACTCGCTCATAACAACACCCTTGCCCCTGCTTGGTCTAGCTGATCCCCTGCCATGAGAGGCACTCACCTTGCCCAGGTGCAGGTGAGTGTCTCCGAGTAAGTCCTTGTGGTACTTGGCTACCAGGCAAACCATCTCATCATACATCTTACACTTCTTGTACATGGTGATGGCCAAATCAGGTTCATTCACAGTGATGTACAGCCTGGCAACACAAGCACACCAAAACAGCTCAGCCAAGGACGTGACCAGTCCCTGAAATCTCTCTGCATCTTGAAATCCCTCTGTGTGTGGAGAGAGTTCATCTGATCATTCTAAGCCCCAGTCCCAAATTCTCCTCCTAACCTAGGAAAGGGCTCCTCATCACTACAGCCAGTATTTTAGGGCTCTGTCTTGGACTGGTACTGGAAGAAACTCACCTCTCTGCTTCTTTGTACTTGCCCTGCCTCTCCATCTCCTGGGCCTGGGTTATGTACAGCACAGTCACATCCTCCTGGTTCATACACTTGACTGCCAGCTGCCGAAAGGAACACACGCAGGAGACAATGAACAGCAATTTCCTGACACATGGCAGCGAAGGAGGGTGAGAAAACCAATTTCCTTCTCATCTGACAGGTATCCATGCTATATGCTCTGCAAAGAACAGGCAGCACTTGTCACTGTCACAAAGCACACAGAACCAGCTCTTGGAGAGGGCCATTTGTGCCAGAGGTGCACGCACATGGGGCTGTGAGAAAGGGCACAGCCAGGATGCAAATACTAGGCATGGATTTCTTGCTCGTTACTGGATGGCCCTGCATGCATCCTCTGGGAAGAGCACTGGTTGATCAGGTATTGGTGCTCAAGGCACCGCCACCTCCTGATGGGAGACACTTCTCACAAAGTGGGGTAAGGTTCCCAGAAGCCTGGACTTCTGGTTCTACCTTGTGAGCCTGTTCCCAGAGCCCAGCCTGCGTGTACATGTTAATGGCATCCTTGGTCTGGCCTCCTTTGATGTACAGCTCCTCTGCAACCTGCCAGGAAAAGACCACACTCAATACATCCACGGGGCACACCGAGCAGCGGTGACTGTGGACTGTGGCCTCACCTGATATTCCTGTAAAGCTGCATAGTGCTGGGCAATCTTGAGGTAGTATTTGGCTGCTGTATGTTTGTCCTGCAAGTCCAAAATGTAGATGGCCTTCTTCCACTGCCGGGCTCCCAAAGCTGCCTCAACGGCCTTAATTGAGCACCTAGCACAAAACCCATCAGTCTTTAGAGCCAGGCAGCAGCCATCTCCTCCAGCTGCGCTATGCCAGGGAGACTAGAGCACTCTGTTGCTTGGTTCAGCTTCCTGAGTGAGAGCAGCATGAAGGAGCTGAGTAACCGGCAGTGCTAAGGAAGATGAAAGAACTGGGACAGCAGGGAAGAGCAATCAGGGCTGTAAGATCTTGGGCGAGATGTGGGAAGGCATCCATCAATGGCTGGTACACACAAGCAACTGAGGCACTGCTACGTGGGGTAGTGGGCACTCACTCAGGCAAACCTCGCACTGATAGAGGCAAACGTATCAACTTCATACCCTGTTGGTATCCTGCTGCTTATACAGCCTTCCCCTGCCCCCACCTGGCTTCGATGTAATGGTTAATAGCAGCATCCAGCTGTTTCTGCTGCACCAGATGGTCTCCCCAGGCCTCCTCCAACTTCACAACTTCTGCAGGAAATGCCAGGCGAGCCAGCTCCACAGCTGTAAGAGGACATGAGAGCTGTCATGCTGAGGCCAGCAAGGAAGCAGAACTGTGGGGCAAACATGGACCTTGGATTTGGCATAGAAGGAGGGGCATAGTCTAAGGGACTGTCTAAGCCACTGCAGCTCCAATGGGTTACCAAGCAACCTAAATCCCGTGGAGAGTTGGGTCAAATCCATGCTGGTGCAGTCAGCATGGACAAGGGCTTGGGAACAGGACACTCTCCTGGGACTGCATGTGCAGGTACAACTATGTGAAAATACACACACTGAATGATATGATAGGTGGAGGCTGCAGAGCATCTCTGGGTTGCAGGACAATGCTGCCACCAGGACAGAGTACCCAGGCTCCTGCTGGAGATGAAGGGGAAGAACACACTGAGCACAGTACCTTTCAGGAAGGCACTGCCCTTGCCATAGCACTCCAGAGCCTTCCGTGGGTTCCCGACCTTCTCGAACAGGTCTCCGGCCTAATGACAAATAACAGCTGCCAGTTTCCAGAGCCACCACTTCCCCACATAATCATACCCTACCAGCTCCACACACACTCCTGCACCAGCTCTGCCTTCCCCACTAACCAAGAGCATGGGGATTAAGGAGCTTCTAGGAAAGGTTGCATGTGCCAAGACTACTGTCCCCTCTGCTGAACAATCCCAGCACAGCTATCCTGGCAGACCAAAGGCTCATTCCCTTCAGTATTTGAATGGTGGTAAGACCACACATCTAGAGGATTGAGGTAACAGAGTAGGTATATACCAGCTTTCTTCTATCTGTCCATCTCTGACAAACGGCACAGTAGAAGCTGCCTGAGTTTGTGTCATGATGCCCTCACATCATCATATTTAATGGCGTTTGACAGACTCTACTTCTATGATTTGTCTAAACACTTTTGGGCTATTTATACTTTTGGTAATGATATCCAGTAGCTGGGAGCTCCAGTTATTCTTTCATCTGAAGGCTTAAGAAAAGATGTCAAGTTTGGAAAAGCATAAAGTTCCCTTAGGTCAAAATGAAATGACCAGAAAATGCTGAAGATAAATTGAGACTAGAGGAACGTAATTTATAAAGGAGACATAAAACAGGCTAAAAAAAAGCACTGTTTTTTTTTTTTCCACACAACACATAACTGAACAGAGTAACTCATAGCCAAAACTGTAACTTAAAAACTACATGAGGTTGAAGCAAAAATTTACAAGCTCATGGAAGTAAAATCTATGAAGGGCTCTTAAACATAAAAGTAGAACTGTTCAGGTACATTATAGGCTGCAAACTCCTGGACCCCATGAAAACACACTAGGGGAAGAGCCACCCGGTATTTGCCTGCCCTGTTCTTTATTTTCCTTTCTTAAGCACATGACAGATGCCACTGTTGGCCAGGATACTGAGCAGAGGACAGACTCAGCACTGCTTTCTTACATTAACGTGATTATGTGCTATGGGAAAAACACCCTTTGGTTTTAAAACTGTCACCTAATAATAACTTATCAATTTTTGGAGTTAGCAGACACAGAGAATAATCACATCCCTTCTCTATGATATTAATGGCTCTGCAGATGGTCTTTAACTCCTTTGTTTTGCTTCCTTAACTTTTCATTTAGACTATCTTTACACCATATTTTATTCTGCTGTGAGGGAGCACTGACATTTCCACAGTGATATCAAGTTTTCAGTTTGATTCATGATTCTGTTCCTATTGATTCCCATCTTCCTAAGGGCCTCCTTAACTGACACTCTATATTCTGGAGACATGTTGCCAATGAGATGTGATCTTTTTCCTGATTAATAACAGTAATTCAAGACCTCACCCATGTACAATGGACACAGTGAAGACTTCCTCATAAATGTTAACTGCAAACTTATCAACACAGAATTACCTCTGCTACCTTCCAGTTCAGTCCCCTTGTGTCTCACAGGTGCAGAGGATAGGGTAAATGCCCCGATGCCCGTAAGAAGAAAGCCCAATGGGAAGGGCCATTCACCTGTTCATACAGCTCCCCTCTGAGCAGTGCCGTGGAGATCCTATCAATGACATCCCCGTTGGTGAGCAGCTCATCTCTGTTCATGGCCAGCCGTGCTGCTTTGGCTGGCAGCCCTGCCCGCAGATATAAGCTGATGGCTGCCAGGTAGTCACCCTGTCCCTCTTGGACCTCCCCAGCCTTCTCTTCCTGCTGGGTATCCAGCAGCCATTGGTAATAACCCCGACGCAACTTCTCCAGCATTGGGTGTCCCTGTGGAGAAACACAGAACTGGTTGACTGGGGTAGGATGAGATACTGTCCAGCTCGTCCTGCAGGCTCTGGACACCTGGCCATAGCACCAGGCCTCTTGTTGTCCAGTTATCAGAAACCACAACGCCAGCCCTGTGCCAACCACAGCACTACCCATTCTTTTTTGAAGCCACAGAGACTCCCAAACCAATTTCAGTAGCTTTTCTCCCTATTCATCCAGGTCTGTACTTAGACCAGTGCAACCTTCCCTTCTACTTGGAGCCCTTCTAAGCAGAAGCAAGGTAGGGCAGGTGAAAAGAACACAGACCCTGAATAGACTCCCACCCAGAAGATTTACCAAGCAAGAACAGCCCACAGCCAGTTGCAGACATATTCTGTACCTTGGCCTGGGCCACCACAATGCATTCATCCCACATGTGCAGCTCCTGGTACATGTCCATGGCCTCCTCTGTGGCGTTCTGTGTCAGAAAGCAAAGCATTAACCTAAAGTCAACCTACGGGTTAGGAGCCAACCCATTGCCACGGAGCTCTCACAGTGGCCAGGGTTAGATGTGCAGAAAACTCTTGAAAAAGTGTACTGTCTCCATTACATGGATATATATCCTCCCTCACTCTCTTCGTGCATCTCAGGATAATCCTGCACCTCAGAACAAGGAATATCTCCTTCTATTTCATGGCGAAAACTCTTCTCCTGGGAACAAGCAACATCCTCCTTTCCTCTTACAGCGTAGCACACAAACCTCCCCGCTCAGAAAAAAAACAGAACGTTTTCCACTCCTTGTTCCTTTACTCACTTGTTCCAGGAAGATCATCTCTGCCAGCTTGTAGTTCTTGTCTAGCATGGCCAAGCGGGCCCGCACCAGATAATGGTCTGTGCCATCTCCACCCTGCAGACAACAGCAGCAAGCTCAGTTTGCTGAGGGAAAGAACAGGCTCTAGAAAGGAACACGGAGGGGACTGCAGGTGGAGACTGGTTCATTACAGAAACGAAAGACAGTTGAGTACCATAGCAGTGACAAGCCAGGAGCAGTATAAAATGGCCAGTCCTGCAAGGGACCTGGCAGGCATGGATGGAAGATAATGACAGCAGTTTCCACATGGCGAGGTACTGGTCTGCAGCATGACATTGGTGAACATGGACACAGAAGATACTGTGCATGCAAGTGTTTACAGGAAAATTGCTGCCTTGCAGAGCAGGAAAAGTTTGACTTACGTGTTCCTGAGCTGCCTGGTCAGCAATGACATTGGTTTCATGCAGAAATCGAGCCTTTGCCATGTTCCCCAGAGCTGCAAAGCACCTGGAAAACGCAAAGCAGTAAGTCAATAACCGGGGTTTTTTTCCCATTTTTGGTCCAAGAAAAGAAATTCAGAACCTGGGCAGCATACCCAGCTCAACAATGGGAGAGGTGGGGTAGCTCTACTTCAGAAGGATTTTGCCAAGACCTGCGTTCAGATACGCCCTCTAGCCCTGCTCCATGAGCATGACCAAGGCTCATATTTCACCTCCCCAGGCTTCAGTGATGCCTCCAGCTTGTTCATGTCTGTCAGCTCTCTGAGTCCTTGCTATACACAGCTTTGGAATACCATCAACAAAAATTTATGCTACAGAGAGATGTCTTCCCACCCCTGGTTCTGGTATTACTGGCTGGGATGAAAAGGCAAAGTCGTTGCTTGGCATAGAGAACACTTAAGTCTCCAATGCAGCAAATCTTCCAGACCATACACAAAGCCACATCTTTCGCTGGAGCCTGGTTTCTGGGATTCAGCAAAAAGAGCATCTTGAAGCCACGAAGATGTGATGCACCTCTCTGCAATGTGCAGCTGTCTCGCTTTCAAAGCCAGTCTGCTGAGAGTCTTCCACATGGCTTCAGTCTCTGTGGACATTTCCAGCGTCTCCAAAAATGCAGTAGCCCTTGAGACAGAGAGATTTGCAGACTTTCATTAAAAGAAGAGCTCTCTGAGGAAAATCCCAGACTGTAAGACAGGAGCTTCCTAACCAGAGCTGCACTGAAGATAAAGCCAGCTGGGTGTGCCCAGTTCTGAAGAGGACAGTGTAACACAGAGCCTGAAAGAGCAAGGTAAAATTCAGAAATCTACATTATTCCTACCTGGGCTAAGGTACTTAGAGATGGATGATGAGCTGAAGGCTGTAGCGGTGTGGGACAAGTCTAAAGTGCTGTGTCTGATACAAGACCCTGCTGAAGAAGTCTCTAAAGAGTGAACAGTGCTATGAATACGTGAAGTTTTCTCCCCTGGTCACTTTTAAAAGCCCTGTAATAGTGTCACCAGCACCCAGGTGGCTGCCACGACCACTTCAGGCAGTCAATTTTCACTCTGCACAGCTCCTGGATGTTTCCATAACACTGCCACCATCCCTGGAAGGGCAGCAGTAAAAGCACCCAAACAGCACTTCACATCTGGCTGCTCTGGAGACACTCCTATTCACCACAATTAACTGGTAACTGCCTTCAGCAAAGCCCTGTCGATGTCTACAGGACCAGGCTGGCCAGTCTCTCCCTGAGTTTGAAACCACAACACTGTGGGGAGACAAAAGCTGAATATTCTCTCCTGAAGGACTCTGACGTTCATCATAGTCAGATCTGGCACCAACACCATGCTGAGAGTCCGAAGTTCAACTCTGCATGGAAAGCTGTGCTGCTGCCATTCATGGATCACTGATTGCCAGGTGTCTGGCACGCGATGTGAGCTACCTGCCATCCCCGTTGGTGTAACCAGCACTTACCTGTGATAATCCCCATCATCAACAGCAGTTCCAAACTCTATGAGGCCTTCATCCAGGGTGTAGGACACAGTGTTCACCCCTTCAGATACTATCACTTCAGTCTTTCCATCACTCCTTTCTAAGTCCACGATATCCCCCTAGAAAGAGTACCAGCTGTCAATACTCCCACGGTCGCCTGAAGTACGTGGGGTTGCGGGCACATGAGGGCAGCATCGCGACAGCTCTGCCAGTCACGATTCTTCTGAATGAGCTCTCACTGAGCCATGAAGCAACTCCTTGCTCCATCTCCTGCCAGGAATGTCTGCCACAAAGTTGACAAGTGAGCTCATATTTTGACCATGAGAAACAGTTCCCTTCCGTACTCCTTCTGCCATACCACCCTTACTACTCCCACACATGAGGAAGAAGTAAAAGAAACTGCAGGAGGCAATCAAAGTCTCCAGGGTTTTACCTTCAGAGGAAACATGGTGACTCGCTCTGGAGCATCGATGTTGTACCAAATGCAGAGACTGTTTCTGTTCTGAGCGACCACCACATCACTGCCTGGGACCCACTGCACGTAGGAGCAATAGTTCAGAATGGTTGTCTTGGTGCTGCTTTCAATGTCATAGAGCTGCAGCTGGAGGGGAGAGACGAGAACAGGCTCAGCTGGACTTGTGGCTGGGCTGGCAGCTCACACAAACATTGCAGGAACATCTGAGCAGGCCTCTTGTAAACAGCCACTACCCGTCAGGAAACAGACTTCTCTCAATACACACATCCTAAAATCTCATACATACTTACACATTGCTATTCAGGAATTTAGACCTTTTTAAACCCTTGCAGTATTTTAAGCAGCATGCTCAAATCCTGCCTCCCTTACAGCTTGGCACAGACATATACAAACCAGAATATGCCTCGTGCTACTTCAGTTCCCTCTCAGCTCCAGAGCTGGAACAGGAAAATGGGCTCGAAAGTCCTCCATAGAAACAAACTAAGGGACCAAGAAAGGTCTTCCTCTGCAATTTTGGGCTGAACTGTCCATCCCAGGCACAGTCCTATTGCAAGGACTGCTGTCAATAAGGTGAGAGGTCAGTTGTTCGTAGAACACACTGCCCAGAAACAAACATAACAGTTTGGAAGGTGTAACCTGACACATGGCGTAACTTTATTATATATATACGATGTCTTGTGACTAAAAAGTCCCAGTCTCTGTTCCTTGTCTTCACCTAGAAAAGATGAGAAAGAAAGAACTGTGCTAGTCTCATGACACACCTATCAAAAGAGAATAAGAAAGGCCCTGTTTCAGTCTGTACCAAAATGGTTGGAGAAATCACGGAAACCCAGAATGGTTTGGGTTAGAAGGAACTTTAAAAATCATCTTGTTCCAACCTCTTCCCATGGGCAGGGATGCCTTCCACTAGACCAGGTTGCTCCAAGTCTTGTTCAACCTGGCCTTGAACACTTCCAGTGATGGGGGAGCCACAGTTGCTCTGGGCAGCCTGGGCCAGGGCCTCACCACCTTCACTGGGAAAAATTTCTTCCTGACATCCGATCTAATCTTGCCCTCTGGCAGTGGGAAGCAATCCCCCCCCTTGTCCTGTCCCTCCAGGCCCTTGTCTCAAGTCCCTCTCCAGCTCTTTTGGAGGTCCTTTAGACACTGGAAGGGGCTCTAAGGTCTCCACAGAACCTTCTCTTCTCCAGGATGAACAATCCCAATTCTTTCAGCCTTTCCTCATAGAAGAGGTGTTCCAGGCCTCTGACCATCTCTGTGGCCTCCTCTGGACTTACTCCCGCAGGTCCATATCTGGCCTGTGCTGGGACCCTACAGCCGGAGGCAGCACTGCAGATGGGGACCTCACCTGAACAGGACAGAGGGGCAGAATCCACCCTCCCTTGCTGCCCTCACTGTGGGATTGGTCCAGCACACATCTTATGCTTGGCCTTGTTACATCTTACGAGATTCCCATGGGTGCAGATCCGGAGCTTGCCCAGGTTCCTCTGGATGGCCCTGTCCTTCAGGTGTGCCATTCAACCCTCAGCTTGGTGTCATCTGCAAACTTGCTGAGTACTTGATCCCTTTGTATGCATCATTAACGAAGACATTAAATAACACCGGTCCCAGTGCAGAGCCCTGAGGGGCACTACTTGTCACTGATGTCCACTGGGACTCTGAGCTGTTGGCCACTTCCCTCTCAATGCAACTGTTCACCCAATTCCTTATCTACCAAACAGTCCACACATCAAATCCATCTCTCTCAAGTTTAGAGAGAAGGATGCTGTGGGGGACTGTGCGAAAGGCTTTATACAACTCTAGATAAACGACATCCCTAGCCCCTCCCTTGTGCACTGAGGGAGTCTCTCCAGCAGAGAAGGCCACTGGGTTGGTCAGGCAGGACTTGCTGTTGGTGAAGCCATGCTGGTTGTCCTGAATTACCTCCTCTGGCTGTCCTGAATCACCTCCCTGCTCCCCATGTGCCTTAGCACTGCTTCTACGGGAGCTGTTTCATGATCTTCCAAGGTCCAGAGGTGAGGCTACCAGGCCAGTAGTTCCTAGGGTCCTCCTTCCTTCTCTTTTTAAAGATGGATGCAATGCTTCCCTTTTTCCAGTCACCTGGGGTTCCACCTGATTGACGTGACTTTTTGAATACCATAGACAGCAGAAGTATGTACAGCAGAAGAAACTATGATTTTCACTTTCCGGGGTGATGAGATGAAGCAAGATGTCTAGTAACTAAGTTCAGCATTAGCTATGACTCAAGAATACAACACTGCCAGCTCATGCAATCTGGACAGGTCAATCTTTCTCAAAGGAGCAGTAAGCAAAGAAATCAGGAGAACTTCAGATGTGTTTCTCACCTCCCTCCCTCCATTTAGGCATGTCTGTCTCTACCTTTCCCCAGACATGCCATTCTGCCACACGGCCTGAGGTGCCTGCCTCACCCTCATCTTCTTGTCCCTGAAGAGCAGTTTGTGGCCTGTTTCATTCAGCTCCAGCCAATCGATCTTGCTGTCATGACTGATCGTGCCAGTGTTGTAGCCACCAACAAGGTCCACTTGGGAAGGAAAGAAAGGAAAGGAAAGCTTTGAATGTTGAGCACTTCGAGGTACATCAGGTACTTAATAGTTTAAGTACCTGACGTACCTCAAAGTGCTCTACATTCAAAGCTGTGCCAGGGGAATCAGATGCCTGGGACCTAATTAGGGCAAGACCCCCAGCAAAGACACTGTGACATGAAAACCAGACAGCGGTGACATTTTATCTTGATGCCTTCTCAACAACAGCAACTCTCTCCCACTGTCTCTCAACTTGCACAGCTCATGGGCAGTGCAGGCAACACAGGGTCTGGGTCTGGGACAATCACAGACACCCATGCCTGTGTCCGTACCAGGCAGCATCCTGCTGAAAGCAGGACAGCCTGGTCTCCAGTGGACTGCTACTAGGCAGAGGGAATATGAAGGAGAGCTTCAGGAATCTGCTGCCTGGTAGAGAGAATGCACAGAGGACCTTCAGGAATGCCTGGCACAGAAAATGAAAAGGGATCAGGAAGGCTGGCAAAATACAGGGGAGAGGTGGGAGGGTTACAGTCACCTATTGCTATAGTCTTGATGTCTATCAGGTATGCCAGTCTCTTGTTCTCATCCACGCCTCGCTGCTGTCTCTCATTGATACGGACACTGTGATTTGAAGGGAAGGATCGTTACCTTCACTACTCTAAAAATTCACATTTAAATCACACAGTTCCCTCCCCGACTTCCCTGCAGTTTCCATGAGCACATGCTGCCTCTGGCAGTTCTCTGACCTGCGACACTTGGCCAGTACCTATAGCTACCTCAAGTGAGAACAAACCGTTCTGATCCATGGCTTTCCCTCAGAAGCTACACCTCAGGATTAGGGGTCCCCAGTAACACATTAGTTGCATTGCTCAGAGCAGCCCATGATCCTCCCTTCTTCCACATCAGAACATGGGGTATAGAATTTTAGAGTGACTGAGGAGGTCCAGCTGGCAACTGAGTCCCTAATGATGCTGTACCAGGTCCAGCTGGATGCAGCGTTGCCTGAGAACATGCACAGGAGGTCCCTCCTCGGCAGCAGCCATGGCAGGCTGCACTAAGCATAGATCAGAGGAAAAGAGGCTCTTGTGCTTCTGAAACTTGACAGCCAATAACCTGGCAACTAAACCCACCGCTGGTCACTGTGAGAAGTGGGTTACTCAGGCCCCACTGTCTGGGGGCTACATTCTACAGAGTGGGACACTTCCAAGGTTATATGTCTGAGCTCACTCTCAACTAAATGCCTGTGCTGGCTACAGAGGCAGATGTAACAATTACCTGACAAGATGAGGGTTCACGAACTCTGTGCGGACAGACCCCAGAATGTCATTGCTTCCATATTCCACCAGTGTCAGCTCTCCAGCATTAAAAATCATGCAGACCTGATGGTGAGAAGAGAATACACTCTTAGAAAAAAGCCACATAAACACCCACACCTGCCAGTCAGGGGTGCAGAAAAGAACCCTACTGCACACAAATCTAAACTCAAACCCACTGAGATGACAAAGGAGCTGTCCTTGGCTTCTTGCTGTGACTGACAGCTTTTCCTCAAGATTGGGGATTTTAGTTGTGGGCCTATCAGTCCTGCAGGAGTCAAGCTGTCCCCATGACAACTGTATCCTGTATCTCTAACACCCTCTCTGGCCGTTGCTCTTTTAATGCTTCCCTCTCCTTCAGGATTACGACTTATATAACTTGTCAGTCCACACACTGAGTTTGTTTTGTACCTGGCATGTGGAAAAGGCAAGGATAGGGAGGAAGTTGATTGGGATCTGCATGAAGAGGCTAAGTCCAGCAAGCGGCTGAGAAACAGGGTTTTCCAGAAAGCCCAGTGACATTTTTCCTGCTGGCGTACACAGAGCTTTATACACCACTGATGGGGAGCATTCTGTCCCATCCTACTTACATTCTCATTGTCGAAGAAGAACTTCTCATTTCCCCCAGATCCTTGCCAGGCCACCTGCAAAGCAACGGCACACGGTGAGGCTGACAGCTCCACCAGGACCAGTCCGCAGGTGCTGGGATCCACTGTCCAGCTTTCGGCTCCCATAACAGATGGAAAGAGCTACACTGCACAAGGGATTGTGTTCCATCATTTTAGCTCCAACACTGTTTTTAATTCATTCCCAGCTTGCAAATTCCACACACTTCTCTCCTTTCTTCAGACTCAGCTTCAGACTCCAGCTCTCTTTGTATAGTAGATTACTGCCTTCCGAACAAGAGGCCTTTATGTGACCAAGGTACTCCCTCTATCCTATTCCTTCACAGGCACTTCTCCACCCTCCCCAGCCCAGCTTTATTACAAAAAGCACCCAAACAGCTCATTTCTCTGTTAATCATAGCCACAGAATCACTGCTACCACTGGTGGGGGCAGAATGTCCACACTACCACATGTAGCTGAAACCCGTTTTTTTTTTAAGGGCCATGCTAGCAATGACTGATCAGCATAGTGCCCGTGGGAGAACAACTGATGGGAAATTTGAGTAGAGCACTGGATATAATACAATAGCTACTGTGATAACAACAGACAAGTGGCCAGAGAAGCAGAAAACTGAAAGCCAAGGCTACAGCAATCCTCATCCCTCCTGGAGTATGAACTAGAATGAACTGCTTCAACAGAACTCCAGTGAGACAAGATAACCAATGGATACCTCACAGCCCTATTCTTTCTGAGGAGTATAGCTGTGCAATTGAAAGAAAATCTCTGTGCATTAAGATATAGAGAAACCTGGGAGCTTCAGTCCAGCCAGATTCTGTTATATTACCAAGTATCAGCATCCTCCAGCTCAAATCTCTAGTCAGAGCTCCTGCTCCAAGAGAGACTGATTAGCTCACCAGTAGTCTGATTACAAGTATGTGATACCTCTCTGAACAAAGCAAGTATGTCCTTGAAGCCTATTTAATGCTTTTATCAGACATTAGCCTATGGCCCGCATTTCCAGGCTCAGCATGTGGGCTCAGCACTCAGTGTACTGTGAGGCTCAGGGGATGGACAATTTTTGTGTTGTCTGCTACCAGAAATGGCACTGGCATAAGATGTGGGATGCAGGCATGGATGGTTTTCTGACCCTTTTTTGGTTTTGTTTTGTTTTTTTAAACACACTAAGACTTGTACATTCACATCTGGAATGTATAGATGCAAAACATCCAGATGCGGGCCCCCAAGTACAAGACTGATAAGCTGGAGCAAGTTCAGCAGACTGCCCTAAGATGGCTGGGGGTGAAGTACTCACACTGTGAAGAGAGGTTGAAGGAATTTGGCTTCTTCAGTCTGGAGGAGGGAAGGCTTAAGAAACCTCTAATATGATGATGCCAAAAAAAGGCAGATGCGGAGTGAAAGGATGAGAAGTGCTCATAAAACAGCGGACGAAATACCAACAAGACTCAGGAAAAAAAAGGCTTTCCTCCATGAGGACAGTAAAGCATTGGAACAGGGGACTAGAGAAACCATGGGATCTGAGCAACAACATCTGAATTTAATATTGACCTTGCTTTGGGCAGTAAGTTTGATAAGAGACCTCCCAAGGCCCCTTCCAACCTGAATTATTCTACGATTCTTTGAAAATAGAGGTACTGCTCCCATGCAGAAATCATATCCTCTGAGTTATGAAGTTAGGCATTTGACACTCCAAAAATGCCGCCGATTTTCCAGTACCTCACTGAGTTTGTTGGAGCCGATGTCACCCAGCAGTAACGTGTCTGAGGTATGGGCCACCAGGTACCTGTCCTTCCCTAAGATCTTCACCTCATCAATCTCATAACCATACTGGGATTTCAATACAACTCGAGTTCCTGTTGAGAGGTTCTTCACAATGACCTAGAGAAAGTGAGAAAAAGAAATATAAGGCCATGCACAGAGGAACAGCACAGCCTTCTGGCCGTATGGAAGACCAGGCAGCAGATGATACCAGGATATTTAGGCATCCCGACACATCATTTCACTCTGCTTTTTTAAAAAAAACCTTATCATTCCTTTTGCAAGGGATGGCAGCTGTAGTAGACATTCAAGATTCTTACTTCTGCCATTTACAAGTTACAAGCCCAACTGGAGGCCCATTCTGGCACCCAAGGATAAGCCCTCTTTGAAGAGTCCTGTAGTCTCCCCCCTGATGGTAGAGGGGTGCTCAGGCTGCCAGCTCACCCTTACTGTTTCATTTGGAACAAGGTAAATTTGGCTGAAATCAAACCTCTTCAGGAGTCTGCACTTGGCATGGAGGTACCTCACACAAATTCACAAGGTAGAAAATTAACTCCGTGGTCAATTCCCACCCAGCCTTAGCCCTGTCCCTAGTATATCTCCTATGACTTTCTTGATGAGTTGGTATGAACAAACCATAGGTGCAGAATCCCAAACACGTCTAGCTCTGGCAAACATCCCGTTCCCATCAGGAATTTCACACCTCATTAGATATTCTCTCACCTGGCTTGGTCCCACATATGTAATTTCAAATTTATTTTTGTAAATGGTTCTGCGAAGGCAGCAGTCAAACTGTTCAACTGCTCCACACAGCGTACCCTGGGGACAAAAACACATTGTGTGGACAGTGAACTCTGTTAAGGAGAGATATTCCAGACTGTGCTTGCATGAAGAGGATCAGAGGACAGACACAAACACACCAGTCCCAGCTGTTCTGGGGAACAAGGTTCAAGCACTCAGATGCAGGAGGACCAGCCCTATTTTGACTTTCTTGAGACAACAGAAAGACTGAGCCATCCTCAGAAAAGCGGAGATCACCAAACGCTGGCATGAATCCAGGACAGGAGGAGGTGGGGTTAAAAACCACCTTTATCCTCATCTTCCCCATTATTCTTCTGTTTCCCATTCCTCCATCTCCCAGCCTCCCGACCTCTCCTCCCTTCCAGCAAAATCCTTTCAGCTTCATCTCTTTCTTTGTAACATCCCCATTTCTTTCCATTAGCCCCTTTCCTTTCTCTGCAAGTATTTGGTCACATGTTCAATAATTTTTGGTCTGAAAATATTTCAAGGATTCTTGACCATTGAACACAAAAATATGCAAAAATTATTGAAGGAAAGTTGTAAATAGCATCTTTCCTAAATGATTTAAGTGTTTTGAGTTATTCAACTTACTATGGAAATATATGCAGAAAGATTAACTTAAAAGAGATTTAAAGAATTATCTGACTTTAGACAAAGGCAGATGAAGGCTCGACAGTTGAAACTAGACAAAAGACAATGCTGAACCGGAAACACAGCACAGAAACACAGAGTGTAATTGGAAGGTCAGTTTGTATACTGCTTCTCACAGAAGAGGAAAGAATGCTGCTGAGACTACTCTGGAGAAGCTACGCTGACCTCATCATGCTTCTGAGAAAAGAGGAGAGCTGCTGCAACCAGCGAGCCTTCACACCAACAGCCACAAGGTTTTACAGCTTCACACTCTGCACACCTGACTGCAGCAGTTCCCCAGCACAAGGTCTCAGCCTCAGCATCTGCACTGCACCCCTGGCCGATGGTGTGACCACACCAACATGACCACACTCAAAGCCCTCCCTGTACCAAGTACCTCCCTGTACTTTGTTCCCATGCACAAACATGCACTAGGCTGACCCTGATGTGGAACTTGAGGGTTCAGGGCTCCTGACTGATGATACAAACCACACAGATCCGTGAGCCATCCCTCTTCCATGCCAAAGCAGTGATGGTGTATAGGTGAGCTATTTCTTTGGGCTTGCCTTCCTCCCAGGCACTACGGCGTGGGCTCCAGTTCAGAACCCGTAACCTGTGAGAGAGAGGAGACAGGAGAGACATGAAAAACTGTGTACGGCTGACGGAGGAAGGACTATAAAGAGAACACTTCTCCATCAGGGACATGGTACCTGTCATAGCTGCCAATGACAATGGACTGGCCACCAGGACTGGTGGTTGCCGTGGTGAATTCCTTCTCCGATGAGTCCCGGCTGTAGTCAAAGGTCTGAACCACGCTGCCTTCCTTCCCATAAACGACAATCTTCTTGTCACAGCCTGCAGCCACAATGCCATTGGAAGCCCAGGCAAGAGCATAAGGAGGACAGGGATGCACTGCCAACTTACCCTACAACAGACAAGAACACCCTGAACACGTGAATGGCCCCAGCTCCCTCACAGCCTCTGTACTCAGCTATCCCAGCGGGATCAGTGTGGGACCTTCTGTAAAGCCCAGTTCATGGAGGCAGCTTTGTCTGCCTGCCCAGTCTGTAGGAATACAGAAGCCAGAACTGAGAGATGTTATCAACTATTACATTTATTTAACTGTGAGAGAAGATTCCTGATGCCAGTAAGAAGACTGATACCATTAACCAGACTGGGATTCAACTCCCAACCGCAGAGTATAGATGGGCCTTCAGGATATCATGGCAGAGAGCAGCCATGCTCACACTGCTTCAGCTGGAGAGAAAAGATCTGAGAACAACATCCCCTTCACCACAGCCTGAAGCACAGAGTGGCTCCTGGCAGAGGAGGAGGCTCGGGAGAAATGCTGGGTGTCCAAGGACAAAATGTGAGCCTGAGAGTCAACATTAACTGTGGTAACTACGCGCTGCTTAGGGCAGAGATGACAACAGCCATTCCATGGAACCATACCTCTTTGAGCATCATTCTCCTGGACACTTGGAACATTAGATCTTTCCAGACACCTGAACAGCCTTATGCCTCATACACAAAAACATGAACTCCCCCCTTACCACTGCCTTCAGTGTATTCCAAAGCATCTAGTCACTGTTCTGCCTTCATCAATGCTTCCCAAAACCTTCGCTGGCAAGCACAGCCTGCAGCTCCTCTCCAGACTTGCACTCCCTCCACAGCCTGATCCATTTCCAGAGCTCTTGAGCTGGGAAGCAGGCTGTGCAAACAGGAATTCTGCTCACTGAAGAACGATCTTTGATACCTGTGATTCACCTGAGCCCTCATCATCAAAGAAGAAGCGCACTATGGTTCCATCTGCATGGCCAGACAGGATTCCCCTCCCCGACACACTGCAGAAAAACAGACAGGATGATATCATACAATGTTGCAGTAAGACTTGCAGCTTTATATTCATCTCTGCCCAGAGCAGCCATTCCTAGGGTCATCGCTGATGTTCCTCATCAAAGGAACCTTCCCCAAAGACAAGAATAATATCGAGTACCTGTGCCAGTGTCTGTAAAAACAAAGCAGACCAAAGTACAGAGTGGAGAGTGGCCAGTTAAGTATCTTCATCATGTAAAATCACAATAAACAACCTTCTGTATTACTAAAATCTAGAGAAGCTAAGTGATGTTCAGTGGAATAATGACTCTGTTCAGAAGTGCTTACAGCAAAGTGTCTCAAACAGCCCTTGCACTGGAACTGTTCCAGAACACTGGCAACCTCCCACACTGGCCCCAGACATGCCAGGCCAGCAGCATGTGGGAGACTGAGCCAAAGCAGAGCAGGCCAAAGCAAAGCCATACTCACTTGGAAGTTAGTGAGACCACGTAGGAATCTATCGCATAAATGGTGGAAGACTTGTTGTTCTTTGTATTTGCTAAACGGACCTGAGAAAGAGAATCTGATCAATATTGCTTTTTGTCTGTAGAACGTGGATCTCCCCCAGTGTAAGTAACATTCCCAGAGGTTTCCCAGTCCATGACTAGTGAAAGAAATCACGGGAAGCTCACTGCTTTCCAGTAGGTTGTAGCAGTGGAAAAGCTGGAGTCACATTTCCACATCTCTACAAAGGCTTGGGGAAAGATTCAAATGATCCAATAGAATCTCCAGGGACCAACTGGGAACCAGAAAATTCAAGCCCATGGTGTAATCCCTCTGTTGCTATTACTGAGGCACCCAGTTATGCCTCTTACCCCACAGCCCAGCCACTTGCAGACCCTGGCAGACCCAGCAAGCGAAAGAAAGTCATGCAAATAACAAGTTTCTCTACCTTTCCTTCAGCAAGACCAAAGACAATGGCATTCTCTGCTGGCCACAATAAGCAGGTCACGGCACTCTGCCAAGGAGGAGGTAAAAAGAGAGGTAAGAGCTCCATCCTACTCAGCTTCCTGCCCCCTTGCCACCTAAAATAGTTCATGAACAGACACCACTCAGGCAGAAGAGATGAGGCATTTGGGCAGGCCTTATAGTAGCTGAAGCTACTGGACAAGCCTTACTCCATGCAGAAGCTTAAATCAGATAATAGTGAGCTGAGGCAAAGTTATTGAGTTCAGGAGGACTAACGGAGGGTGACAAAGTTATGTGGATGTGTTCGTTGGTGCTCTTCTGAGAGTAGTACTTACTGAGCAGGTGCTTGGCTTGCCACATGCTATTGGTGAATGGATAAAATCACGGCTGTTTTAAAAGGTTTTTTGCAACAAATATAAAATATAAAAATAATTTGACTGGGTCCACTTCTGTAGTACCTATGAGAATACTTATACATTGGATCATTTGATGAATCAGAAATAGTCTTTATTTTTTCACTGACGAGCAAGATGGTTGGTTATTAGATGCTACCAAGTAGGTCAGCTAGAAACAGGTTCATTAGATCCAAACTAAAGGTATTCTCACAATCTGAGGTGGAGTCAGGATGAATAAAGCCAACCACAAAACCCAACTGTAAGAGAGGGCCAAAGAAGTTTATGAAAGCCCTTCACACCTACCCTGCAGAACTCTGGTCAGTAAAAAGGCTGGTGTTTTGCACAATGCCACCAGCACCAGCCTCACTGCCTCCTCGGTCCCATTTTACGCATCTGGGCTGCTTTAGATACACATACACCCTCATTTGTTCACCTCATCTTCTCTCCGAACTCTGATCGTTCATATCAGTAAACACAGCTACAATCAGGCAACAAAATGTCCCAAGGCAACCCAATTGTTCATAATTTCAATGTCCAACCAGTGACCAAGATCCATTTTCATTACCTGTTTCCCAGGAATTTGTGTACTTCCCTCATTTTCTGCCAGACTCTTGTTTTCAGTCTAACACAAAAAAAGCTTGGCAACAAGCCTCACATAGTGGTGATGTGCTCACTGCTCGTTCTCCCAGCCCTGGAGCAGTAGGCTTGGCTTGCCAGTGTGATCACATACTGTGATCACAGGGTGTGTAAGAGTGCCCAGTGACAGGAGAGGGAAAGGGCTCAATAAATTATCTCTCATATTGACTGAACACATTAAAAAATTGTAAATAACAATATTTAGTTACAGGAGAAAGCCAGACACAGTGGTAAAACTCCACACATAAAGAACCACGGGAAAAAAAAAAGAAAGGATTTATTGAGTTACAAATGGTAGAAAAGGCATAGGGAAATGAGAGAAAGAGCAAAAAGAATTACTGAATTTCTATATTAAAAATGCAAAAACCTGTATGTGTGCCATACACAGCATCCAAGCTTGTGAGAGGTGAGCAGGCCCCCACCAGGCTGGCAGCTGGAGGGGCAGGCAGCAAGCAGTACACAAGGAAAGGGCTCTGTAGGGAGACTACAGGTGCCCACACCTGGCATAGCCACCCTGTTCAGAAAAGGGACAAATGGACACCAAGCTCCTGTCGCTCTCTTTTCCTCATCACACTCTATTCTCATGACCACCCAGTGCAGCAGCTCAACCACGGAGAAAAAGCTGATCAGCAGCTTTCCTGTCACCAGAGCCATGGAATACGGTGGGCTCCCCTGCAGCAGCCAGGAGGGAGCAGTCAGAGCAGCCACAGTGGTAGGGCAGGGCCCAACTCTGAGATGTAAGCTTTTGACCCAGTGGCTGAGGCTAACCTTCACCCGAGAGACAGCTTGAGAAAGCCTGGCACAGAGACTCCAGCAACTCCATCAGGAGCAACTCTGTCTATGTCTTCTGGGCATTTGGCCATGGAGGATGATTCCTCCTACCTTCCAGAGAACTTTCTTGGTGACACAGAGAACATGGGGGTGGCACTTGCCTGGAAAGCCTGGGGCAGCTGCTGGACTTTTGCCTCTAAAGGTAGAA
Organism: Dasyornis broadbenti; assembly: GCA_013397935.1. NCBI lineage: Eukaryota > Metazoa > Chordata > Aves > Passeriformes > Dasyornithidae > Dasyornis > Dasyornis broadbenti. The sequence continues at coordinate 186,435 of VZRN01001243.1, forward strand.
ATAGACAGTCCACTGTATTTTCTAACTCCAGTGGCTTTCTGTGCAAGGATTCATTACATCTGTGCCTTTTCCAGACAGATCTCAAGGCAACCCTTGGCAAACACCTACTGGGCAGATTGTTCTCTGACACAGGCAGGCAGAGCCAGAGCAGCAGAACATGAAGGTGGCCAAGGAGCAAACCTGACTGAAATCACAAACCTGAGGCATTTGAGCATGTGGATATTGCACAGTTTGAAATCTGCACACATTACATTTTGTTTAATAAAGAATCTTAGAGCCAACCTGTGAAAAATAGTTGGGCTCTGAGACTTTTGTATTTTTGCCTTTCAACTCCCTTAAAATATTCTGCCTACTGATACCTAAAGTAGTCCCCGAAGTTTTGTAACTGACTGCACTGATCGTTCAGCAATTAGCTATTGTGTTGTACCCAGGCATTAGGAGACCTCTGAAGCTTGATGCGCAATACGTGCCTCAGAATTTAGAGATTCTCTTAGGATCTTTAAAGATCAAGTACAGTTGGGTTAAGGACACCTGTATGAGAAAAGAGACCTCTCATTGTCTTTTTCTACATATGCTGGAGAAAATGGAGTCAAACAGTAGTCTGGCTCTCACCGTTTGGATGAACTTGTTGCATATCACCTTCTTGTCACCCCTGCAGGAAAATGTAAACAAAAATTACTATCAGCAAATCTGGCAACACTGCACATTCTGGTCATCCTACTGTTTGTATGCAGTCTGGTTTGGTATTGCCAAACATGGGCCATTAAGGTTTTGCATGCTGCTTGTATATTACAACTTCAGCCAAAAAATCAAAAAGATCCCAACTTCTAAGCTTCCAAAATTCTGGAGAACTGCCTTTCTGAGTGCCTTTAGCACAATGCATGCCAGCAAATGAAGCTGCAGTGGGGCAGGTGTGTGCCACGGCTCCAAAACTGTGACACAGAATGGCAACACCAGCTCCTGCTAGCTGCATACACAGCCAGGGCTCCACACACAGGCCCTGCCGAGGAAACCTCACCTGCTGCTCCCCTAAGTGAACACCTAAGTGACTCCCTGTGAGTCAGGTGATGGCTGCTGCAGTGTGTGCCAGGGCGAGGATCAGGCTAAGAGAGGCCATGGCAGGGCAGAATAGAGAGTGCTGGACCCCACAACAGACTCACCACTCCTCGCCGATCCTGTACACGTAGACAATGTTGTCCGTCTGCCCGATGGCCAGTTTAGTGGAGTCCGGGGAGAAGGCCATGCCTTTGACCGCGTAGCTCTTCCTGCCGTACTGCGGAGAGGGTCTGTGTGAACGCGGGAAGGTCGGCTGCCCCAGCAATGCCCAGCCCACGCCCCGGCCCCGCTCACCTTGGCGTCCGCCGGTTTGGTGGAGAACTTGTCGCGCCTCTCGCCCTGCTCGTCGTAGAGCAGCACCACGCGCTCCGCGGTGCACACGGCGAACCGGGCACTGCTGGCGGACCAGGCCATGCAGGTCACCCGCGCCGTCCCGTCCTGCGGGTACACAACAGCCCCAGTGGGCACACGCAGCTCAGCGGATACACACCGCTCAGAGGTTGGACACACACAGCTCAGCAGTCACACAACAGCCTCAGCGTCGCCGCTACGCGCCCCAGACCGGTAAGGGCCGCTCCCCCAAAACCCGGCCCGGCCAGACCCGGCCCGCTCCCCCCGCGGCCCAATCCCCTCCAGCCCGACCCGGCCCGACCTGCGGGGCCAGCAGGGTCCGCACGTGCCGCAACTGCATCGCGCCCTACGCAAGGGCCGGGGCTGGGGCCGGGTCTGGGAGAGTCCCACGGGCCCGCTCTGCTGCCGCCGCCGCCACGAGTCCCGCCTCCGTTACCGCGGCAACCCCGTCGCCTCCGCCGCGCTGACGCCAGTGCGTCGAGGCCGCGGGGACCGGACCCCCCCCGCGACATTGGCAGGGATCGGCCCGGCTCGGCTCGGCTTGATCCCGGCTCTGCTATGGAGGCGCTGCGGGCGGCGGGGCGCGCCGTGCTGAGGAGCCCGCGCCTCGCCCGGCACGGCCTGGGTCTCCGCCGGCGGCGCAGTGAGTGCGGACGGGGGCGGGGGTCGGGACCTGGCTTCGCTCCGGGCGGGGAGCCCGCAGCTCGGCGCAGTCGGGCCCGGGATGCGGCCGTTGCCTGCTGCAGGGCAGTCCGAGGGGCCTAGCGGACTAGAGGGGCCGGGGGCGGCTGTAGGGGTAGCCGGGCGAGGTAGGAGGCGAGGGGGTCGGAGGTCAGGCCGAGGGGGCCGGGGCGCTGCCGGCCGCGACGCACGGCAGCGCTGCAGCTGCTCGCCGGGCTCTCCGTGCCCCGCTCCCCGGGCTGTCGCCTCATGCCGCACTTGTGAATCGAGGCCGCCCAGCCAGGGGGCTGACGGGCCCGGGCGACCGCGCAAGGCGCTAAAACACGCTGGACTGCACCGGGGACCTCCCCGGCCTCCGTGGGCCTCGGCCCCCTCGCCGCGCCTGGTCCTCTGCGAGTGTGCCAGGCCAGCCCGTGCTCTCTGCGGCGCGGCAGAATCCGAGACGGACCCCACGGATGCATCCCTGGAAGTGTTCAAGGCTAGGCTGGACGGGGCTGGTCTAGTGGAAGGTGGCCCTGCCTGTAGAAGGGGAGTGGACCTGGATGAGCTTTAAGGTTTTTTTCCCCACCCAAACCACTCCATGATTCCGTAACCCCACAGGCACCCTGTGACACAGGAGGGCTATGTCTGGCTGTTCTTAGTCAGCTGCCCANGCTGCGGGCGGCGGGGCGCGCCGTGCTGAGGAGCCCGCGCCTCGCGCGGCACGGCCTGGGTCTCCGCCGGCGGCGCAGTGAGTGCGGACGGGGGCGGGGGTCGGGACCTGGCTTCGCTCCGG
>VZRN01001243.1:189383-208552 GCA_013397935.1 Dasyornis broadbenti
CTGCCGGCCGCGACGCACGGCAGCGCTGCAGCTGCTCGCCGGGCTCTCCGTGCCCCGCTCCCCGGGCTGTCGCCTCATGCCGCACTTGTGAATCGAGGCCGCCCAGCCAGGGGGCTGACGGGCCCGGGCGACCGCGCAAGGCGCTAAAACACGCTGGACTGCACCGGGGACCTCCCCGGCCTCCGTGGGCCTCGGCCCCCTCGCCGCGCCTGGTCCTCTGCGAGTGTGCCAGGCCAGCCCGTGCTCTCTGCGGCGCGGCAGACTCAGAGACGGACCCCACGGATGCATGCCTGGAAGTGTTCAAGGCTAGGCTGGACGGGGCTGGTCTAGTGGAAGGTGGCCCTGCCTGTAGAAGGGGAGTGGACCTGGATGAGCTTTAAGGTTTTTTTCCCCACCCAAACCACTCCATGATTCCGTAACCCCACAGGCACCCTGTGACACAGGAGGGCTATGTCTGGCTGTTCTTAGTCAGCTGCCCAAGGCTTTGTTGGAGCAGCAGTGCTTACTCTGGCAAGCCTGGCATACATGTCCTCAGAGTTTGGAGTGACACAGGGTTCTACTGCCCAGAGTAGAGGTCACTGGTGCCTTTATGGCGCCAGGCAGGCTCCCTGACAGTCGTCACTTGTGCAAAAGAATGCTGTGCAAATAAGGTCTCCTGATTTCCCTGTGGGTTCAGATTATTCCAATTATGAGTTGGACCCTTCTGCAAGTGTGCCAGTAATGCTCAGGGAGCAAATCCCAGGGAAGAGTTGAAAATAACCCTGAAAAGTATTAGCTCAGCATGAACAGTACTCACCTTTACAATTCCCAGCTCCTTCTTAACACAGCATCTCTGTGGTGCAGTTGCTTCCCAGTCACCTCATCTTGGATCACAAATGCTGACTAAGCTGCCCCTGTCCTGGCAGCCTGCTGCTGCAAATGAGATGCCAGGGGGTTTGGCTTTGCTTGCACTGGGGCAATCTGGGGATTTTTATGTGAGTGTGGCAATGAGTGCTGCTGCTCTTCAGGTGTGCCAGAGGCTCAGGTGAATGAGATGAATGCACCACAGAGAACATTTTGTTTGTAATGAAACAGATGAGACCTGGAAACACAAGGTTTTTGCAGACAAGAGTGAGGGCTGCAGCATCCTCAGCCCTGTGCAGACATGCAGGAACTGTCTGTCTGTGCTGACAGAGCCTGAACTTCCAGGGCTGGAGGACTAAAGCTTCAAGGGTGAACTGCCCACTCCTTCTTTTTCTCTCATGAGAGTCACAGAGCCAGGAGAGTGTCCTGCTGGGGGCAGGGAACAACACTGCCGCTGGGAGCTGTGGTTTCTCCAGGCCTAGTCGCCGGGCTGCCAGCACATGGCTTCTGAGGGCTTTTGTCTTTGCAGAGCTTCCTGAGAGCTGGGCCGATATGCAAGAGCCACTGCTTGAGGGGATGTGCTTCACCCTGAAGTATCTGGGCATGACACTGGTAGAAAAACCAAAAGGAGAAGACATGGCTGCTGCCGCCATCCGCAGGATCGTGGCCACGGTGAGACCCAGTCCTGTGGCCCTGCTGTGCTGGCGTCAGAGCCCAGCCCCTGGACTCTGGGAAGTGTCTGTGTACTACCCCTGAGCTCCAGCGAGGGACTGTGCTCTTTCCAAGATGACAGTGGTATGCAGGAGGCTGCTGGTGTCTGCCTGTGTGTGCTGTGGGGAAGCTGCCTTCCTGCAGGACAGCCCCAGCCACCGGCTCCCACACCTGAACTCAGCTGGAAGCAGAACTGTGCCTGCCACAGCACGGAGAGGAGGGTGAAGTACTGGGGGAGGTGGGGTCAGTCCCTTCCTGCGTATGTGGCAGTAGTGTGAACAGATTTGAGGAGTGTTCCGTGCAGGGCAAGCCTGATTGCCAGGCTCTGCTGTCCCATCCCTACAGCAGGAGCCTTTGCAGCAAGTGAATGATACTGTGCAGAGTCTGGGGGGCTCCCTCCAGCAAGGGGGTGAGGTGAAGACCATTGCCAGGTTTTCAGAGATTGCTGGTGTCTTTCCACTGCCAGGCACGGGTGGGAGCTCGCAAGTTTCAGAAGGTGATTCTGACTGTGTCTCCAAGGGGCATCTCGCTGCAGGACGCAGACACAAAGGAGATGGTGGAGAACATCTCCATCTACAGGTGGGCATGTCATGGGGGTGGGCTGGGTGTTCCCCAGCAGCCAGCTGGAGACTAATGGGAATTTGAGTAGCCAGGGAGGGTTGGGCCTTCTGTCAGCAGTACCTTTAAGTTTAGGTCTTTCCTTGGCTCTCTGAGGCCTGTTCTCTCTCTGCTGTGCCCCCAGCACTGCCTGAGGCTGAATGTAGGCAGGCTCTTTTGGTGGCCTTGAGTTCATCCACCCATCCATCATCTCCCTGTGCCCTGCTTGTCTCTCTTGGCATTCAGCAGGATGTTGACAGAACTGCATGGTCTGCCTCCACTGCTCTGGGACCACCCTTCTGGCTGCAGGATGCCAGAATCTGCAGCTTACTTGGGCAGGCTAAAGGCAGTTGCTGTAAGAGCTGATGTTGATTTCTCCTGCCACCACCTGTCCTTTGGCTGGGTTAGGTGTTTCTGGGTGCTGGCTGTGAGGGCAGTGAGTGTGCCGTCTAGTGGCTAGATGGCTGAGACAAGACATCTCTTTGCTGCAAAATTTAGGTCTCACTGCCAGAGGTGATGTGCCAGGTCAGACCATCCCTCTGCCTGACCTCCAGCTGTGTCCTTGGAGGCAATCACCCACCCTTCTGTGCTCCTCTTGTCCCAGTGCTTGAGTTCACACACTGAGTTGAGCTGGCCATCAGAAAACTACAGGGCACAGGAGGAAGTGCCTGTGGATGCAGTGATCTCTTACCTGCTGCAGGTGCCAGGCAGCCTCTGGCCCTTGCTGGGGGTTTGGGCTGCCTAGTCAGCTCAGGCAGGTGAAAGCCTCAGGTTGTCAGCAGTGCTTGCTGCTGTGCTGGGAGTGCAGCAGAAGTCCTGTGCCGGGGTCCCGGATTGTCCTGACAGCTCCTCTCTGCCCACAGGATCTCCTACTGCACAACAGACAAGCTGCAGAACAAAGTCTTTGCTTATGTTGCCCAGAGCCAGGAGAGTGGGGCACTGGAGTGCCATGCCTTCCTCTCGCCCAAGAAGAAGATTGTAAGCACTTGCCTTCTGCTCTTGGCTCTGTGAGGTAAGGGTGGGAGCAAGGGCCTGCCTTCTCTCCCTTCAGCGAGAGAAGGCCCTTACCTCTGCAAACCTCAGCTGGATTTGGAGCCAGAGAGCAGGTGTACTCATGTGCTGCAAAGGCAGGGAGTGAGCACAGGGGGATTCCCCATCCCAGCTCCTGAGGGTTTCCTGTCCCAGCTCCTCAGGGTCTGCTCTTAGGGATGACTGGCCCCCGGGGGCAGACAGACACAGAATTGAGCTCTGGCTTTCCATCTGTGTGTTCTGCAGGGAAAGGCAGCAAGGGATGCTGGGGGTCTCAGATTTCATGGCAGTGGGGTTATCCTAGCTTGAGGACCCAGATGGAAGCAGGCATTCCCTCTCTTTCATGTTCACAGGCCCAGGCTGTGACTCTGACTGTGGCCCAGGCCTTTCAGATGGCACTGGATCTCTGGGAAGCAACACATGCCGGTAGGAGGAATTTCTCAGACATGTCTCTCTGCACAGCCCTGGGATCAGTGTCTCTGGTGTGAGACCCTGTCCTGGGCTGTGTGGAGGGGAGATGGCTTGCTGCCTGGCTGGTGAAACATACCAGGCAGGGAGAGTGTTGTTCTTGTGGTTGTGTTCTCTGCCATTCCCCCATCTCAGGCTGGGGTGGGGTTAGAGGTGTACCTGCTCTCCATGCTGAACTGCTGTGCATTGCTGAGCTGTAGCCCAGCTCAGGGCCTGGTGGTGCCTGCCCTGAGCGGTGATCCTGTACCTTTGTTTGTACTCTCTCCCCAGCACAGTAGGGGTACCCTGTTCCTTGCCCAGCTGGATTTACTCCAGGTTGCAGGCACTAACTCTGCTGCTTTTGCCCTGTCCCAGGCTCTAGGCAGGATCAGCCCCTTCACCCTTCATGTGTCTTGGAGAGCAGTGAGCCCGGCAGACCCTGTGAGCCAGGGAGCACTCCCTTCAGACACCAGTTTGGGGTACAGTATGTGCAAGTTAGGCCCATGCCCCGGGCTGTCTGGAATTAGGGCAGGAACAGAGTGACCCTTATGCAGCTCCCCGCTCCTGCCCTCCCAGAACCCTGTTGATTGAAACCTGCACAGCCCCCATTGCACACGGCACCCTGATGTGAGGAGGTGCACTGGGCTCTCAGGTTCACACAGCAGGTGAAGTTCCTTGGTGTGTGTGCTTCAAGAGCTCTGCTGTCAGGCCCAGCACTGCTGCGGCCTCAGCCCTGCTCTGCTGGCCCTGTCACACAGGGACCTGGGACCTGTGCTGCACACCTGGTTTCATGGCTGGGGGTGAGAGCTGCCTCCGAAGGAGAGGACCCTTGGATCATCATCCTGCTAGCCTGGGCTAAGGCTCAGCCCAGCCCATCTGCACTGCACCTCCTGCATGGCCACAGCAATTGGAGCATTGTCGTGCTGTTCTCACTATGTCCCTGCCTGGGAGCTTCTGGATGCTTGGCCCTTGGCCTCATACTTCCAGTGTGGGTCCAGCCTGGCAGTCCTTGGGGTTGTACCTGTGTGCAGCCTGCTCCTGGTGGTCTCTACCTGCCCCTCCAGCTGCAGGGTGTGCCTACCCACCACTGTCCCTGGGCAGAGGCGCACTGTGTCAGCAGCTGTGTCAGCCTGGTCCATGCTCACAGCTTGTGTTTGGGGCTTTGCTCCTGGAGGGGATGTGGGATGTGGGATGTGGGGGAGGACACGGCCTATCTGTCCTTGTGTACTCCAGCCCAGACAGTTCTGGCAGCCCAGTATTCCAGTCTTTTCCCCCACTGCCTGTGGGAACCCTTTGTGCTGTGCCTGGGGAGTGACTGTCTTGTGAAAGGGCCAGATGGGTTCTGAGCAGCCCAGGCTTGCCCCTGGCAGAGACCTGCCAGGGAAGGAAGATGTCATGGTGGGTTTTTGTTTGTTTGCTTGCTAGGAGGAGGAGGAGGAGGAGGAGGAGGAGGGGGAAGATGATAATGTCGGTGAAACCTTATCTGGGTAGGTGGTGAGCTGCTGCTTGCATTCAGGGATCTCTCTGATGAACCCTGTCCTGTTTCATTCTCTGTGCCCCATGCAAGGGGAGCTCCTGGGGCCATGGGCATGGTGGGATAATGGAGGAGAGCTATATGGAATGAAAGTGAAGCTTCCTGCTCACTCTTTGCCTCTATCAGCTGAGAGATCAAGTGAACAGAGGGTTGAGGGGTGGAGGGACAGACCATGCAGTCCATCTTTTGCAGCAGAGATGTGGGGGACAGCTGCTGACCCCCAGGAGGCACCCAGAGATGTCTTCTACTCTGTTTCTGCCAGTCTTAGATGAGACCAGCCTGTCCAGGCATGTCTCTCAAATGGGACTCAGAGTTGTCCTTCTCCTCCAACTGATTTCCCTGGGGGTTGGACCAGGATGGACGCCTGGTTATGCTGACTTCTGCATGGACTGGGGCTGTGGGCTGAGCTTGATGATGTGTGTCTTGTGCTGTGGGGGAGCTGATGGAACAGTCCATCAGCAGAGGATTAACCTGCAGGACTGCAGAAGTGCTGGTGGTGGGTCTGAGAGGCCTGTTCCATCATGGCTGTTCTCCATGTGCATGGCAGCAGGCACCCAGCTGGGGTCTGCCAGGTCTGAACTTGGGCTGAGCCAGTGTCACCTGGCAGCCAGTCCGTGCTCAGACTGGAGCTGTATGTGTAGCCCAATGAAGCAGCACCCGTTTGGACATAGGGCTCCTGATAGGAACGAGATACAGCTTTGCAGTCTCGGGACAGGCTGGCCTGGGGAGGGAGTTTGGTAGCAAGAGGTCTTAGGGCCTTCTGCACTCCCAGTGCCTGGTGCTGCTGTGCCATTCTTGGCTTTGTCAGGGTCATGAGCATGCCATGTCTCTCAGGAAGCTGTGCTTGGGGTATGATGGATGCTGTGTTCTCTTCTAAAGCAGCATGGAGGAGCTGGGGAGGGGAGCCCACCACCCAGCAGGTAAGTTCCTTCAATGCTGCATTGGCTCATTCCCCAACATGTCCTTTGCAAGGCAAGGGAGGCTGATGCTCACCTGGGAAGGTCTGTTTCACCTCACAGGCTGTGCTGGGCTCCCAGCCGCATGCCTTGTGGTCCATGTCTTCCTCTCTCACTTTTCAGAATTAACACCTCTCGGGCCCCAGTTGAGCTCTCCTACAGCACAGCTACTGTGCTACCGCCGGGGGCAGCCCCTGGACAGCCTGATGGTGCTGGAAGGGGTTGGAGACCTCCCCACCACTGGCCCCAGGACTGCTGGCCCCAAGACTCCCCTGGGCTAAGCCAAATCTCTGCAACGACAGACCAGCCACTCAGGATTCACCCCGTGCCTGCACCCGGGCCAGTCAGTGCCTGCCCTGCCCTGGCACTGCCCTCATGGCACGGGGGCTGCTGGCACTGCCGCCATGGAGTGCACAGGCTGCTACACCCGCTCCTTGTCCTGAGCCGCCTGCATGAACCGCCTTGAGCTGCAGCTGCTCCCAGCTTGGGCTGGGGGACCCATGCTCCTCACTCTGCTCACTCCCAGGCCATACAGGACCACCCTGAGTGCTCTGAGCCTGCCCAGTGCAGGCAGTGTACATCCTCAGGGAGCAATAGCTCTTGGCCTGGAGCAGTGTGTGATGAAGGCTTTGCCCCTGCAGTTCAGCCCCATACCCTCTCGCGAGTGAAACGAGCTGGTTTTTAAAGGAAAGCTCTGCCTTTATAGAGAAATAAACTGAGTTTTTTACTGTTCTCATTTGAGTTTGAGTGCTGGATGGGTGCCATGCATAAGCATACAGGGTACTGTCTGCTGCACTGCCTGTTGTGAGGATTGCTGTGCCCTGAGCTCATGGAGCCTGGAACTCCCACATCTTCCTTGGCTGTGAGCCCTGAGGGAGCTGTTCCTCCTGTTCTCCCCTGTGCTAAGGACTGCCAGAGCCCAGGGTGTCTTTGTGACCTGGGAGGAGCAGGTTCAGGCTGTGCTATACTGGTGTCTTGAGCACCTGTGCATGTCACCTGCGCTGATGGGAGCTGATGCTGACCGTGCTGAAGCCAGAGCAGACACAAGCCCTCGTGTGCCAGCAGGTCTTGCACACTCTTCCCACTTGCCTGCTCTGCTCTGAAGTGTCTCTGCCCTGCTGCATCCCAGCTGTGCTCTACACAGGCACTTGGTTTCCTTCCCCAGACAGAGCAGGGGAGGCTGCAGCCATCATGATGTCTGCTTTCTCTGGCAATTAACAGCTTGCAGCTGTGTTCTGGCTGAGGCCTTTGCTGCTGGATTTCTGTCACATCTCCACACAGCTGCCCTTCTCAGGCTGGTGTCACTGACAGCCCAGCCGAGCACTAATTGCTGGCTGCAATCTCCCAGTGAGTGCCACAGGCACTGGGGAGTCCTGGGGTGCCATGGGTCAGTCAGAAGCTGGACATGGTTTGTTTCACTTGTGGTTTTGCATATTGAATCTGGTTTCATGTCTTTTCTCCCTCAGCTGGGGGGACAGAGCAACCTTTAACTGTTGTTAGGGTGAGCAGGTGATTGTCAGGCCCTCAGCTTCTAGCACTCATCGCTATAGTTCCCTGCCCTCCTGCACTGCTATAGTCTGAGAAGAAGTGGTGGCTTGAGGTTTGGTGGTTTGGATTTGGGGTTTTTTTGGTGGTTTTTTTTTTTGTTTTTGTTTTTTTTTTTTTTTTTGCAGAGGGGAAGGTTTTTTCCCTCAACACCACACCCTAATTTTTCATTTAATGGCAGACTTTTGTGCTCCATTTTTTATTTGGTCACAACACAGTTCCTCACCTCTGCTACACAGTGTGATCCTTTGATTCTTTGTGTGTGCCTCTGGCCTGGCTAAAAATCTTATGCTAGCAGGCATGTCTGCTATGACATTCCAAGACAGAACTTCTAAACATTTTCCAGGGCACTGGAACTTTCTTAAAACTCTTGTATTTACCTGACAGCCTCAGTTTCTTTAATGTACCTTCCCCCCCAAAAAAAAGCTAGTGGACAAAACAAGGTGTTTGTGTCTCTGGAACTGTGGCCATGCTCCCTGCAGCCCAGGTTACAGCCCAGCAGCAGATGGTCAAGAGCCATGGTGCTTTTTCCCCTCAGGTAACCCTCTCCTCACTTGAGCAGGGAGCAGCACAGGCCCCTCCAGCCAGCAGCCTGTCAGGGTCAGGCCTTGACCTCCTTGGCCTTGCTGCTGGGTTGCCTCTGCTGTCTGCAGAGAAGCAGCCATGATGACACCCTGAATGGGACAGACTGCAGCTGGTCCAGCAGCACGACATGGCCCAGCTCTTAGCAGCAGCTCTCCCTTGAGGGCCAGAGGGGCCTGAGGTGACCATCTTCTCCTATGGGCCAGACACATACATTCAAGAACTCATACATGTACGCATGCATAGATGTACACAAAGACCTGCAGCTCTGATGCTGCCTTTGAGCCAGGATGCTTTTATTGAAAAGACCCTGCCACAGGAGTCGCTTATCTTGTCCCTTCCCCACCTAGTCCTGCAGCAAGAGCTGAGCAGCACCTGGAAGGAAAAGTCCTGAAAGTGCTTTTACTGGGAGATTTATTCCTGGAAGACACTGGATCCTGTGATGTTTGAGTCCAGGGCTGCAGAGCCTGTATGAGGCAGGCTGCAGAGCAGAGCATGGAGGGAGAGCAGCAGCCAGGGCAGCATGGAGTCTCCTTGTTTCAGCCTATTCCCTCCGAGACCTTGCAGGCCTCACCACATTGTCTCCTCCAGGTAGCACAGGCTCTGTGCTGCTCACAAAGTGATTGGCAGCTCCCCTCAAACAGCCTGAATGTGCCAGCTCTGAGCCCTACTGGGGACAGCACAGCCACAGCCATGCCCTGGCACTGCCCACTCCTCCAGCCCTGTGGGGCTCCCACCAGCACTCCCTGTCCCAGCTGCAGGCTCTGTGGGCTGGCCAGGCACTGTGACAGCACTAGCTTCTCATCGTCCCTTGTGCCTTTGTCCTCTTCAGTAGACGGAGGCTTCCAAGTCCCTGCACAGCCATGACAGGGTGCAGTGGAGCCCTGTCCTCCAGCAGCAATCCACTCTTCCCCTGGGCAGGCTGGGCCCAGCCCCACAGACAAACCCTCCTACCACCTGACCAGAGCTCTCCTGGCAGTGCTGGGGCAATGCCTGCACTGCCCCATTCCCTCAGCCCTGGCGCCCTGAGGGGAGCAGCTCCTGCTCTCTACAAACCCAAACAGGCAGCTGAGAGCAAGGTCTGCCTCCTGATGCTGGGCAGGCATCCAGTGCTACAGCTGCCCCCAGGGCTTTGGCCAAGCTGGTGCACAAGGACATGGCCTCCCCTCAGGCCAGTGCATCAGCCCCTTGGCTCCCCCACACTCCAGCCAGTGGTGTGGCCCCCACCCGTCCTCAGCTCCGTGCTTTGCACCAGTAGGGGAGGGGGGCCAGGTGTGCAGGATGGGCAGGGCCATGCTCTGCATGCATGGCTTGGGAGCTGGCTCCATGCACGTCTCCGGACAGGTGCCCTCAGGAAAGCGGGAGTTCTGATACGTGGATCGTCGCATGCTGAGTTCCAGGCTGGGTGCCTGGTGCTGCCTCTTCTTCCAAGGCCTGCTTTGGCTCTGGCAGGACACCCAAGACCCCAGACGGCAGAGCTGGTGCTGTACTTACACCTCGATGATATTGACCGAGGGAGATTTCTTCTATGAGAGAAAAATCTGCTTTAAGACCCTGCTTTGCTGCACCCCTGGGATCAGACCCCACGGCAGAGCCCCTCAGCCTGTGGCAGGCATCAAGACCAGCAGACCTCAGCAGAGCAGGGTCAGTTTGGAGTAGGGATCCAAGAGGAGGGATCTCTTTGACAAGGAGTAATCAGCAAGCTGAAAAATCTGGAGGAGGGGAACTGGGGCCTTGAAGTCCAAACAGGAAGTTTCTGCTCCTGACATCTGCTGGAAACCAAGATGTGGAATCAGTGGGGCAGTCAGGCAACACAGTGAGGGGAATTCCCACCCTCGACAGAGGAAGCAGATGAAACACAAGCAAAAACCTAACACGCAGTCCCATTAGAGCATCAGGGCTATAAACCCCTGTCTTTGGGCCGGTAACAAAGGGAGAAATGTCAGGTGCTGAGGGAACAGCCAGATGAAGGTACTGCTCTCTCCCCATCCAGAGCCTGGCATAGCACTTCCATCAGGGTGAGGAAGGGGCTCTGGAATGACTTGTGTGATGAAGACCTGGAGCCAGCTGCAGTGAAGGCAGAAAGTGAGCAGTGACAGACCAGTGCAGGAACCATGTGAACAGCTGCCTAGCATATCCACTCCTGCCTGAACAGGCAGGAGCCAGACCTGTCCATCAGTGCAGGAGAGGTGCAGCCTTGGAGGGGCATGGTGAAGGGTCTGTTACAGTGAGAGGTCAGGTACCACCCTGCAATGCAAGAGCCATCCCAGCTGTTATATCCTGTCATCTCTTCCAGTGTTTCTCCTGCAATCACCCATGGAGCACACACACTGCCCTAGAGAGACCAGGGCTCACTGTACCCTAAAAGCCCTTAGTCTTTGGGGTGAGAGCACGAGCTGGGGTGTTTCCCTTTCTGGAGAGAGCCAGAATCTGTCCAGGCTGCAAGCCCCAGCAGACACCACATGCCTCACCCTCCTGCCAGCCCTTGCTAGCCCTCCCCACTCACCTTGCTCCGCAGCAGCCCTCCACTTGGTCGCTCTGGTGTGCTATGCTCCGAGGACGGCTTTGTCTTCTCCTTGTTGTTGTTGGAGTCGTTATCCTTGATGATGTCATACTGTCTGCAGAACAGGGCGATCACCGCTGCCAAGACAGACTGCATGAAGGACACCCTCACAGGGGCTGCCTCTGCCTCCTCGCCCCACAGCATCCCAGCTGCAGAGCAGTCGTGCCCAGGGCTCCTTAGGGTGCGGCACACCCACACCTCCACCCACATCAGCCTGCACCACCCCAGGTACCTCTGCATGTGTGGCCAGGCCAGTTTCCTCGGGCAGACAGGCATGGATGTGACTAAAGCCATTGGGGCACATGTGCTCAGCACTTACCAAAGGCAGGTGCTGAGGCACTCAGAGAGAACAGCTAAGTCAGTGGGCAGCTGCATGGGTTTTAGGGTGCCTCCAGCAAGGCACTAAAGTTACTGAGCTGGTGCTTGTGACCCTCACAAAAGCCAGCCCTTGTCTTTGTCCGTGCAAACTGGCTGTGGGATCAGTCCCTGTTACGGTTTCCCAGCATGCATCTCACGCAGAGTGTCCCACATCTGGGAACCTGGACACAGGAGTCTGGAGCAATGGGCCCAGGTGTGACCATGCTGGACTCACTCAAACCCAGTGTGTGTGTGAGAACACATAGGCACTGTCAGGCACAGACTGGGCCTGACTCCTCCCACCTGGCATCCTGACACACCAGCCTGTGCCAGGTGTAAACTACCAGCAGTCCTCTTGTATTTTCTTCCAGTGCACTAGAAAAGTGTCAAGGCCAGGGCAAGGAGAAATTTCTGCAAGATGCCACTACAAAATCCACATTTACTGGGAAGGAAGTAGGGGATCAATGACTTCCCATTTACCTCCTAGGCTCCCAGGCAGCCTGCTGCCTGCTAGAGCACTGGCTTTAATCATGTTGTACAGGAGCAAATCATTCACTTTACAGCTTTAGCAGACTGAGGCACAGCTACTACCAGCTAGTGCAGCAGTGTTACCAGTCACGACAGCTAAGGCCCAAGCAACACAATCGTTACTGTCAGATGGGATGCTCCCACCCTGTAATTCCAGATTCCATTCTGTCTCCTGCTCTTCCACTTACTCCAGGCCATTGCTGCTGAGTGGTGGCTGTAGTTGCTCCTTTTACACCACTGGCTCCAGCTCCTACAGAGACTCAATGGACTTACTGAAAAGAGTGTCAGACCTCCATCAATGTGCCTCTGCACTCTCTTGAGCTACATCCTCTTTATGAACCATGGATTGTATCTTTGCTCCAGCCTTCCAGAACACTGCTTGTGGCACTCACCTGCCCACATGAGCAGCACAGCCACAATGATAATAATCTCGCCTGTCTGCAGCTGCCGATCTTTGTCCAGCCCTTCCATGGTGATGTCACCTGCAGAGAAGAGACCCCAAGTAGGCTGGCAGCAGATACCCTCCCACCACAGCAACACTGGAGGATTTGAGAAACTCCAAAAGAGAAGCCCACCTCCCCCAGACAAGGATGGGTGTGGGATGACATCCTGTCTGGGGAGAGGACATGCATCCTGTGGCTTTCCTGTGCCAGATAAACCATCCTTGCTACAAAGATAGTCAGGGATTCCAACAGCTTGTTTGGGTTCATGTAGGGACTGCACAATGCATGCCAGTAATCACTAAAGTCACTCTCTACACAGCGACCACGGCAGCGCAGGTCAGTTGAACACAAAGGTTCTGAGGAAAGTCAGCCATCTGCTTGCCCTGCCATAATAAAGACCCCTCTCACGGTTAGTGCTGGAGACACACTCCCATGCCCTCTACAGGCACCGTATCTCTTGGATTCCTGGATTATCTCTCATGGACCAGCATGCAGGCAATCCTAAGGCAACAAAGATATGAGTAGTAAAGGGGGCCATGGGGCTCTGTCATTTGTCCTTTGATAGCCTGCAGACTGGAAGATCTGAGAGTCTGTTCAGTACTGGCTTCCTACGGGCAGCAGCCGGACGGGCCTCAGCAGCTGTCCTGGCCAGTCTGCCTAGCTGAATAGGTGCCAAGACCTAGGATAGGAGGGCTGCAAACCACATCTTGGGGACATTATTGTGGACGCAACACATAGTGGACACAACAGCAGCCTGTACAACCCTGTGTGTCCCCAGCAACCTGCAGCTCAGGGCAGCACCCTCCTCACTGGTTGCTGAATCCCTGCCCATCTGCTGTACAGGTCTCCAGGTGTGGCCCCACCAGCAGCACCTAGGCAAGCTGGAAAGAGGTGCCTCACCTTGGTTGGAGCTGTTGGAAGGCAGGCGGTCGGTCTCCTTCAGGGTGCGGAAGTGGACACGCTTGCTAGCCTGGCTCTCCCCGTACAGGCCAATGCTCTGCACCTGGATGATGTAGTCAGCATCCTCTGCCAGGTCCCACAGCACACAGGCACGGTTGGTCGTGTTCACCTCCCGGATGAAGCGCTGCATTTGCCCGTCCTGCCGCTGCCAGACGGAAGAGCTGTCAGCCCCGGGAGGCTGCTTCCAGCTGCACCAGGCACAGGCCCCCAGCTGCAGGGCTGTGCTGAACACTCTGCCCTCACTCCCCCCTTCCCAGGCAACCATGCACCCCAGGGTGGGCCAGGTTGGCCAGCACTGTCTATTCAGCATCCCTGTGTGGCCTGAGAGTCAGGCCCCTCTCTGAAAAAGCCACCGTCACCCAGGGCTGCATTAAGTGGAGCAAGGCAAGCAAAGAAGGGTTATGTCATGGCTGAAGCACCATGCTTACCCAGAGAAATCCCAGGGAACCCATTGGAGGGACTACCCCCAATGCAGCCCACAGTCTTCTGCCTCCCACCAGGATGGATGGCTCAGATGGGGCTCGCTGGCAAGGGCTGCTCGGCAGCAGACACGTCCTTAGGCAGGTGCCAGAGGAGCCCCAGACTGCGGCAAAAGGGCCGACATAGGAGCATGCTGGTAATCAGTGTCCCCAGGCCCCTGGTGACAGATCCTGGATACCTGCTGTAGAATGGCATAGCCGATGACCACATCTCCTTCTGGGACATCCCAGGAGACTGTGGCAGAGTTTGCCTTCAGCTGCGTCACAGTCACGTTGACAGGGGACGGCGGCCTGTCTGGGGACCAGGCACGGACCAAGGCGAGGCACAGGAAAGAGGCAAAAGAAGAAGTCTCAGAACAGGCACTCAGCCCTGCACATCACCATGGGGCCTCTCCAACACCTGCCCATGGCAGCACACTGGCTAGGGCAACAGGCCAGCACCTTCTCTGGTGACCCTGTCTCCAGGAGAGGAGTGGCACAGCAGATGGACAAGCCAGAGCCCTGCCAGCAGCAACACATGCATAGCACGGTGCTTCCTGGGCAGGCAGGTAGCTGCCTCCTATGTGCACGAGGAGTGTGCAGGCACAGAGCTCTTACCCAGGGGTTGTCCTGTGGATGGGCACGCCACAAATGCCTGGCACACCCAGAACTGCGTAGGAAGCATCCCAGACACAGCAATGATATATTCACTGCGACAGAAAAATGGAGCAGCTTGGAATAAACACACTCTACCACTCAATCTGGCCATCTCCTCTGCCTGGCATTACTCCTTGCCCGAGGGTGTGGAGGAAAGGCCAATGCTGAAGGCAGAGCTGGCTGTCCTAGCAGTGCAGTGCCATTGGAAAGCTGACCTGACTGACCCATGGTCTGCACCATTGCCACTTTGAGATTTCACAGCACTAAGAGCACAGCAGGATCCCACACAGTCCTACATACAAAGCCAAATTTTGTCTGGAAATTAGACACAGGAGCTTATGAAAAGACATTGAGGCTGTTTGTGTGTTCTCACTCCCCGCAAATAAGTCAGTGTCCTACAAGATGCCTGTGCAGCACAAGGTCACTGCTGTGATTTACACAGAAAAAGAGTTCCAGGGGGCACCTGAGAACAAGAGAAAAGACAACTGTGACACCAACAACAACCCCAGTTAGAGTGACAAGGAAAGGTGATTTTTGCAGGCCAGCTATTGAAGTGCATTCATTCACATCTGAATGTACCCAGCTCCAGATCAAACCAGAGGAAGGCTATGGTTCCCACTCTGCGAAATTCAGGGTTGTGGTCTGCCCAGGGCAATTAAAACAGAGAGGAGAGCCCAGGAAACATGTTCTAAGAGAGACTCTGGGACTTAGTGTGTCCCCAGAAGTTTCACACACTGCCAGGAGACAGGGTCACAAGAGACAAGGACACCACCGGGTTCTGTTTTCCTCCTTCAGAAAAAGAGTCTGGAAAACTGGAAAGGATTCAAAGACACACTCAAACATCCTTTATCCCACAAAGAGTGTGTCTCTGTAGAGTTTTGCCAGTGGGGATCTGGTTCATCACTAACCTATGAGAGGGAGGGAGTCATGTCCTCCTGCACACCCTGCTCACCTACAAGCCAACAGCAAAACAGGCTGAACAAAGCCGCAGACCCAGCCCTGTCCACTGCCCGGGGTGTATGTACTCTGTGGGCACAGAAGCTCAGCTTCCTGCAGATGAAATCATAGAATCATTGTGGTTGGAAAAGACCTCCAAGATCATCAACTCCAACCTTTGACCGAATAACCCCATGCCCACTAAACCACATTGCAAAGTGTCATGTCCAGTTATTTCTTGAACACTTCCAGGGGTGGTGAATCCACCACTGTCCTGGGCAGCCTATCCAATGCTTAACCACTCTTTCAGTGAAGAAATTGTTCCTAATACCCAACATGAACCTCCATTGGTGCAACTTGAGGCCATTTCCCCTTGTCCTGTCACCTGTTTCCTGGGAGCAGAGCCTGACCCCACCTGCCTCCACCATCCTGTCAAGGAGTTGTAGAGAGTGAGAAGGTCCCCCCTGAACTCCCTTTCATCCAGTCTGAGTTCCTCCAGCTCCCTCAGGCACTCATCAGACTGCTGCTTCAGTCCCTTCCCCAGCTCTGTTCCCTTCCCTGGACATGCTCCAGCCCCTCAATGTCTTTCTTGTCATGAGCGGCCCAAAGCTGATCCCAGGATTCAAGGTGCCTCAGTAGTGTCCAGCACAGGGGGAAAATCACTTCCCTGGTCCTGCTGCCACACTATTGCCAACAAAAGCCAGGATGCTCTTAGCCTTCTTGGCCAGCTCATGTTTAACTGCTGTCAACCAGCACCCCCAGGTCCTTTTCCACTGGGTGGTTTTCCAGCCTGGTCTGGTTTTCTGCCACAGCTGGTGCCAGGTCAGCTGCTCAGCTCACAGCCGAGCTCAGGCAGCACCCTGTCAGTCAGCAAACAACTGCTCCCTTGCGCTGTCCCAGAAACAGGCATTTCAAAGTGTGGATATATGGGGGCTGCATGTTTCTCCTTGCTTTCAAGCAGAAGAACAGTTGTCCTAGGTTACCACTGTACTAGCAGACAGTGAGGTCAGAATAGCCCAAGAATCCAGTGGTGGAGATTGGTCCAAGAACTGATTTGGTCCGCACTAGCCAATGTATGCCCAAACGACTCTTGGGCATGGCTTGGGAGCTAGCACGAGCCAGAAACCATTCCTGGCAGGTAGCACAGATGTACCTCCCTCTTTGGAACTCGTGAGTTTAGTACCGCAGATATGACCAGACCTTGCCAGCTGGCCTCAGGACAAGAACAGGACATGGTGCTTCACAGGATACATCCACAGTAATGAATTAGGCGTGTTTTTACATCTAACAGAATTAAAAGAGCCCTGTATGTG
Source organism: Dasyornis broadbenti (assembly GCA_013397935.1). Lineage (NCBI taxonomy): Eukaryota > Metazoa > Chordata > Aves > Passeriformes > Dasyornithidae > Dasyornis > Dasyornis broadbenti. The sequence continues at coordinate 205,843 of VZRN01001243.1, forward strand.
CGCAATGGAGGCAGCTCAACTACCAGCCTTTAAGTGTACGTGAGGAAATTAAAGACAGGGTCTGACATCACTGCGACACAGAACTTTGTGGATAGAGCTTGTAGCAGCTGTCCAGCTCTGCACAAGAATTTTCTAAGCTTCTGCAGGGCACCCAGCCTGGCCCAGCTGCACTTTTCCGGCTGGGGACGCTGAGACACTGCTCCAGGACTGAGTCACTTGATGATTTGAGAACAAAGGCCCTGCACTGATGCACAAGCCATGCTGTTGAGTCCACACAGGGCTGACAGAAGTGTTCCAGCTGTACTTGGCCAGAGCTTGCACAGGCCCTGAGCAGGGACTGCCACTCACTGGCAGCAGAAGGGTGAGAGGACATGGGGGTAGAGTGGAGCCGCGATGCACATGGCTTGTCAGTGCACCAGACCTCCCCATCCTAAGCATTCTTGGTGCAGACTCCAGGCCAGCAGCCCTGAACCTGTGTGACAGGAAGCCTGGTGTCCAGGCTACAGTTCTGCATTAGAAAAACTAGCATTCCTTTATCAGTTTAACATTGAATGAACTGCAGAAAATACATTTCTGACCACACAGGATTTTCTGGCAGGAAGAGACAAGACAAGAAACCTCAGAAATAAAAACTTAATAAGTTCACCCTAGATACACAGACCAATGTTTAATCCCAAACACTTCTGCTCTGGAGACAGTCTGGGAGAGCTGAGGTTGTTCAGCCCAGCGAGAAGGCTACAGGAAGATATCAGAGCCCTTTCCAGTGCCTAAAGTGGCTCCAAGAGAGCTGGAGAGGGACTTTGGACAAAGGGCTGGAGTGACAGGACAAGGAGGGCATGGCTTTACACTGACAGAGGCCGGGGTTAGATGGGATATTGGAAAGAAATTGTTCCTTGTGAGGCCCTGGCACAGGCTGTCCAGAGAAGCTGTGGCTGCCCCATCCCTGGAACTGTCCAAGGCCAGGTTGGATGGGGCTTGGAGCAACGTGGGATATTGGAAGGTGTCACTGCCCATGCCAGGGGGGTGGAAAGAGATGGACTTTAAGGTCCCTTCCAAACCAACCCATCCCAGGATTCTACGAAATTCAAGATGAGACCTCAAAGTTGTTACAAGACCTCCAAAGCACAAAGCTTTGTGTATAATCCCCACATCACATCTAATACTATCCTGCCTGCTCTGCAGCTGAGATCAGAGCAGCTTCATGCCAGAGCTGTTGCCATGAAGGTCTGTGAATGCAAGGGCTCCAAGAAACATGCTCTCTAAAGCCAACACATTCTGGCTATCAAGTCAAGATGCTGCTGGGCTCTCTGGGAAAAGTGTGCCACTGTTTAGCTCAATGCATTAACTGCTAATGATTCTACATCACTTATAAATTATCCAGCTTCACTTTTTATTAAAGCCACATTACAAAAGGGGCACTCCCACAGAAAGCAGTCACTTACTTAAGGCCTGGCACAGGTTTTCTCTTCTGTGTACAGTAGTGTGCTCCTTTTGGGCCTGATTAAGGGGAGGGGAGAGCAGGGCTGTGTGCAGGAGCCGGCAGCACTGCAGCCTGTAGGTGGACACTGGGAAGGATGGCCGGTGGGCAGTGGGAGGGATGGCTGGTGAGCAGTGGGAGGGATGGCTGGTGGCAGCGGGAGGGCTGGACACGGGACCAGATCTCCCATGCATCCCAGCTCCATGGGTCAGCAAAGAGGCCAGACAGATACCCTTCATGAGGGCTGCTGGCAGATGTGGTGCTGCAGAGGGACGGGGCACAGCTCCACCGGTGCCCTCCCCATTCTGCTGTGATCCAGAGAGCAGATCCCCCCTGCTCCCCGGCCCGTGTCCTTCGGGCTGCTGCTCAAGGGCACCCAGATGTTTGCCCAACTTACTGTTGCAGCAGGGAGTAAGCACCAGACTGCACATCTAAAAATAAGCGTCCCCTTTTTAACACCCCTGACTGCATCTCTTCCTGAATCCATCAGTACGTGTTTTGCAACACGGCAGAATGTAGCATAACGCGTCTGGTACTCGCAATTCGATTTAATATCTCAGTAACCTGTCGAGGGGCAAACGCACAGCAGGAGGCTGTCAGCGGGTCATCCAGGCGAATAAAAGGACACAAGGACAGTGGTACCTCGGTTGCACTGACCTCGATGTCCCAGCAAACACAGGCAGCAAAGGACAGGATCCCCGTCACCCGGCCAGCCCCAGCCCGCCGCAGCCCTGAGGGTCCCTGCCTCGGGGTCGGACGGGACGCGGGGGCCGCGCTCCGCGGGGCGCAGAGCGCCCACTCCTACCCGCGCCCCGCGGGAGCCCTTGGGAGCCCTCGGGAAGGGCAGCGCGGCAGCAGCCGTCCCGCGGGGAGGGGACGCGACCCGGTCGAATGCACAGGGGATTCGGAGGCCGCGGCGCCTCGGGGGTGCCCGAGGAGTGCTCGGGGGTCGCGGCAAAGGCCACGCCGGGGATGCGGTGAGGCCAGCGGGGGGATCTGGCGAGGACCGCAGCCCATAGCAGGGGCGGGCGCCCAGGAGAGCTCCCCCGCCTGGGGTGCGCCAGCCCCGCGGCGACGCGCAGCCCTCCCGGCCCGGCCGCACTTACTGGCTCGTACGAGACACAGATCGCAGCCGAAGAGCACCAGGACCGGGCTGATCATCGCCGAGACGCGGGCCATGGCGGCGGGGGCTGCGGCCCGGCCGGGCGGCGGCCCTGGCACCGGCCCGGCTCC
>VZRN01001243.1:208613-239822 GCA_013397935.1 Dasyornis broadbenti
GCACCGCAGCGGCTCCGGCACCGCCTCTCAGCCGTGCCCTGGGGCGGCCGGCACCGCCCTCAGCCTCCCGAGCCGTACCCCCGAAGCACCAGTACCCGTTACCGGACCCCCGGCACCACCAGCGCCGCTCCCGATATCGTTCTCCGGTAACCCCCAGTGTCCCGCCGCAGCCTGCACCCCCAGTAACCCCCAGCGCCCCCTCTCCCCAGCACGGGAGTCTCCACATGCAGGCGCATGTCCTGGGCCGTGAGCCCGCGGTCACGCCTATAGCAGCGAGCAGCACTGGTGTCACGACTGTTGGGCACTGAGAGATGCTGACATTTGGGCTGGTGTCCCCAGCACAGTCCTACAGCTCCTCTGCAGCTGGGGCTGCTCTGACTCTCCAGGGTACTGTTCCAGGTGTACGTGAAGACACAGGCGTGGGCTCTGCCCCATCCCCAGGAAAGGCAGCACTGGGCTAGTGAAGTGGTAGAGAAATCACAAAATGAACCCAAATCATGCTCTGTTACCTTACAGCAGTAACCTACGACTTTCTGTGAGCAATGCAGACTGGAAGGAGGAGTCAAACCAAGACAGAATCTGTGGTTCCAAGGGGCTGCTAAGGTGGCTCAGTCGAGCTGTGGGTTTGGGCAGACCTGGAGACTCCTGAGGCTCCTCTCTGTCCAGCTGATGTCCTTGGCAGCAGCCTATGTTGTACTGGCTGTGTAGCATAGCTGGAGCTGAATGGCAGCTTAGACCACACCACGGATGAGGTCAGCCCGCAGCAATAGTGCATTGGTGTGTGCGTGTGTAGGCACATACATCCCTAGATCAGTGCCCTAGGGCCCCTGAAAGTCTTTACTTTGTCACTTCAAGAGGTCTTTCCTAGTTATAGGAGAATTGGTCTGTGCGTTAGGGAGAGCTGTGGAAGACCAGGGTAGTGACGTTGCCATGGGAAGGATTTAATCTGCAGTGTCTATGTGCAAGGGACAAATTCCAGCTAAGTGGAAATTGAAGCCCATCAGAATTTACATTAACTCTGCAGCTGAATGGCAGGTTAGGTGATCAAAATGGTCCCATCTAGGTTGTTCAGTGCTGCTTTTCAGACACTCTTGACAGATCAGGAGACTTCCTCTTTCCTGTGTTGAGCTTCATTGCTGCTGCAGTCCACAGTGGTGATGAGGAGGTGAGCCTGATTTTGCTTTCCCAGCAGAGTCCTGTTTCAAAGCTCCTTCTCCCTCATATCTGTGTTGTGGGGAGGGAACTTCAGGAAAGCCAAGGGTAGAGCTGGCAACTGTAAAACTGTGAATGCAAGAGGTTTTACAGGAACCATTTGTCAATTATGTTTTCTTTGCAAGACCCATTCTCACTGGTCGCTGTGAGAACCACTTAGTTATTGCAGAGCTAACTGTTGGGACCGCTCCACAGCCCATCTTTGCCGCCAGCCAAGGATCCCTGGCTTGCCCAGCACTGCTCGGGCCTGCACAGGAGTGCTCGGAGACCAGAGACGTTCTTTGAAAAGCTCTGCATTGTCAGTGTTAGATATCAGTGAGTAACGACGGCTTTTTGATAGCAGAAGGAGTTGTTCATCAGCACTGTGGGGCAGTGCTGATGAACTGCATCCCTCCCACAAACTACTTAAAAGTGGTTTGGTTTCTGTGTCCTTTTCCTATGCCCCGGGCTGCAGCCCCATCGCTTGTGCAGGGGGAGAATTATGCTGTGATTGGGGAATTTTGTGTCTGATCACCCTAGGCATCACTGTTGGCTGGCTGGCATTCCCAGGCTTCACATACCTTCCAGATCAGTGCTGGACATGGGAAAGGACATGCTGTGCCACTTAGGACAATCCTGGGAATTCAGTGACTGTGCACAGGGAGCATGGTGTGCTTTGGGAGCAGGTGATGGCATTTGCATTTGTGGGTTCAGTCTATAAATACTGAGAGTGAAAACTCTCCATACACATTTAATTATCATTTGAGTATTTGGGGTTTTGGCCAGGCGAAATTCAATTTGCAATTGCAAATCAGGAACTAATGCATCTAAATTGCATTATGTGCCTTGCAGTGCCTTGTAGCTGGAATTCAATGGGGAAATCCAGTAGCAGCCTCGAGATCCCATCCTAACCTCTGCAGCCTGGCCTGTGGGCACCAGAGTCCCAGCCTGTCCCTAGCAAATGTGAGGTTCTGGGAGAGGTGCTGGCAGCAAGAGAATGCCCTGCCCACGATGCAGGAGCCTCCTGTATCTGCATCACATCACGCTGCTGTCATCCTCCTCTGAATACACCAGCAAAGACTCCCAGTACATCAGGAACTGACCTCTGGAACTGGGAAAGGTTTGGGTTCATTATATGCCTGTGCAGAATCTGCCCCACACTAACTAGTGTGAGGTGAGCATTCACAGATTGATGAAAGCACGACATGAGCTGCAATAGCTGGGTCCTGACCTAGGGGTCCTGGACCTCTGTGACTGTTCCCCTCCAGGGACACAACACTCATGCAATTATTTCCCCCATATTCTGAATGCTCCCTTTTCCCATTGCAGAGCCTCCCATGGTCAGCTGTGACCTGGCTGTGCCTATGGAAGCAGCTGGCAACTGCAGCCGTGACTCAGATGGCTTTTTCCAGGTGAGCGTCGCCTTTCAAAGAGCTGTTGGCTGGCCTAGAGGATGGCTGGGGAGGTTGTGAAAGCCAGAGCTGCCCCTGCACCCCCAGACCCTGTCTGCCAACCAGCCCCATGCCTGCCCACCATGTCCTCTCACCAGGGCTGCTGTGGCTGCTGCTCTGCATCGGCTGTCTCCATGTTAGCTGAAAGGAAACAAGGTTGTTGTGAGGGTTCATTCCCATCCACTTAGTCATGTTTGTGTGCTGGCTGCTGTATCCTATTTCTCTCCCATGGAAGTGGAATTAAGGCACTGATTCCCTGTGACAATAATAACGGAGGGCAAAGGTACAGCAAACCACAGATATTTTCCATAAAACTGCTACAGGAAAGTCCCCTATTGTCTTCAGCCAAGGATGAAGCTCAGACCCTTCACCAGGCTGTGGATAGCAGCATTTTATCAACACTTCGTGACCTTTATGAAATGTGGAAAGTCACCCTGCTAATTACTAATACCCACTAATCATTAATAATTCCTGTTCCTACTTTTTGTGTTTATTTATTTTGTGATGGCATCTTTTTACCATCTGCTGCATAATTGGATTTGGGGAATTCAGTGCTGCTCAAGAACAGACATTTATACTTTTTGTTATCACGGGGTATTTTGAAGTCAAGAGTTTTGCTGTGTAATTACGTGCAATGTGAAAAGTAATTTATTCTGTTAGACCAGATGCCCAATTAGTTCTTCTGGCGCTTCCTAGTTTCTATTGTGAGAAACAATAACAGTTTGCTGTCTATCTGCACTGCAACATCTGCAACACAGTAGACGCTGGTCATCTTTCACAGCTGATAATTTCTTTTTTACCCTTTTAATATGGGACAACTAGGCAGCATATGGCATTTGAGATGTGGATTTCCTGAGTGTCAATATAATCATAACAGTGTTACCCCTCAGCCCCTTCCCAGATCATTTACACCACATGAAGCCACCAAAGCCAAGAGCCTGGTAAAACTGAAAAGTGATCTGACAGGTCTATCAACAGCAAAAGCATTCAACACTGTCATGGTCAGTGAACGCACAACTGATGGAAGTTCATGAGCAGCTCTATCAAAGCCCACCCTTGGGGAAGAAATTTATTTGTTGTTGCTCAGATAAATGCACAAAGCACTGAACATGAGGCAGGAAAGCGAACCCTCTTCAGCAAGAGAATGGGAGCACTGGGCAAACACTGCACGCCGAGGCAGATGCTGCTCTGTAGTGACCAGCTGCCATCATGCCCCTCTGTAACGGGCATACAGCCTGCCAGAAACCTGCTCTGGCTCTGATGCCTGATCTGCCTGGTAGTGCTGGTATCTCTTCTGGGTTTAGTGTCCAGCCAGGGCCTTGGGCTTCAGGGAGGGAGAAAATTCATGTGGGACTGGCTGGAAAACTCACTGGAATGACCCTGGCTAGATACCAGGTGCTCATCAAAGCTGCCCCATTACTGCCCCCCTCAGCTGGGCAGGAAAGAGAAAATATAATGAAACACTCATGGATCAGGATAAGGACAGGCAGAGCTCACTCACCAACTACTGTCATGGACAAAACCAACTCAATTTTGGGAAATTAGTTTAATTTATTATCAATCAAATCAAAGTAGGGTAATGAGAAATAAAACCAAATCATCTTCTCACCACCCCTCCTTTCCTCTCCAGCTTAGCTTCATTCCCCAGCTCTTTCCCTCCTCCCCCTCAGCAGTGCAGTGGGACAGGAAATGGGATCAATTCATCATACCATGTCTCTGCCACTACTTCCTCCTCGGGAAGGGTCCTCACATTTTTCCTCCACTTTCACTTGGGCTCCTCCGGTGGCTGCAGGTAGGTCCCTGCTATCCCTGGACTCCACGGGCTGCAAGAGAATCCCTGCTCCAGCACTTGGAGCACCTCCTCTCACTCCTTCTGCACTGGCCTGGGGGGTTGCAGGGCTATTGCTCTCACATACCCTCACTCCTCTCTCTGGCTGCTGCTGTGCACAGTTTTTTCCTTTCCTAAATCCCAGAGGCACCGCCACCATTGCTGATAGGCTCTGCCTTGGCCAACAGCAGGTCTGTCTTGGGGTCAGCTGGCTTTGGGTATTTGGAAGCCAAGAATTTTGCTGTGTAATTATGTGTAATGTGAAAAGTAATTTATTCTGTTGCATTTAGACCAGATGCCCAATTCTTCTGGTGCTTCCTCGTTTCTATTGTGAGAAACAGTAACAGTTTGCTATCTATCTGCACATGCTGGACATGGGGGAAGCCTCTAGAAGCTTCTGACAGAAGCCATCCCTGTAACCCCCCACTACCAAACCCTTGCCATGCAAACCAAATACAACTCTCTTAACAACGAGTTTTGGGCAAAGCAGCTTATGGTGAAAGCCTAAATTAGCCTGGGTTGTTTAGCCTAGAAACTATGAAACTGAGGGGGATGTGCTGACAGCTTCTCTTTAGATGCCTGACAGCTGCCAAGCACATACATGGCTGCTGCAGAGACTGGAATGGCCTGTTCCATGTCTGGGGTGGAACTTCATCTCATGTTGGCCTGCCCCACATGGAGGCCAGGGCTGATTGTCCTCTCAGAGTGAGACTGGAGGATGTTGATTTAGTTTCCAGCCACTCCTCTACCTCAAGGGCTGTCTTACTGCCCTTGTCCTGACACCCTCTCCCTGGCATTGCTTCTGACAGGGCCAAAGTAATTTGCCATCTGCATCGCTGGCGGTGGGATCTGCTCCTTGTGTTTGCTTAGGCTGACTGTGTGACTGTTCCCATAATCTGTGAGCAGAGACGAAGCTCCTGGAGAAAGGGCAGAGGATGTTCTTGCCATCCAGCCTGGCTCTGCTACATGTTTCTGCTCAGTGCAGTGCTGAGCTCACCTGCACAGCTGTGCAGTGTTCCACAAGGCCAGGTGCAGAGCCAAGGTAGTGTGGGAAGGAGGGGAAACCTGTGTGAAGCCTGTATCTCCATGGCATACGACAGGGAGGTGTCAGGGACACGAGACAGTGAGACAAGGCAGTGCCTGGGCAGCCTGTGTGGTGGAGAGCCACGCGTTTGCACCAGGCCTGGCCATGGTGTGATGCCATGGAACCTCTCTCTCCTGCTCAGGGACTGCTCTGCTGTAGCCCTTGCATCAAAGTGGCTCGTAATGAGAGGTGGCCAGGGACACCAGAGACCAGACTTGTTTTGGGTGGCAGGGACAGGGCCACTCCATCTGGAAGGAGCTGTGCAGATTGGCCTCAGACCTTTGAGCCAGCCACTTGTGTCAGGGATGTGACCTGTTGTTGCAGATAAGAAAAATCTTACAGACGAAGGGCCTTGTCACCCCTGTTTAATCCTTGTTCACTTCTGTTCATTTCTGTCACTTCTGCTCACCAGAAAAGCACTCTGGGAAATGTTCAGCTAACATGGAGGTAAAAAACAAGTTATATAACCAGAAAACAAGTCATATAATCAGCGCGTTTTTACCTCGTGGTTTTTATGGTGTTTGGTTGGGGATATGAATTGACACCACATGGTATAAAAGGTGATTGGGTGGAAGGACACATGGACATCGACACCTGCAGTAGCAGGCAGACAATGCATGTTTGTTTTGCTTCACAAGAATGTAAACTGATAAAAGGCTTATAGCATGAAAAGGCCTGGTTTTTTGCAATAAACGATTTCTTTTTGCACCTGCCAAAGGGGAGCCCGTGTCGTTTATCATCATCGTTACAAACTGTCCCTACAGCAGGCAGGCGAGCTCTGATGCAGCACCTGGAGACAGTGCCTGTAGGCTGGAAGTGTCCTCCCTGCTTTGCCTCTACTCCACACAGCAGCAGTTCTGAGGCAGGGGCCAGGGCCAGGGTGGTTGGAATATATCCTGGAAGATGGTTTTGATGTAGCATGGCAAGATATTTTGAAGAGGAAACAGTTCAGCACTGAGAAATTATGAAGAAATCTTGTAGGCTTTCAGGATATCCCTGTTTTAAGCACCAATTTAAACCATATTTGAAGGGATGCAGGGAAAATATATAAAGGTGTTATTGAGGGCCCTCTCATTTTATAATGCTGAATTTCACCTGCCATTTCATCTCCCAACCACTCAGTATTCTAAGACGTTTCAGCACTTCTGTGTGGTGACCTTTTAATTTTCACTGCTGTGTAATCCTCAAACCTGACCTTAGTCCCTGACCATTTACTTCCTATATCATGAGGGAAACATTTTGAACAGTCCAGTGTTAATGTGGACCCCTGCAGGATTCCCCCAATGGCCCCACTCCCCTGAAAATGCCAAATGTCGTCCCCAAAAGCTTCCTCTAGCCCTCAACAAGACAACCATCCAATTCAATGCACAGTATTTTAAAATGCTTTTTAAAGAGGTCCAGGGCTTTGTCAAAATTTTTTGGGAATTCCAATTGCGGCTGCAGCAAAATCTAATTGAAGATACTCAGCTCTGAAGTTCTCAACACGGGAAGTACATGGAGCTGCTGGGGTGAGGCCAGAGGAGGCCATGAAGGTCTCTGAGGGCTGGAGCCCCCCTGCTCTGGAGACAAGCTGGGACAGCTGGGGGTATTCATTCTGGAGAAGGCTCTGGGGAGACCTTAGAGCCCCTCCAGTGCCTAAAGGAAGCTGTTATGATCCAATTATTAAGGTTCTTAGAAATACCTCTGCCCAAATTAAAGTGCAAATGAGACCATATGCCAGTCAATAGTATGGGTTTTATTTGATAGTAAATATGAGAGAGAGAGAGAGAAGAGAGAAATGGAGAAGTAGGAAAAGAGGTGAGGAGACAGAGAGTGACAGACACAGAATAAAAAAAAAAATCACCTCTCCGTGGGTGCCACTGGCATCTTGATGATCCTCTCCAGCTGGTCTTCCTGGTGGTGAAGGTCCCCCAAAAAGCACAGGATCCCATGGGTTAATATACACTCAGGCCACGTGGCAAGGTCCAGGCATGTTCCCCTGGGGGAGCAGGGCAGTCTCTTGCAGCAAACTTTGGATCTGTTGCATCACGTGCAGTCCTGTAGTGCAAGGCCTCTGGGGAGCACTTCGGGGTGGGGGGGTCTCTGATGGGTTATGACACCCCTTCATCTGCCTCTCAGGTGAATATCTTGTGGATGTGGCCTGTGGGGTTGAGGGCTCCACAGCTGGGCCAGTTTGTGTAAGGGAGGATGGGTGTTTATTGCCTCTGACCAGAGGTTACGCCATGCACCCAAAACCTCTCCCTCCCCTGCCTCGGTTGGGCGGGGGGGAGTCTATGCAAACCTGGCTTCTGTGGGCTGTGGCCTTCCCCACCCCAAAATTCAGCCAGAGATGATTCTCAGTGTAGATGGTGGGCTTGGCCTTTTGTGGATGCATTCCCTTCCCTCAGCCTGAGATGACTGAACAATAGGTTTCCCTTTATTTAAACTCAGAAATTTGACTTTCAGTCCAAAGTCCCAGTCACGTGTCTTCAGGGAGGCTTCTTTGGTTGTAGCTTCTTTACACAGTTCTTGTTATAACGAGCAAAACTTTGTATCAATGTTTGAGGCATGAACTATTTCAGTGTCTGACAGAAGCCTACAAGAATGATGGGAATGGACTATTTAGTAGGGCCTGTTGCAATAGGACACGGAGCAAGTGTAATTCAGATGGGTTTTTGGACCTGATACAGCATGCATAAAAGAGGACACTGCACTAATTAATGTCTCAGCAGAGCTGTCCAATATAACCACCACCCCCTCCAATCTCACTCTCATTCCACTGTATTTTAATGATGAGATTAACCTACTTAATTTTGAAGCCATCTGGCTTTCAGAGTCAAGCAACACTTCAAGAAATAATGCCATGCTTAGTGCTGGTTTCATTACCAGCAGCAGAGTCACACAGTATCCCAGGATGACATCAACCCTCCACTTGCCATGAAGTTCACCGAGCAAGCACCAAGGACCAGACTTTTCTGGCAGCTGGTCCCAGGCCATGGCTCTGCTCCCAAACACCTGCAGGGGCACAGGGAAACACGTGATTTATAGGTAATGTCACTCCAAGGAAAGCAAAGCAGTGGAAGAGCTTGCCTGGCACAGGTGTGGTGTCCTTACCTAAAGTGATAGGACAAACTTATGGGATGTACCCCACCTTGATACAGTGACAGAGCTAAGTGTACGACTGCAAGGATTTCATTCTCACATGCCTGCTCAGCATCAGACTGTTCCATGCAGGCAGGAATGACAAACTGCAGTGGATATCTCTGCGTAAAGTGCATCCCATGTCACAGTCTCCTCTCAACAGAAAGCTCAATTTTTTCGACATTTTGGCATTATAAAAGAGCTTAAACCTCTCTAAAGCTACTGCATTGCATAACTTGCAGGGAAGGATGGTAAGTGATTCCTGAAAATTACTGAATTATTAATTACTTTTAACATATCTTGGAACGATGGGGAAATCCTTAAGGATTAAGAAAAAACAAAACAGAACAACTGAACAACTCACAAACCAAAATATATTCTCTCTCCTCCTCCAAAAAAGAAAAGAACCCTCCAGGCCCCCAAAGCAAAACTCAAGGATGCCAGTACTTTAAAAATGACAAGTTGTGTGATGACTGTAAGTACAGCTTAGTGTGAAATCTCCCAAACACACCAACAATTGACATTAAAGGACGTCATAAGTAAGAACTATCCAATGTGGTTTCACAGAGAACAGTTTTCTGTAAACATTATTCTTTAATTCATTAGAAGTCCATGTTGGTAAAAGTAGCTGTTGACATCATAAATTTCTCTAAGGCCTTGTTCTTGCCCCACATGTTATACAAGCATCAGTGGAATACATTAAGTGCTTGTTATTACATAATTATAAATAAGGATTTGTCCTAGAGAATCCCAGAGTCTGCAGCTATTTGACATCTTTATCAAGATTGTTAATAAAATTAGCTAACAATTGCAAAGAAAATTTGCAGATTTAAAAAGCTGATGACAAATTAAAGCAATGAAAAATTGATTACGTAACCAAGCTTTCTGGAAAAGTTACTGTACAAAACATAGTTATTAAGGTCTCTGCTAGAGTAGTTCTGTGAAATACATCACAATGTTTCAGAATGAGTAAGTCCTGTTAACTTGAGTTTCCAGAAACAAAAGAAATGGGTCCTCAGAGGCATTTTCAGAACAATTGAAAAATGTGCTCAGGAGGGTAAACCTAAATATAAATAGTGTAGGCCTCTCACTTTAAGGACGTTGAGATGCTCGAACACATCCAGAGGAGGGCAGCAAGGCTGGTGAAGGGCCTGGAACACAAGCCCTGTGAGGAATGGCTGAGGGAGCTGGGGTTGTTTAGCCTGGGAAAAAAGGAGGCTCAGGGGTGACCTCATCACTCTCTACAACCACCTGAAAGGAGGTTGTGGCCAGGTGGGGGTCGGTCTCTTCCCCCAGGCAACAACTGACAGAGCGAGAGGACACAGACTTGCGCTGTGCCAGGGGAAGCTTGAGTTAGACATCAGGGAAAAATTTTCACTGAAAGAGTAAGTGGGCACTGGAATTGTCTGCCCAGGGAGGTGGTGGAGTCACCATCCCTGACGTGTTTAAAAAAAGGCTGGATGTGGCACTCAGTGCGTTGGTTTAGTTGGTGAGGAGGTGGCAAGTCAGAGGTTGGACTTGATGATCTCAAAGGTATTTTCCAACCTAGTTCAGCCAGTGATTCTGTGATAGTGAGGGACTTGAGGATGGAAAGAGGTACTGAGCAGAGCAAGGTTACCATTGTATCCTACATAAACCAGACTCTTACAGAATACTGTAGCTGGCTCCTGGTTCACGTCTCTGGACTTAAGAAGTGAAAAATGCGCCAATCAATATATAACACGTGAGCAAAGAACAACGCACAACAGAAAAAAAATGAAAAGAAATAGAGAAAAACCTGTTTTGACTGAGACTAGGCAAGCCTCTTTAGCTCACACAGCAAATTATGTATGGAGTTAATTATGACTACAAATATGCGGAAAGAATTTCTGATACCACAAAGCCATTTCAGTTACCAGGACTGAGCAATATGGGATAGAGAGGCTGAAATGAAAAGAAGTTCCAATGAGAATACATAGCGTTTTCAGTACAATTAATCACTGCAACAAGTATTGAGTGACTATCTGGTCTCTTATCACTTCTGATTCCTTCAAAACTGGACCTCTTTCTAAATATGTACTTGCTCAAGTAGAATTGATAACAGCAAGGCCTAGTTTGATGGGGCAGTGGACAGCATTCCTCCAGGGTCTGTTGCCCACACTATGTAATGTCTTCATCCAAGCTGCTTGGAGCAATTGATTTGCTGGAGGGGAGGGATGTCACCCAGGAGAACCTGGGGAAACCAAGCATAGAGAGCAACCTGGTGGACAAGGACCTAGGGATAACAAACTTTGACACATGTGCACTGGCAGCCAAGAAACCACCAGGGCGTCTGTAGCACTGCAGACAGCAGGTGAGGGAGGGGATTCTGCCCCTCAGCCAAAGCCCTTTCCCTCAGAGCAGTGGAGCACGGCTGCCTTAGCCCTGCTACAGCAGGATGCAGGTGCTCCAGGACAGATCTCTCCTCACAAACAGCGGACTGTCAGCAATGCCACCACCTCATCCCAGCTTGAGCCAATCCAGCAAACAATCTGCTGTAATGCTGATGGACAAGGACAGCTCATTGGAGAATGCTTTTTTCCCACGTGCCATGTTATGTGGGGGAGTATGGTACTAATGTAACAACAAAACCCAAGTGGTCATGAAGCATCCATGTCTAGAGAACAGGTCTAGTTAGTAACTCATAAATGACAGAAAATAGGACTCTGGACTAAAAATCCCTATGAAAAACCTTCTTTAATTCCTGGGTTTATTGGACTGAGTGGGAAGGTAGTGAATGTTTGCTCAAAGAACAGCTGTGTGGAGTTCTGAGGAGAAATCACAAAGACAACTGAACAGCACCAGAGCATGCAGGACAACCCCGCGGGCAGGCTGGGGTGTGTTGTGCAAGGAGGGACGGTACCAAGAACACCACACGCCAAACAGACAAGAAACCGCATTCTCGCACTGGTGACATTTTATTTTGTTGTCTTTTGATCTTGCCCATCTCACCGCAGACTCTACACACCTTGCACAGTCTACGCATCCGCTTTCAGCGCAGCACTTGCAAACACAGCAGCAGCTAGTTCCAAAGGCAGCTCTAGAGACCTCCCTGGCTCTACAGCACTCCCCCTGTGAGGGACAGTGCGATCATGCTGGCACTAACACACCTGTACAAACCTGCCTGTTCCCCAGATGCTGCAATGGCTTCCCTGTGAATTTCAGCACCAGCACCTTTGTCAGACAAATTTTGCAAATTTTGCAATTTCTTGGTACAGTGGGTGTTTCGATAACAGATTCTGGAGAACCCATTCTTTAAAAAACAAGTACTGCCTGTGCTGCTGCTTCCTGCTAGCTTTTATGACGTTTGCTGCATTTAGACACTGCAACAGGTTGCCCAGGGGGGCTGTGGATGCTCCAACACTGGCAGTGTTCAAAGCCAGACTGGATAAGACCTTGAGCAACCTGATCTAGTGGGAGGTGTCCCTCCTCGTGGCAGCGGAGGGTGAGACTAAATGATCTTTAAGGTCCCTTCCAATCCCTTAACATTCTATGATTTACGGAGCACAGGAAGGCATTATTCCTAATGATCCATAGATAATACCAACACATGGCTTAAAATAATGAGCCCTCTTCTTTTAGCCTTTTCTACACAGGAAAACCCCTGTTAATAAACCTCATTTTCACAGAGAGGTGATACTGAAAAGAAACAGGTTATGTAAGACAATGAAGGTGGTGTCTGTAGAGCAGGGAAAAAGGACTCTGTGGGAGCACTGGCATGACAAAGAACCACACGATGGCAAGGCAGCTCCACGGAACCTGGTCCCAGCACTAGCAGGCTGCTCCTGTAGGTATGCACTGTCTTGCAGTATGTTTCCCAGGTGAGTATGAAACAAGTGGGCTTCAGAGGGCACGCAAAGGCCATCTCAGTACATTAGTTACCGGGGCCTCTGAAAGGCCTGTGAATCTCCAAAGGGCTTGAGAGCATTTGCTCCTCACTGCACTGGAAGACCTTCTACACATTTTTAATGTCCAGCATTACAGGAGACAGATGCCACGGAACAGTGGGTTCCTGACAAGGGTAATAACAATGTTCCATCCCTTCCATGCAGACGTGCTGCTGTCTGGTGCTGAGCCTGAACACCAGCGTATGAAATAGAGCCTTGTGCAACAGGCTACAGCAAACACTGGGATGGTCTCTTTTGTGGCAGCCTTGCTGACAACAGACAGGAGAGTGACAGGGCAAGCCAGAGTCTCTGCATTCTGCACAGCATTGTTGTCATGTTTAGTTGTGTGCATTCTGTGCAAGAAAGGATTTCCCCCTTGAAGAGACCTGAACATTGTGCTGGTCAGTCCCTCCTGGGAAGAACTGTAAAAAAGAACCCTGATCTCACCCATCAGAGGAAGATAACAAAACAGACACTTGCTGTACTGGAAGCCACTAAACAAGGAGCTAGTATGACCAAACTGTCTTCCATTTGCAACCAGAGCAGGAATCACACTGGGTACACTGCTAGTGTCACTGTCCAAAGGAACTACACCAGGAGAAGCAGCCTCTGCAACACAGCTTTGGTTTGTATCCCTCACAACTGACCAGAGGCAAAAGTTTCAATTGAAGTCACCAGCAGAATTGAGTCACAGTCCCAAAGACACTCAGTTCTGATATTAGTGCTGTGGGTTATGAGCCTAACAGAAGTGGGGCTTGTAACTGAAAAACTTTAGAATTACTCCTTCTCATCTTCTAGGGATTTACTTCGGCCTCGCTTGTGGCTGGTTTTTGGAAATTCAGCTCTCTGTGCAACTTGGGGTGCCCCTTCCTCACTGCTCGCACTTTCATTGTCCACTCGCTGTGGACGACCTCTCTTACTTCTCCTCATTTTTTCAACTCCAGCAGCAGGGAGCTTCTTGGCAGCCACGGTGCCAGTTCTCTTCTTTTTGCCCCTGGTCAAAGGACGTTTCTTCCGCTGCTTCCTCTGCTCTTCCCTTTGGCGAATTTTCATTAGCTTCTCAAAGCTTTTGGTGGTCGTTGTATTCACATCAAACCAGTCCTGCAAGTTTAGAAGGCAACAGGTTGGTACTTATGGTGGTGGATGTACCAAATAAACTCTATCAGGGCTTACAAGAAAGCTGCTTTGTGGGACAAGGTTTCCCTAAAATGTGAGATCTGGAAAGGCAACCGCCTAACAAGGCTTTGTTCTTTGATGTGTCTCCTCAGGTGTCAGTCTGTCTCATAGGATTCAGATTTGATTTGACAATTGCCTAGTTAAAGGCACGACAAATGCTGCAGAGCTGAACAAAGCAGTAGCAGCTTGGGACAAGGCAAGTGACATGACACGACACTTGCTCCCCAGACCAACATGTTAAGACCAGTTGAGTTTAAGGACCCTGTTCCCAACAGTGAGCAAGGAAAAAGTAAAACAGGGCACATATCCAGCATTTTCTTCTCAAGACACTCTCCCCACCTCCAGCAGCCTGGGGTTTGAGGTTCCACTCCGCCTGCCTTACCTCAGCATGCACAGAGTTGATGTGATACTTGACTCCACTTTCTGAAATGAACTCTTTCTCACACAGGAGACACTTGTATTTACCAGCCACAAAGTCTCCCTGGCATCAAAACAAACAAAAAAAACCCCATCAAGAGCTGCTGGACCAGGAGGCTGATACACCTATATATTTCATTTGAATGTCGCTCAGATAGAACCCAGCAGTAAAAACTAGAAACTCTCATCCAAACCAGACAAAGCTTTAGCTACAGGAGCGCTGACAAGAGTGAGCAGTTGTGCCCATGAAGCATATGATTGCTCTCTGAGATGCCATAAGGTCTCTATCACTGCACCTGGAAAAACGCTCTTGTAGCTGTGACTCTACAGGTAGGACTGCCGTGTCCTTAAAAGGAATGCCACTAAGGTGCTTCCTCCTGGCCTCAAGTATTGTTTGCAACAGCAACCTCATTAGTACATAGGGGAGGCACCTAAATTGGGGGTTGGAAGGAGATGATCTTTAAGGTCTCCTCCAACCCAAACCATTCTATGAATCCATGAACTTGTGAGGATCTCAGATTAGCAGATGGCAGGACAAGAGCCTGAACAAAGAGGGATGGGGGACAGTGGGGCTTTTAGAGGAAGGCTACCAACCAAGGTACACGTGCCAAGGTGAGATTTGAGTCCTGAGACACTGCCGTACACAGATTCACAACCCTGAAACAGTACAAAAAAAAAGTGTGTCAACAACATGCTAGCAAGAAATCACTTTTTCCTGGACAATAAGGTCTTACTATGTCTGGAGGACAATTCCAAAAGCGCAAAAGAGAGGTAGACAGAGGCAGATACCAATCCCACAAAGCCAGAAAGTTTCTGGTAAAAAGACCATTAGAAGAGCTAAGCTTTCATTAAGCTTAGTGTTTATATTTCCAGTTTCTGAGCACACTTGGACATAATAAAGAGACTCCTGCAACAGTTACACTTGTGCTCTATCAATAGCCTGACTAAAATGATAGTTTGCTTTTTGCCTGAAGTGCAATAGAGACAAATTTTAAAGAGAGCACAGGGGCAGGTACAAGACACTTCTCCCTCCTGCACTGCTCACGTCTCCAGTGGCACACAGCAGGAGTACAGCAACCAATATCCCCGGTCTCAGCTAAAGGGCAACTTTACAGGCCTGTCCCATGGGGAGCTTCAGGCACCAGTCTCGGGGTACCACCTAGTGCTCAGCCCAGGCCCCAGAACAGGAGGCAGGAGCAAGACATGCTGCTGGGTTACTGGTTGGTGACACAGGACAGCTGCTCTCTGGAGGCAGCTCCACAGACAACATGGTGCCGCAATTCTGATACTTGAAAACGATGCTAGACTGAATCCTGGGGAGAGAATGCTGGGGGTAGGGTGGGGTAGGGCAGGGGGAAGGCATAGTCTTTACACCAAACCCAGAGGGCAGCTGCCACTGACCCTTGGCCATCTGACAGCATGCATCACATGGAGACATCCACCATCACCTCCACCAGTTGGGCCATTTGTTCTCACTGGAGCTGACTTGCTGAATGGTATTGTAAGAAACTAAGCCTTCCAGTGCCTAAAGGAGTCCAAGAGAGCCGGAGAGGGACTTTGGACAAGGGCCTGGAGTGACAGGACAAGGGGGAATGGCTTCCCACTGCCGGAGGGCAGGGTTAGATGGGATACTGAGAAGGAATTCTTCCTTGTCAGAGTGGTGAGGCCCTGGCACAGAGAAGCTGTGGCTGCCCCACCCCTGGAAATGCTCAAGGCCAGGTTGAACAGGCCTTAGAGCTGGTCTAGCAGAATGAAGAAAACTTTAGTGCTGTGCAATACTCTTGTATTTCCACCTCCACTCCTCCCTTCCATGATTTGATTTAACTAGAAAGGCAGGGGCCTGTCATTTTTCCACTGCTCAGACTTCCAAATGGACCAACTCCCACCTGGATGAGAAAACTGTACTAGCCTGTAACCAAGTTACTGGCTCTGAAGTGCTCAAACACATTCCCAAAAGGATCATCCCCAGAGCATTTTGATGCAAAGGACAAAAGGAGCATTTCCAGATATCCCCAAGGCTAAAATGGTCTTGATTACCCTAAACAACCATATTGAGATGGAGCAGGATTTGTCTCCCACATAGTGACAAACTGCAGTTTCAAGGTTGTAGGAAGCTGTTGGCTCATACAGACTTGAAATCTGTCCCCTTTGAGGCTTCAGAAACACTTAAGGATTACCTGATTTGGGCAGTGGACTCTTCGGTACATCTTTATCTCTGTCTTCCATTTGCACAGCACATCTTGACTAAACGTGGGCAGTCCAGGACGAGTGTATTTCAGCTGAGACAAAGATGGAATCGAGAGTTGGAAATAATGCTGGCTACACAGAATGCCAAGTAAGTCTCTTTCTCTCAGCCTGAGATCTTCTCCTACTCTAACACGCAAACTCCCAATAATCAATGTTTTCCTGTCTTACGGACTCTCTAGAAACATAACTGAACCTGGAAAAACCCCACAATACCAGAATCTGAAACTTCCCATTGCCTTGACTACAACAATTCCTGTAAATGTACTTACCCTGCTGAAATCATAAAGCATCGTTTTCCCTTGGGTTTCACTCACAGCCTAAGAGATGCTCCTGGACACTCTGAAGTGTAAAACACTGTGAAATACCACAGCATATATGAGAGACTAGAAGGATTGCTGGGGCCTTACAGCATGGCAGGAGTGATCTTAAGCCTATAACTTGTGAGCAACATCATGCCCATAAGTGCTCACGTTCCTTGCGCCCACCGAGAATTCCAGCAATAGGACTTTACAGTCATTACAGCTTTCCTGAACAAAACACTTACACCTCAGCAAATGCTGCTGCAGAAATAATGTAATTTAAGATGAGAGAGAGCAGAACCAAATCCCTCACATAACATATGACTTTCCACGTGCCATAAACATGGGGTAGGAGCCAGTACAAGATGCATCAGATGTGGAGGTAAAAACTTGAACCCTATAAACCATTTTTAAGGTCTTGTACCTTCCGGTCATCTGGAATCAAGTCCTGAAGAACTTTTCTTTTGGGCCACTCTTTGGCCAGCTCTTCTCCAGCCAGCTCATGGAGATAGTAGATTGCCACCTTTGCAGATCTCCTCTGAACTCTGCCTGTGCTATTTTGCTCCCGTTTAATTTCTTTCAGGTTCTCTGTTCTTCTCTCCTCATGGAGGAAAGTGACCTGCAATGAAGGCCCAAAAAGATGAGCCTCTTTCATTAGTTCCTATTTCAGTTACACTAAATACTTGGAATAAATATTTTGTCAAATCCCTCATAAAAATGCTACAGCAGCTATGATTCACCGTCACAGACACAGGACAGAAGTGCATCCCACAAGTTAGACAGACTCCCAGCTCTGCTCACAGGGATCACAGCAGTGAGGCTCAAGCAGAGAGCTTCATGCAGTTGCTGGTCTTGAAAGGTTATTCCATCATTTGCTGTAAAACCCTCATGGACAACAAGCACAGCACTGCCTGTTCTGTTTCAATGGTGAGTCTTTTAAGAGCAAAGGAAAGCATATCACAAGTTATGTTAGCATTACGCTTCCATGGAGCAAAAGTCGGGTCATTTATTGCTGCCATGCTGATTTAGTATTAAAAACTTCATTCTAGTCACCGACAAGCAACAGCTGCTGCTAGAAGGAAACTATCAAAGACAAAATCATCCACAGATAGGAAAATGCAAAGATTTGTGATCTGTAATTACCCACCAAATTAGCAGACAAGAGCCTACATGTGCCCCAAGTCTGAGTGGCTGAAGTCCCACCACAGTCCCCTGATAATCCCTGCAGGGTGCACTCACCGGCCCGTGCTTAGATCGGAGGTGGTAGACAAGTCCTGCCTTTGATCTGTATGCTTTGCCACAGTGATGGCACTTCATAGCCATTTTCTCCAGCTCGGAAGCAGCCTTCCCGCACTTTTTAACGTGATATAGGTATCCCATTATGCTGGTGAAGCTGCCTGTGCAGCCCTGTCAACACAGAAGAAAAATACATGGAAGAAAACCATTCTTCAAGTGATCACACAACCACTGTGTACAGGATCCACAGTTTGCTGCCCAGAGTACTTTCACTTTTCCTGACAGAGCAGAGACAAGCAGGTAGAAAATTTTAGTCTATTCACACAGACAAAATCTGCAACAAAGAATTGGCATTGAAATGAGCATTAAAGCTCTATTTTAACCCAAACTATTCCATCATTCTATGCTACTCTGTCTTAAAAGCAAAGCTGGGATCTTGAAACAAATCTTGCTCTGGCCAGCACCAGAGCATACTCAACAGCACTCTCATGTCTTACGTTTATGCATCCGCTGCTGTTTAATTCACACTTTGCACAATGCAGCTTACCTCTCTCGTACACTTTAGTTTTCCCATACGCTTCAACACCTTCCGAAGGCGGTCTCGCTCAAGCTGCTCATCCAGTTCTTCCCCGTCCTTCATAACTGGCTAAAGCACAGCAGAAAGATAAATGAAAAACATGGGATGCTCAGCATTTATAGTTCTTCTCACAGGGAATTCACTACTCAACACTGGTGCAGGAAAGCTTCTGAAATAATTGAATCTCTGCGACTTACAATTTTACAGACATGTATTTACTATAATGACCACTTTCCATACCTTTGCTGCTTTTGGCTGGGGTGACAATTGGTATGGGACTGTTTTGGATCTGTGCTGAGAGCTGGGTTGATAGCTTAGACATGGTTTTGCTGTTGCTGAGCAGCCCTTGCGTAGCGCTAAGGGCTTTTCTTGTACGGCCCCACCAGCAAGAGGCCTGGGGGTGCACAAGTAGGAGGGGACACACCTGGGACAGCCGAGCCCAACTGATCCCAAGGATATTCCAGACCATACGGTATCATGCTCAGCATATAAAGCTGGGGGAAAAAGGAGGAAGGGGACAGACGTTTGAAGTGATAGTGTTTGTCGACCCAAGCCACTGTTACGTATGATGGAGCCCTGTGGTCCTGGAGGTGACTGAACACTTGCCTGCCCACGGAAAGCAGTGAATGAATTCCTTGTTTTGCTTTGCTTGTGTGCATGGTTTTGCTTTACCTATTCAGCTGTCTTTATCTCAACCCACGAGTTTTCTCACTTTTACTCTTTGATTCTCTCCCCTGTCCTGTGGGTGGGGGAGAGAATGAGTGGCTGCATGGGGCTTGGCTGCTGGCTGGGGTTAAACCAAAGAGGAATTATCTTTAAAAGGACTAAACTGACAGAAATTGATGCATCTTTAACATTCACTGGTCCTACCCTTTCCACTTAGCCAGACTAAAGTGAAGCAGACTGCTTGCCGCAGTTATTCATCTGTGCTAAACTACAGCTCAAGTTCTTTATTCTCTCTCTAATGGTTACTGTATATTATTTCCTACATTACCTAATATTACACCTACACTGAATAAGATAGAAGTGAGTGACAGACCTAATCCCCAGGGCCAGAATATGATCCCTGACCCGCATCATTTATTAATACAGCTGTAGGTTGAGAAACTGTGGTACTGGGAGCTGTGCAAAAAATTATAGTGAATTATCTGACCCTTACCTAAAATTCCAAATGACCTTTTCAAAAGTTCTAATTCTACGCAACTACAGCAGGAGACACTGCCTTCTTTAAAGTAAGAGCAAAGAGGAAAAGCAGATTTTAGCATTAGTGTTTTTACAGTAAAGAGAGACAAAAACTAATTGCTGCTTCTGCTTTTTTACCTCAAATCTGGTCTGCTCTGGATGTAGAAAAACTCTTGCTTTCTAGCAAAGGACTGAAAATTGCAGTCTAATGAGCAATCTTTTTCCTTCTGATTGAGAATGCCTTTTATGTGTAACTTATTACCAGCCCAAACCGAAATTCATCCCCTCTTTCTATGATGTTGCTTGCCTACCATCTCTGGTCACAGATCTTGCTGGAAAAACAATAGACTAGATTTGAATAGCTATAACATTTGAAAAAAACACTAAATGTTCTGTTTCTGTCTGTACCAGGCAAGGACCAAAGCCCGTTCTGCCCGCAGGAGTTTCAGATGCACAGCAGTTGTGTTACCTGGTTGTTATGGTCTGCCATGACATGGTATTTCATCCCTGCTAAAGACTTCAGCTGCTTCCCGCAGTGATGACACGTGAACATTTCCTAGAAATAAACAAGGACATGGTGCATGTAACTATAAATTAACCAAAGCAGTGGGAAACTCTTCGGGGGAAAGGAGCAGGAGAGTAGAAAAATTTATATCGGCCTGGTAACTGTCTTCTAAGAACAGATTTTATGGGGTCTAAAATTTAGTGGAACAATGAAATAACCACACCTTTGTTCACTATCCCAAACCTTCAGCAAAAGGCTAGGCAAGAAGCACCAAGCACTAGGACTCTTGCTTAAGGACATGATGATGAGATGAAACTGGTTTTAAATGCAACACAAAACAGTGTGCAGACATTTCTATCAGTAAACTGAAGAGAATTAAAGAAACCATTGCTTATCTCTTGTACTCTTACCTTCCTGCAATTTACCATATGTTTCTTCAGTCCTTCTACAGTCTTTCTCACCACAGCCCGGCATGTTGGACAGGTAACTCGGCCTTTGTCCTGAATCTCTAAAGACCATTGCTCTTCCATACTACCTGTCAAAGCACAGTGTTTAGAATACAAGTGCTAACACAAGATCTTTATTTTTTCCTTCGATGTGCACAATGAACCCTAGAAAGAAACAGGCCACATGCTACCAAACTTGAGTCCAGCTACACTTCAATAGGTGCAGCTCATTTACGGCTTCAGGAATGTAATGTCACATGGCACTCATCACCCCTTTTTGAAGGGCATTTTACAAACACTCTTTAATCTACCATTCCCTTGTGAGGAGTGTTCTTCCACTTGGCCAGTAGACATTTTTCCTCTGCTAATTTCTGTCACACTATTACTTTAGCAGAATGAGTAAACTTTTCTTTTGGCAAAAGGGTTTTCATAGTAAAAGCAGTCACAGACTACCAGGCCAAGTTACTCAGCAGCCACGGAGAAGCACCCTGTGTGGCACTGTTTCCAGCTTCTGGCCTCTTTGTGAAATGCCAAGCAAAAGTTTGGCACAATCCACAGAGTTTATAAATTACTGAAATGGGTTCTGGCAAGAAAGTGGTTTAGCAGCCATCTGCCTGAATTCTTACCATAACATGATCCAAAGGCTTTCCTCTTTTCCCAATAACAACAGGCCCAGGCTGTCCCTCTCCAGGAGGCTAGGGGGGAAGTTTGTGATTCAAACTGCACTTGGCAAAAAAACGGGGTGTTTAATGAGTGCTGCGATCTACAAATACCAGGCCATTCCACTCACTGAATCAAGGCTAATTTTAATTTTCTAGGACACACTGCTTCGGTCTCTGGTTCCCAGAAAAGGTGATCTGGCAGCAACAGATACAGAATTTTTCCTGCAAACATATTCTGCTGAGTAAAAACTATAAATACTTCCACGAGTTTAATAATGCAACTATTTTAGGCTTTTGTTCAGTTCAAGAAGTGATTCCCCCTTCACTATTACATCATGCAATGGCAAGAGCATGTGGCTCAGGTAGTGTGCAGTCCCTTCAGTCCTGCTCTGCAGTACTGACACAGTGCCAGGACAGCAGCCAGCTCTTCTTGTGAACAGGAAAGTGAACTACTGAATGGAAACACCAGAAACACAGCTGTTGCTCAGATTCAAATCCTAGAATCACATTTATCTTTTATCTGCTTCATACACAACTCTTAGCAACTGCCTCTTCTTCTTACCTGTGCCATAGCTTTCAGGCTCTTTCTGAACACAATGACCTTTCATTCTGGAGTTTTGTTTTGTTACAGCTTGCTGTTTTTTTCCTGTTATAACACAAACAAGACAAGCAAGAAGACTCAGTTCTGCTGGCTTTGTTACAAAACAAAGCAGATTTTTTTGCTAGAAGGCTGCTATTTAGTCTGCTGTCTCAAAGTTATTCAGAAATGTTCAATGCTTTTTTTTTAAAAGAAATGTCAAGGTTATGTTTCCTACTCCCTTTCAAAATTGATGGCTATTTACAGTGGCAGGCATTAGTCCAATCCAAATATTTGTGAGCTTGATGGTTGTTCATACACAGAGTTCAGGTAATGTGCACAGTTTGGCCGAGCCCATCTAATGACAACCAAAACGGAGAATCTCATTTCTCTACTCATTCCTGTCTTCTTTAGACTAAAAAAACTATTATTCTTTCAGTATTTTGTCATGGGTTACGCTGTTTGCTCTCGTTTCCCTGTCCTCTTCAGCTGGCCCACACATTTCCTGAATTGCAGTGCCTACTCCTGGAAACAGCACTCCATGTGTGACCCTGCGTTAGAGCACAAGAATTACTTCACGTGTCCAAGAAGCCTCCTGTTCTGCCCAAAGCTTTCAATCTAACAGCTGCCTTCTTAAGAACAACTATCACACTGCTGGTCCCTATTCAGCTTGATCTGTTATAAATCTTGAATCCTCTTCTGAAGCACTGACTCCTGGGAGGTTGTTCTTTGTTTTTCAGTGGTGATAGTATTTCTTCCCAAACTGTATAATCTTCCATTTTACACTGTTCTCTGTTCTATTTTAAAATTGTTTCTTTATTGTCAAAACCACTTTCTGTCTACATACTTCCAAGCCCTTGGTGACAAAAACAATAGTTAGAATTGAATACAGGGACAGACCGCGAACCATCATTCTACACTCCTATTTCACCAAGCTAGTGACCTCATTGTAGAAGGCTATCAGGTTGATTAAACATGATTTGCCCTGCATGAATCCACGTTGACTACTCCAAATCCCCATCTTGTCCTTCCTGTGTTTGGAAATGTTTTCCAGGGTGATTCTCTCCATCAACTTCCCAGGCACTGAGGTGAGGTTGACCGGCCTGTAGTTCCCCAGATCTTCCTTCTTTCTGTCCTTGAAGATAGGAGTGACATTTTCTCTCTTCCTGCCTCCAGGAACCTCTGCTAGTTGCCATGACCTTTCAAAGATAATCAAGAGTGGCCTCACAATGATATCAGCCAGCTCTCAGCACTCAGTGCAACCCATCAGGCCCCACAGAACTTAGAATCATAAATCGTTTAGTTTGGAAAAGCCCTCTAAGACCATCAAGTCCAACCGTTCCCCCAACACTGCCAAGGTCACCACTAACCAATGTCCTCAAATGCCATATCCACATGCCTTTCAAATCCCTCCAGGATGGGGACTCCACCATCGCCCTGGCCAGCCTGTGCCAGGGCAGGACTGTCTTTTTGGGGCAAAAATTGCTCCCAGCATCACATCTAAACCTGGTGCAACTTTAGGCCATTTCCCCTTGTCCTGTCAGTTGTTCCCTGGCCCAATCCCCACCTGGCTCCACCATCCTGTCAGGGAGTTGTAGAAGGTGAGAAGGTCCTCCCTGAGCCTCCTTTTCTCCAGGCTGAGTGCCCCCAGCCGCTCCTGGGGCTCCAGCCCCTTCCCCAGCTCTGTTCCCTTCCTTGCCCCTCAATGTCTCTTTTGTCAGGAGGGGCCCAGAGCTGCCCCCAGCATTGGAGGTGCTCCAGCAGTGCCAGCACAGGGGACGGGCACTGCCCATGCCCTGTTGCCACCCCAGAGCTGGCACAGCCCAGGGGCCAGTGGCCTCTTGCCCACCTGGGCCCAGCTGGGCTTATGTTGAGCCACTGTTGACCAACACCCCCAGGGCTTTTTCCAGCTCCTCTGCCCCAGCCTGGAGGGTTAATGGCGTTATGGTGAACCAAGGCCAGGCCCTGGCCCATCATTCCAGCATGTCCTGATCCCTCTGCACAGCCCTCCTGCTCTCTAGTAGATCCACATCCCACCCCACGTGGTGTCATCTGTGAACCTACTGAAGGTGCACTAGATCATCTCACTAGATCATCAATAAAGATATTAAACTGGACCGGCCCAATACTGGGCCCTGGGGAGCACGACTGGTGGCTGTCCCCAAACAGATGTCACTCCATTCTCCATGACTCTCTAAGCCCAGCCATCCAGTCAGTTTCCTACCCAGCAAAGAGTGCACCTGTCCAAGCCACAAGCATCCGGTTTCTCCAGAAGAATGATGTGGGAAATGGTGTCAAAAGGCTTTACTAAAGTCCAGGTAAATAACATTCACAGCCTTTCCCTCATCTATTAAGTGCATCCCCTTGTCATCAAAGGACATCAGGTTAGTCATGCATTCCTAAACTCATTCTGCCTGGGCCTGATCATCAGGTTGTCCTGTAGATGCCATATGACAGTACCCAAGATAATTTGCTCCATGACCTTCCCTGGCACTAAGGCCAGAGCAACAGGTCTGCAGTTTCCTAGATCCTCCTTCTGATCCTTCCTGCAGGTAGGTGTCACACAGGCTGACCTCCAGTCCTCTCGGACCTTCCCACTTAACCAGGACTACTGGCAAATTATTTGGTAAATCCAGTTTGTTTATGTGCTCTAACCTTTTCCTCCTTCACTGAGTATAGGGTTTCCTTGTTCCAGACTTTCCCTCTGTCTGGTCTCAGGCTCCTGGGATTCCTGAAGGATTTCCTTTAACTAATAAAGATCAAGGCACAGAAAACATTGAGTACCTCAGCCTTTTCCATGTCATTTGTCACCAGTTCCCCTGTTCTGATAAGGTTCATCTTCCCTTCGCTGTTTGTGTACTTGTAGAATCCTTTCTTGTTGCTGTTCACATCTCTTGCCAGATTCAACTCCAGGTTGGCCTTGGCTTTCCTAACCTCATCCTTGCAAGACTGGACAGCAAATGTACACTTCGTGTCACCTGATCCTACTTTCACCACTTGTACATCTGCTTTTGTACCTAACCACTGACTGACAAACCTTTTGTCTGAATGAAAGATCTATGATGTCAAGCATTTCTCCCCTTGGTCTCTGTGGCAAAAGAAAAGTGTTTGGGATGATTTCTTCTTAACAAACCCATATTGCTGTTATCATCTACTCAGTCTCCAGATGTTTACAAGTAATGTGTCTGATTATTTAGTCTATAATCTGTTGGGAAACTGAAATGATGTAGACTAGCCTATACTTCCTGTAATTCCCTTCCTCCCTCCCTTTGCTGGACTTCTAAGATAGACTGAGATTAGATTAACTCCCACTGTAAAGCAGACACAGCTTCCTGGAACAAAACAATCAGAATCAGAAATAGAGTTTGAAGACTCCAGAAGATGTCATTTGGGCAGAGAAGTCTGAAGTACCTGAAGGCTTGTAGTTAGGAATTACAAGTTATTTGTATTACCCGAAATCTTCTGCTTCTTCTTGGGAGAGTCTTTAACATCTTTGCCTTCCCTTTGCTCAGATTTCCTCTTGCCTTTCAATAGTACTTCTCCTGGTAAGTAAAAACAGAAATGCTTCAGTCTCTGTATTCAGTCTGGATAAGAGCTTTGAGTCTACTGCTGCCTCATCTTACCCTGGTATTCAATAATTAGTCAAGAAAAGAATAGTTCTTGTAAGGCACTTGGATATGAGTGAATTAGACACAGTCTTCTAACTCAGCAACAGTTAGGCACCCCACAGCCTGCAATCCTCTGATACAGCAGGTGTGGGAGAAACAGTGCCACAGCACGGCCTGTAAAAATTATCCTCCTCAGGAAGAGAGCCAGATGGTGCTGGGCTATGTCATAAAAACCTCATCTGCACTCACACAAAAAGGAGCATCGAGAAACCCAAATAATATCATGACTGCCCTGAATATTTCCAAGCCTATCAAAGTCTTATTTCCATGAACACAGAATTGCACAGAAGCACAATGGTGAGCACGGAACACCAATTATGGACTCAAAGAAACAGACAGCTCCCTCCCAGGTCTGCCTCAGGAGATCCACAAGGATAAGTCAGTGGGAACCCTTATCTGAAGCACCCTTCAGAAGGGGGAAGGCAGGGAGCAGTGAGAAGGGAGAGTGTGGTGTTAATGCCTAGGGTTATGTAGCACATGGGATCTGAGTGGAGAACAATTCAGGATTAAACAAGATGTGCTATCAAAGGAAGGGAAAGGGAAAGAATTTCCTGATTTGGGGTTGATCAAGTGTGGGAAAATAAAGGTGTAAGACAATGGAAAAGAACACCTGCTTGTAAATAGCTGACTGGTCAGTATAGAGATCTGGTCATATCCGACACCAAGCAGGGTCTATGAGTATGAACCTGTTTGTAAGGAGGTCTACACCTGCCACTGGCACAGCTCTGTGGGCCTCAGGGGCCAGTACATCCATGGACCAGCAACTGAGGAGACTGGTTTCCAAAGGCCAGGTACTGAGTAGACTGAGTCTTTAAGGATGGACGCTGTTGGTGCTGTTTGTGTGAATGCAGATCTGTGTGGCTCCTGTTTATGTATGCTGTACGTCTGTGTTTGTTCCTACAGGAATACATACTCAGTCTTGCTACTGACTGGACCTGGGGCTGTGCAGCCACAGCAATCTTGCTTCTTTCAAGCTACCAGCTTTGCCAATCCCCACAAAAGAACGGAATACAGATTCTGCATTAAAAAAGATGGAAGTTTAGGTTCTCTGCCACACAAGAAGTTTGGAAAACAGCTCCTAGGCCAGGAAATCTGAATGTTCCTACAACAACCTAAGACCCAAACCATTCCAAATCAGAAAATTATAACTGACAAAAGAGAGAAATTAAAAGAAATAAAGACACCCTTAAAAAATAATAATTTACCTACCACAAAAGCTGTGTTTAATCCCAAGTACTCCTGAATGGTCCCCTTTGCCACATCTTTACTATTGATGGCTCCATTTTTAAAGCTCTCAAAGCATATTTCTGATATGATTGGCATAACTCTTATACATATCTCTTCTACAGATAAAACTGAGTTCAGCCACAGAATCATTACTTTAACAGACAAGTCACTCAAAAGGAACCGTGCAATGTCAGAGAACTGTACCCATATTTGTGCAGTGGCGGAAGTTCGTTTCTTCTAACACACGAGCAACACTAGCAAGGTTGTAATTTGTGCTTGAACAGCAGCACATCTTTCAGAAGCAGACTAAGCTCTCACAAAAGAACCAGAGAGAAAAACGGTTTTGCCTTGAACCAACAGTGATAAGTACCTTTTTTTTCTGAAGATTTGTTAACACTGTTTTTCATTCCTCTCATCTCCAACCAGTAAGCAGGCCTGCGAATGGTCCGCTTGCTTCTGGGCTCTGCACTCCCATTCACTGGGCCCTTCGGTGAGGCAGAAGAAATGTTGGTGACTGTGTCATCATAGTTACTGTTCACTTCTAGAACAGTACTTTCCACCTCCTCAAGCTGCTTAGACCTGGAAAACATCAAGTTGAATTCCTGTGTATGTGGATGCGTAGTTCTATACGGATGCATATACACACAATCACAATGACTTGGCAGACAACACCCTTTTCATCTTCCCAAGTGCTCTAAAAATTCATCTCACAGTTCACTGAATCTCCTGAGTTTTGGGAACTGGAAAGTGCTGGCAAGATAAAACATCTTCAGTTCTGTTTTTTGGTACATCTTTTTGATAACAACATAAGTAAGCTCTGAAGAGGAATAGAAAAAAATATTCCTCTTATCTCAACCTTTCAACTTTAGAAGCAGGCATGAATGAATCTCAATTAAAAAATATACATTTATCCTTGGAATATAAGAACTTTTCTTCAGTCCATCATTACAAAATCATTTTCCACCCCACAAAGGGCAAGATCTCCTTCAGTCTCTATTCCCAGAGTAAGAGCTGGCACTACACAATTAAAAGATTTCATGCTAGTAAGAATTTTAACTAGAAAGGCTTTCAGCAATGAAGACAACCTTCCAGTATATCCCACAAACCACACTACATTAAGACTACTTTAGACTAATCCACAGCACTGAATTCTTTTCCTAGAGATCAGCGGGAACTTTGCTTCACCATTCCAAAGTATCTCTCTCGGGCTTGAAACGCCTGGACATCTACATTCCTGTACGTGACAGCAAACCGATGAGGTGTCAAAGGAGCACAGAACATCTATTCTCTGGGTAAAAACCGTTTATGTAAAGAAAGAAAGGGGGCAGAAACATTTTGCAATGTATCCCACTGCTACTACAATTCACAAACTGAAATAATGAGATCACTTGAGCAATGACTATGATGGCCACTCTATTAATACTCTCCCACACCCTGAGCTGTGGAGCTCATCTTTTTAACACATCAACCCAGGAATTAACAAGTGGGAGACACTGACGGCACCAGGGCAGGTCATTACATACTATGTTTCAGGAGGTACTGCAGAAGCACGGGGAGAGGAATTCTCAATTCAGTCTTTCAGTTGCAATCACACCCAAACTACATAGATTTTGGAACACCATTTGGTCTTGCACTTAAAGTATTTATCTTCACAATGTTAAAAGCCTCAAAAAAAAATAAATGAAAGCTTATACACACTGAAGCGTCAGAAAAGCACTCTTCCTACAAACCAATAAGCGAAGTCAGCTGAGATTCTCACCACACTATTCAAAATCGTTGCAGCTCTTAAAATTCAGAATATTATATAAACACCTGATACGGTTCTTCCATTAGGATTCTCTCAGGTTTTTTTTTTTGCCCTCAATCAAACTACACAAAAAAACCATTCACATACTTTTTATTTTCCAAGGACTTCTTGACCTTCTGTTGTCTGTGATGTCCAGTCCTGGTGTCCTAACAAAGCAGAACAACTCACATTAGCATAATTTGTCTTCTTTCAGCATGTTTCTATGCAGCCAAGCACTCTCACCTGCACTTTGAGGATGTGCATATACCATCCTTTGAAAAGCAAATGGAAGTGCTTAACCTTTCCAACTCCAGCCAAACTGGAACTGGAATCAAAACAGGGATGAGTTCTTCCACATTCCCCATATGAAAGTCAATCTTTCCCCTTGCAACGGGACATGATGGAATGTTTTTTGTCGTCAGTACATTCTCCCAACATGCTTTCTGCCTAGTCTTTATGACATGATGACAAATATTTTAGATCCTAATTTGCTAGTTTTTACATATTACTTACGTTTCCTTAAAGAAGTAATTCTTGCATTTAGCCTGCCCAGAATGTTGTCTCTAGTCTCCTTCATGCCCTCATTTCTTTTTTTATCTCACTTTGTAATACTCCATCAGCTGCCCAGATGTTCACTTTATGCATAGCACAGAACCCTTTTTCTTATTTAACAAAGATTTTTTTGTCACTTATCCCTTGCTATGCTTCTATTAAGACATGTAATTTAACACATGTAACCAAATGTACATTTTCAAGTTGGTATGAACAACTCATTTGTTGTACGTGTCTCCTCGCATGTGGACAATCACTTATCACCTTCTTCCAAACATTAATCATGATTCAATGCCATTCTTCGTTAGAAAATCCAGGACAAAAACATTAGTTATACAGACTAGAAAATAAAAATCATGGCCCTGTGGAAGTATATGTAATACCTAAATGGTAACCTAGGGAACAAAGGTAGTATTTTGCCATATACAGGAACTGGCTAAGAAACTTGAAGAAGAAAAAAACCCAAAACCAAAAAAATCCCAACAACGACCAACCACCCCAAAAAAACCCTGCCAAAAACAAAAACCAAACCAACCAACCAACCAAAAAAAAATGACAACAAAAGAAAACAGAACAAAAAAAGAAATAATGGCTAAATTACCGGTCTTCTTCAAAGAAAAATACGATGCACATTATCAACAGTGAGAGACGACCCAACCACCAATTAAGAAGCTTCAGCAGCAGGCTCTTATATCAAAACATGAATGGTTAAACTGTGCCTAGGGCATGTCAGGCTCGCCTTGGGCCTCCGGCCCCAGAGTGTCCTCATGGAAACGGTAGGGAAGCAGCATGAGAGAAATTCACAACGGCTTGATCAATGACTTCACAATCAAATCTTGTATCCTTTGGAAGTAAAGTCAATTGGATGATTGTGTTTGTATTATTTACACCCAAACAGTTGTATCAACAGCACTGTCTGGGAAATCACCACATGAAAAACATGGAGAAACCTCACTGAGCAGGAGCCAGGAAAAATCAGGGCTACAAAGTTACAATTGTAAAACTGAATAAACAGGCAGGCAGAGTCTGCTGCAATTCGCTGGCTTAATCTACCATTAGAAGAACTGAAATGACCAACAAACATAGCATATATTTTAAGATTCATGGGGTTTTTATAACTAAAAAAATCTGCATAAAAGAGAAGATTAGTATAAAGAACTTTGGTGGCAGTTAAGGATCTGCAATAAAAAAGGAGAGTGAAGATGATCGGTCAGGCTTTGCTTTCTGAGAAGATGATAACAGAAATTATGAAGGAAACATCTACAGAAGCTGGTGTTTAAGTTCTGCATGTTTTTTCATTTATTCAATTTACTTCCCACTTAAAGAACCTAATGTATGCAGGAATGCCCAGTGGCTGGACATAAGGAAAACAAAAAAGTCGCCTTCATTGCACAGGCGAAAAAAAGCGAAACAGTGGCCCAGAGTCTGAAAAGATGGAGACCGGTGAATTCTGCCAGCCCATAGACTGTGGGACATTCTGGTGCGCTGGAACACGGCTGCTGCTGGAGACGGGCTGCTCTACAGCATCCAGCCTGGCAAGACGGTGCTTAAGCACAGCATGGAAACTCCGCGAGGTGAGGAGGCTGATTCGGAATCTGGAGGTGATGAGGTGCTAGTGGGGACACCGGGCATCCTGCGGGCCCCGACTGTCCCCGCGAGGCGCGAGAGGGCTAAGTATCCTTTGGGGAACTCCCTGTTTCAGCCCCAAATTCCCATTCCTACCAGCACACTTCACGAACTACGTTCTCCTGCAACGAAGGCCTTCCGGACAAAACGCACCGCCGGCGCCAGCAGCGCCTTACTCCGGATCTCGGCCCGACCCGAGGCCTCGGGGAACGGCCTGGCCTTCGGGCGGAGAGGGGCCGCTCCCGCCGCTGCTCCCCGGGAGCTCGGAGCGCGTCCCGCTCGCCGCCTGTTCAGGGCCGCTCACCGCGCCGGGCCGGGCCGGGCCGCACAGCCCCGCCGGCGGTCCCGGGTAAGCCGGCCCGCTCCCGCGATCCCGCCATCGGAGCCCATTTCGCGGTGACCCGCGGCCCAGCCGCGCTCCCCGGGCAGCCGCCGGTGGCACTGGTG
>VZRN01001243.1:239858-257262 GCA_013397935.1 Dasyornis broadbenti
CCGCCGCTTCCGGCTGGCCCTGGCGGCGCCCCGAGCCCCGCCGCGGTGGTGTCGCTCGCTCCGGGCCTCGCCGGGTCGTGTTGCACCAGGAGGCCGTGCGGGCCGTGCGTCCCGGGCGGCAGCGGGGCCACACCGCGCCCGTGCACGTCACGTCGGGGCTGCGGCCGCCCCACGCCCCGGAAGGAGAAGCCGGCTCTGGGAAGATGGCAGCGGCGGCGGGAACCGCGGCGGCGGCCCCGGTATGTGTGCTGGTGTTGGGCATGGCTGGCTCCGGGAAAACCACCTTCGTGCAGGTGAGGAGTCCTGGGGCCTCGGGAGGCCGCGGGAGTCGCGAAGGGCCGTGGGGAGTCTCCGGCTGCCCCCGGGGCTACCCGCGTGCCTAGCGGGGCCTGACGCCTCCGCCGTGTCCCCGCAGCGCCTGGCCGCCCACCTGCACGGGCAGCGCTGTCCTCCGTACGTGATCAACCTGGACCCTGCCGTCCACAACCTCCCTTTCCCCGCCAACATCGGTGAGTGCTGCGCTCTGCGGGGCGGGTGGGCCCTGGCCGGAGGAGCGGCCTGGAGTCCGCCAGGTGAGAGTAAATACGTCGGGCCATAAATAGAGACAGAACCGCTTCGCGTAGAGCGCTCCTCATGTGGTCCGCGGAAGCGGGGGCGGTTTCGTGAGGTGTTCAGCTGGGCTGCTTGTATTCCCTTGAGACAGTCTAAGTTCTAATACAAGAAGGACTTGAAGATTTTTTTTTTTAACTGTTACTCCTTTCTCCAAACAGTCGTTAATATGGGTATTTTTAGAACCAAAGCCATTCTTCCAATGCGTTTGTACATTTTTTATATCAACTGGTGTGATTGGAGGTGTTTGGATTCTGGAGGCTTTTTCTTTGTCAGTGATGAAAGTATTAGCAGATTTGATCTGATTCCCTGCATCCACATATGCTACCAACAAACAGTTTTAAAGCACTTTAAAATACAGGGATTTTAGAGAAAAATATCTTAGCAATAGAACAGATCTTATGTTTAGCTATTCCAAAGAGCATAGCAATCCCTAATTTTGTGACAGTCCTATCTCTTACACTCTGTGAAGTATGCCAGTCAGCCTCTCCAGAAGATAGGAAAGACAGTGTGGTACACAAGTTGTTTCGCTGATGTCAGAGGAATAATTGGAGTATCTATTCCAGTGCTGGATCTCTAGTAATGCTGATAGATAAGTATGCTGTGTTAGCTGGTGGTGACCAGTTGGGGGTTGGAAAACTGCTTACATGTCTTTCTCCCCTAGATATCAGGGACACTGTGAAGTACAAAGAAGTCATGAAACAGTATCCTTTTTTTGTCTAAATAATGATACTTGAAATGTCAAGTTTTTGAAAATAACCTGTCATGTGCACACTGCCATGAAGGGGCAGGAGGTGGGGGGATTGCTATAATGCAGAGCATTGCAAAAATATCAAAAAATTTGACTGTGTATTTCTTTCATGTGATGTTAGGAATGTGTGTTCTACAGGATTTGGTAGTCCTTAGGTAATTTTCTCCTGTGCTAAAAATTGCTCTGCCTAACAATAAGTTGCAAGTCATAGGAACTCTGTCCACATAGGTTTTTTCTTTTCTTTTCACTGTTGTTCTTTCAAAGAACTTGTATCTTCTATATTTTTGTTTTATGGAAGCCAGCAGCCTTTTTTGCGTGTTTTAACTAGTCCAATTTTATTTGTCATAAACAAATGTAGATGTTCCTAATTACCTGTAGTAGACGGAGAAAACTGTTTCTCCATTTGACCATAGTCAAAGCACTGTTGTCGCTCTGAATCTCAGAGACATTGGAGTGTTTGCGCTTGCCCACAGAATGACGATGACTGCAGTGCAGTAACATTACACTAAAGTGGCTGCTCTTCCAGAGGGCTGTGGAGGTCCTCGGTCTCCTGCGTCATAGCTTGTGCAGATGGAGACAGTACAGTCCTTGGTTTTGACTTGCAAGTATGACTCTTAATATTTTAGACAAGAATAAAGGTGGTGGGGATATGATTCTTGATTTTGGCTGTTGTTTGATTTGGGGTTGCCAGCAAGACATCTTAACCATAGGTTTCAAATTAATATGTAAGTGCATTATTTTGCTTCACTGTATCTGTTAGCCATAACTGGAGTTTCTGTGTCTTGTTAAGAAGCGCCTAAGGAGGATGTCTGGCCTCGTGTTTGGGTATTGATAGTAGTGACAGAGAAGACAGTATGTTATGAGTCAATACTGGTTCTTGTGCAGTTAAAGCAAAAATGTCAAGGGGAAGCCACGAAGCTTCTCTTCCTTCTGTCAGTCACACGTGTTTGGGTAAGAGAGACACTTTGTATTTGTTATGCTGCGGAATGACTTAGAAGAGTTAATTGTGTATTAGGGGCATTTCTCGCTTCAAGGTATCCAGGGTGCATTCCTTGTCAGAGTCGACAAAGAAGACCTCTGGGGTCTGCACAACCATCTGCTTTCCTAAATAAAACATCAGATACGGGCTGGGCCCAAATGGCGGAATTGTCACCTCTCTCAATCTCTTTGCTACAAGATTTGACCAGGTACAAGATTGTTTCTATGTGCTATTCCTGTGGTGCTGTGCTGGGAGACTGGGGGCTTTTGTCTGTCTGGAGTCTCAGAGGGCACTGTGTTTGGCTGGCCTTCTAATGTTTGTGGGGAGTTATTCTCCATACAGAACCCTGTATTTTGCAATGCAATCAGAGCACATTAGCTTTCATATGCAAGATTTCAGTTTTTCAGCGTTTTTTAAAGTAAAATTTAGAAAGCACATGTACAGAACATTCTTCAGTCTTTGGATAGGACTGTTGTTGCACCATGTTTACTATGAAATCTTTCATGTGAATGCTCTGGTTTTGAAGTAGGGAAGGCTCACTTCTGGAAACTGGTAACATTTTCCTGGGGTTATTGGATAATTGACAGCCCTCCTAAATCATAACACTGAATCAGCTCCATGGTGGGGACTGATGTCAGATATCAAGACAATCTCTTAGCAGAAAGGCAGGGAACTACTGCATTTCTTTAGCCAGGTGCTAGAACACACAGAAAAATCAAGGCTGTCTTTGACCTATGCAGGGTCTGAGTATTTTTCACTCTTCCTTAGTAGGGCATTTTCACACTCTGAAGAATGTAAAGACTTCAACCTTTTGATATATACTTGCAAGCTAATGTAGTTTCTGCTATGAAACGAAGATGGAAGTTTCCTATTGTGAGCCTAAACACAAAATATTCTTCTACTTTTTCAATCAGGTGATGAAGTTTATTGAAAAAAGACAAAATGCATCCAAGTGAGTACATTCTCCTGAGTTCTGCTTTTCTGGGATTATTGTGGGAAAATTGTGAAATCCTAAAAAGCTTCCCTGCATGTTTTCCAGTTGCTTTTTTCAGCCTTGGTATAAATTTTATGTGGAAAAGGGCATAGAACAGATAAACTAGACTTTCTTTGGATACGTCAAAAAAAAGTCTGCTGATTACAGTTCTGCTTTTCTTGTCTTCCATTAGACTATCATTTTCTCACACTGTTCAAACAGGCAGCAATTAATTTTTTTTCTGGAGATTTTGCACTACTAACTGCCTGTCAAATTGATGCCTTCAACTCATGAGAGTGCATGCTTCTTAGTTACAAAATTCACACAGGAAATTTTCAGTCATGCCCGTAAATCTTATCACTGTTTGGGAAGCTTTTCTCATTTGTTAGAGAATAAGCATGTAATTTGCCATTGTATACTGGTGATAATCTAGTCAGAAGAGGACCTTGTGCTTAACTAATTTTCTCTTGTTGTTGTTTGGGGGTGACTTCTTACCAGGTATGTTATTATTGACACACCAGGTCAAATTGAGGTATTTACGTGGTCAGCATCAGGAACCATCATAACTGAGGCCTTGGTAAGTGCTTTTGACACGACTGGACAGTGAAGCTGTGTGAATGACCTGGCTGTGGAGTGCTGTGATTCTAATTAAACTGTCTTTTACTTTGCGTTCCCAGGCTTCCTCTTTTCCTTCAGTTGTCGTCTACGTGATGGACACCTCTCGCAGTACTAACCCTATCACTTTCATGTCCAACATGCTGTATGCCTGCAGGTAAGAAAAGCTGGAAATGCAGCCCGTCTGCTTCAATTGCTGTGTCTCTTTGATAATTATTTTGGAGGGGAATCATGGAAAGGTTTGGGTTTAAAGGGACCTTTAAAGGCCATCTAGTCCACGCTCTCTTCCATGGGACAGCTTCCACTAGACCATTTTTCTTATAAACCTCTTTGTATACTGAAAAGCTGCAGTAAAGCTTCCCTGAAGCCTTCTCCAGGCTGAACAATCCCAACTGTCTGGCCTGTCTCCATAGGAGAGTCCCGTCGCTGACCGCTTGACCGCCCAGAGGCCAAGCGGGCGACTTGATTCAGTGCCCTGGCCACGAGACAGCCTGCAGCTAGGCCGCCTGAGGCAAGTCCCCGATGTAACGATCCGCTTCTGGGCTCTCTGTGGAGCTGGCAGCAGTCGGGTGTAACTGCGGGACTCTCTGTTGCAGCAGACCCAAGTCTTTATTACCCACCCCGAGGGCCGGGAAACAGAAGCCGAGGGTGGAGGGCAACAAGAGAGCACAGAATGGCGGTTACATGAGCTTTTATACAGGAGGAAAAAAGGGGCGGAACAGGGGGATAAACCAATAGGGAAATGACATACAATGACAGCTGACCAATCACAGAGAGTTTAAGGAGGGACTTATTTAAACGAACCAATGGGGTTAACAGGCAAACGGAACTTCGTAGATGTGAGGGATGGCACATCTAGTCCTAGGGGAGGACACTTGTTAGGATTGACATCCCTGGGGTGTGGCTGGCTCCTCAGCACCGCCCTTGGCATCACTGCCAGGCTCATTTTCAGCATCACTGTCCTGAGCAGGAAAGTCCACCCACTGGATCTCCTGGTTAATGCGGAAGCCAAAGGTGGAATGGGCCACCGCCACAGAGTCCTTCCAGTCTTCTGATGGTTTACATGAGCTCCTCTGGGCCCGCTTTACAGGTCCATGTCTGTCTTGTACCGTGGTTCCCAGAGCTGGATGCAGTGCTCCAGGTGGGATAACATGAGAGCAGAGTAAAAAGGGAGAATCGCCTTCCTTGCCTTGTTGTCCAAGTGCTTTTGAAGCAGCCCAGGATGTGGTTAGTTTTGCACTTGGATGCCTCATAGCCACCTAATCTACTGGCTTGGTTATTCTCTTAGTGGTTTTCTCATTGAAAAAGCAGAATAATTTAGGTGCCAATGGACATCTGGAGTTCATTGGCTCAAAACCCTCACTGAAAGCATTAAATAATCCACAAGAGCTCAGTGTGATGAATGCTGGTTATATTAGACCTAACGTTGCCTATTGTTTATAAACCTATTTATCCAAGGTGTATCGAGATAGCCTAGTTTAGACTTCTTCTTGTAAACACATAGTTTTTTATTCTATTTTTTAATGTTATTGGTTCTTTTAAGAGATTCTTCAAGATTTGTTTGGAGTTCAGCATAGCAAGGAGCTCTCGGTTTATTGTATTCTTTCTCATACATGAATTTATCTGTTTTCTTTCATGTTAAATCAGGGACTAAATACCTATGGAATGATCGCTGTAATAGTGTGCAAAACGTGTGTTATTGCATGCTGCGTCTTCTGCTATCAGTTTGAGTGAAAGTGATAGCATTTATACAATGAAAAGGATGTGCGAGCTCTTTTGTCGAGGTAGCTTTTCTTTACAGATGTTCTGTGTCATTTGAATTTATTGCTCAGTTCACAAAAGATCTCTCATAACCCAGGGTCTGAGTCAAATGCAAAATGTAAAGGGAGTTAAAAACTGGGATCTGAGAGTCAAAGAAAATGGTAACCAAAATCAGCTGGATGTGTCAGTTTTTGTCTCACAGATGTGCGCTTACATCTTGGGGAAGCATATTTTGTTCAACAATTGTAAGCAGGACCTGGGTAAAAATTACATTCTAATGGGTGCAGAGGAAAACAATTATCTTTTGACGTCAAATGTATTCAGTTTTGCAAGTCTTGTCTGCTTTATGCTTAACTTTCTACGTCTGCCTTCTGGTTTCTATTCTAGTCAGTTTTAGATTAATTTTAAACTTTTATGTCCTCTTCCCCATCCCAGTATCCTGTACAAGACAAAGTTACCTTTCATCGTAGTCATGAACAAAGTAAGTGAAAGCTCTGGTTTCCATTTCCTAGTGGGTCATTGTTATGTTTAGGTTCTTTGCTGTGGTGTCTTTGTTTTACCACAATAATAGATTTTTCTAGAAAAGAGAGACTGGGAGGGAGCTGCAGGCTGACAACCAAATCTAAAAGGTGTCTTTAATCTGGTGTCCAAACGCACAAGAATAATCAGGGATGGGCAGTTGCACCCAAACCCTCAAGTCAGAGAGGATACAAACAATTTGAAACATTTTGTCCAGACCTTAAGCCTGGGCTATAGGGAAACTTGACTCTGTAACATAAGGGGAAGGTCCTTACGGACTCTGCTCTTACACACCCTGTTTCCACAGAACATTTGTCCTCATTATTGTTTCTACTCAGCAGCATGCTGATGACTCACAGTGGGAATGCTGTAGCATCTGCACGTTTTGAGGAAGGAGTCCCACATATTGGACCAGGCAAAACTTAACAGATGTTTGATCCAGTATTTGCTGGGAGGCAGATAGCAGTCTAAAGATACACATCCACTGTCGTGTAACACACTTGCAGCCGTAAAGGAATGCTTCTGAGCTTAACAGCTGTCTCTTTAAACATAATCATTTCAG
Source organism: Dasyornis broadbenti (assembly GCA_013397935.1). Classification (NCBI taxonomy): domain Eukaryota; kingdom Metazoa; phylum Chordata; class Aves; order Passeriformes; family Dasyornithidae; genus Dasyornis; species Dasyornis broadbenti. Next base: position 246,628 of record VZRN01001243.1, read on the forward strand.
ATATTAAAAGAATCCCATTAGGTTTTTGGTGTGAGTGCTGCTCCCCACAGACATAATTTGCATTTTTTATCCCCAACACAGCAAGCTCTTTGTGCACACACATACATTTCCCTTAGGCCATGCCTTGATATGATAAAATGATAAATTTTTAAGGAATATGTAAAGAGCTCAGCGTTTGAAGTTCAGCTGTCTACAGAGCTCTACTGTTTGAGTGACTTTGACATTTTTCCTCACACAAGCCAAGTAGTATCAGTGTCTGCTGTGTCCTATCTCCACCCATCTGCCCAGTGACCCACACCATACATATCTTTGATACCTGCTTGCTTACTGAGCAAGTTTTTGTACACTGTTTTCTTTCCAACTCTAGACAGTCATTTTAGAATAAGCTCCTAAGCTTTTTGTTCCCCGTAGATAAAGACATGAGGTAGGAAAACCATTTTCTCAAGAAAATACACCTTTTGAAAGACTAAAAGAAGTAGCTCTTGATCAGTGGATGTAAGGAAAGGTAGGCCTGAGGCTTAGGATTCATAACTTTAAACCTCATTTTGATCTCATGTTTGCCTTTGCTAAAAATTAAAGGCAACAGCATTTGAAGAGTTTTTAACAAAATTTAATGAAATTTAATTTTTAAAATTTGACTCTTGATAACAATGGAAGAATTCTAGGGAACTGATACATGTGTAGTGACAAACAGATTTTAGAATTTTAAGATTTGCAGAGGAAAAGAAAGTAATTTGTAGAAGTGATTTAATTTTATTTGTAGAATTCTAAGTACTCAGGCTTTGGCCCTTGGTGGATTCAGTTCTGTCTCAAATCTCTCGAGTGATGGTAGGCAATATTTTATCTTTCTCCTTCCCATTGGTGCAGGGAAATATATGAGAGTTTTAGGCACCTGATATTGTGCTAAGGGTGGATATGCATGTGGTAAGATGTTTATGAAACCCTTTAACAGACTGTTTGCATATGAATCCATGTAAAATTGAAGAACCCTCTCACCTGTTTGTGTCTATTGTCTTGCACTGAGTTTGGATTGTAACTTCTTTGGGTCAGAACACTTTGGGTCAGCTCACTTTTATAGAGACCCCATGGGCTATTACCCAACGTGGTACTTGCTTCCCCCAGCCACCAAGCAATCAGGAAAGCTTGGGATCTTCAGTGAGGGCTGTTCTTGTCTGGCCTTGCCTCAATCATATGATTACTACTTACACCTTAAACTTTGTTGTACAGTAGGTGATGTTTTACTGCTCTTCTACAGTACATCATGCAAGGTTTTAGACCTGTGGTTGTTTTCTTAAGCAGCTGTTGCCTTCTTAAGCCTGGGTGGTTGTTTGTCTTCTCTTCAGGTATTCATGTAGTCAGTTTGATAAAAACAGAACTTGCAAAAATTCAGACCAGGGCTGAGTATTTTGAAAAGATGAACATTTTGAAAATAAGTTTAACATGGACTTTTTTAATTTGTCCACTTAACAGCCTACAGCTAAGAGTATTTCTTCTGAATATTTTCCCTTCTCCTTCCAGACAGACATAATTGACCACAGGTTCGCAGTGGAATGGATGCAGGACTTTGAGACTTTTCAGGATGCCCTGAATCAAGAGACCTCCTATGTCAGTAACCTGACTCGTTCTATGAGTTTAGTGTTGGATGAATTTTACAGTTCACTGAAGGTAAGAATCTTCTTTTTATTTATTATGTCTCATAAAGAAGAGAAAGCTCAAGAAGAGTATTTTGATGTAGGGTGGGAGTAGAGTCTAAAGAAGGCAAAAGGCAGGCTCTGCTCGATGGTGCCAGGGAAAGGAAAAGAGGCAATAGATACAAAGTGAAATGCAGAAAACTATGTTTAAACAGAAGAGGAAACAAAAGTTACTTCATTTTCACTGCTAGAGCATTGGAACAGATGATGCAGAAAAATTGTGAAGTCTTCATCCTTGGAGACAGACAAAGTCGTGAGCAACCTGTTCTAGTTAATTCTGCTTTTAGAGCAGAGAAGTTGGACTAGATGATCTCCAGAGGTATTGTCCAATCCTAAGCGCTCTGTGCTTCTGTAAAGGGTCTTTGCAATGCCCTTTTGAACTGTAATCTCTTATGAGCCATGTTGAGGATTTGCTGATTTGAACAGAGATAACTTTCACCGTGAGTGGGAGCCCGAATAATTTAATGCTGAATTGTGTTTAATCATGAGAAGACAGCTAAGATAGGCTGGCAATAAGCAGCATTCTTTGTTGCAGCATTTCCCATCTGAGGTAATTTTCCTTGTCCAGAAGATGTCTGGTACAGTTGGGCAATTCAGTACATAGGAAGAACGGAAAGAATCCAGTAACCCAAACAAACACCTTCTCCTCCCTCCACCCCCTCTTATATTTGCTTGGGCAAGAAGACTTTGGGGGGTTTTTCCCACTTAACCAGGTTTTGAAAGGACAAAGTAATCCAGTTCCTCAGGAAACGCCATGCATTACAGGCTGTTAAGGATCCCATAGCATGTGCTAAAAGTTTCAGCTAATTGTGTTTGTCATCAGCTATTACTAAAGAAAAAGCAAACCTTTTTGGCTTTACAGGTATTAAAAGAAAGAAAATGAAAAAAAGTGATTGCATTCAGATAGATAATGATAATGTAGCCAAAACAAAAATATGGTAACTGTTTTATGTGGAACGACACACAGAATTTCAGACGGGATTGCAGTGGTGCCATATACAGAACTAGAGTACTTCCTGTTCCTTATATTTAATTAGGTCATATTTCTGTGCATGTCAGAGCCATTCCAGCACTGGACTGGAGAGCAGGTCATATGAAGAACGCTATAGTGTAGATGGCACCATGAACTTAAGTGCAGGGAAAGTATAAATACTAATATATGTCAGCATATTTTAATGCCTAAAATCCTTCGGAGAGCTGTCTCATGTTTACTGTATTAATGATCAGGTGCAAGGCTGTACTGAAAAAGGTCTTTCCTTTGAAAGTGAGTAGTTGGGACTGTCTTGCTTTTGGAAAGAGGAAAAGTTTTCGTTAGAGGATGATTGATTCTGGCTGGTAATAGTTTTAATGAAATGTATTTTTAGGTAGTTGGTTTAGTACAAGCAGAACAAATGGCCAAAAGTGTAATGTTACACAAGTTCAGTTTAGGAAGGAGATGGGCATTCTGAATGTGTTGCCACAGTAACTGATAAAATTCTCCACCTCTTGCTGTTCTGGGGTTGGACTGGGGACTTTTTATAAAATGTGCTTTGGCTAAATACAAAGTATAAGACATAATTTCAGAGCCAGAAGGTCAGTTCTTCTCTCTAATTCTAGTACACTGATACATAGTAACTACTTATAACCCTAGCTGCAGATTGGATTATTAACAGGAAACAAGTGAGCAACAGAATGACCTGACTGTCTCTTGAATTGCCCCATCTTGTTAAAAAAAAACAAACAAACCCTCTTCCCCGAAGAGATACCACCGCAAAATACCTCTACAACTCACCGAACAGAAAACCAACAACAGCCAAAAGCAGAGGTAACAAATATGAACAGCAAGTGGAGAAAGAGTTTGAAAGCAGGATGGATAGAAGCAGAAGTGTTACTGCACATTCCTATGCCACCGTGTTGATTAAATGGCTATTGTTAGGTTTAGATTAGCAGTTATTTGTCGTTTTTTGTTAGGAACTGGTTCAGTCACTCTCCAGTTCTGGTGTGTGGTTTCTTTTGCAGGTGGTTGGTGTTTCTGCGGTGCTCGGCACAGGACTGGATGAGTTTTTTATCCAGCTTTCTAAAGCTGTAGATGAATATGAGAGGTAAGGGGATAATTTAAGGGGTTAACCCAGTGACTACTTGCTGAAGGTATTGATTTGTAACTCCTTTGATTTGAATGACTGTACACTTTCCTTAGCCAAGGTAGTTTAAGGTTTCTAATAAACTGTAAGCATCAGCATAAAAAGCAGCAGCGAAAAGGAACTGTTCAGAGGTGAATGTTTGTGTTAGCTGTTCAATGAAAAAGTAAAAGCTGTTTGTGCCATCAAATATGTGAAGTAGTTTTTTTTTCTAATTCCATAAAATGATCAAGGTTTGAATCGTTGCTGTTTCAGTGAAGAATGTTAATTTATTTTGCATCCATTGGTTTCAGAATCCAAATCTGGGTAAAAAGTAATGTTAGTCCTCCTGAAATGTCTCTCAAATATGAAAGCCTAGAGAAGACTTTTTTGGGGGTACAGGAAGCCTCTGAGATGATCCTTACTTAATGTAAGTCATGTGTCAGTCCAGACTGAACACACTCTATTTATCTTTTCAGAGAGTATCGTCCAGAATATGAGCGCCTGAGAAAAACACTGGTAAGTGGTTTTTTTAGCCGTTGTACACCTGGATAGTATATCCTGAGGTCACTTATGTACACAATTGCCTTTATGCTGAGAGGGTCTAACATTTCATTTACTAATCATACTCAGTGTGGGAAAACTCCTGTCCTGAAGGAGTCCAGTATCTGCCTTTTTTTCCTGGATGTGGTGGAGCATATCTTTACGAGAATAAAGATGTTTTGTAAAAGACATATTGTTCTCTGCTTTAGTGCTAGTATTTGAGCTAATTGTGAGAAAATGATTGGGAAAAAATTGTGTATCTTCCATTCAGAAGGATAAGAGAGTTGTTGAAAATAAATTCTGGAATGATCTGTTGAGGCTATCCCTGTATCTTCCTGTGTCCGTGAAGTGTACTGCTTTGACTTAGTAACAGAGACTGATTTGCAGTGCCAAAATCAGTGGCTCTGCTCACCTTGAGTCCTGGCTGTCCACAGGACAGGTCTCTGCAGGCACAGCTGCACTGAGTTTGGCTTCCTGATGCTGCTGAAAATGTTCTAGAAGTCCGCCATACTAGAGGTCCACGTTTGGTCAAAAGTTCTGTGTAACCTTAGTTGTAATGTAAGACCTGCTTAGTGACTTCTGCGCTCTGGCTGGGCGACAGACTGCTGGGCTTGGGTGAGGTTACTTTTCTATTGATGTTCTAAATGTCCTCAGAATTCACATGTAACTATCTACAGGAGGAAGCTCAAGAGAAACAAAAGAGAGAGCAGCTGGAACACTTGTGGAAGGACATGGGCAGTGAGTGTGTGCAGGGCAGCACACTGGCAGGTACCTCACCAGGAAGTTTTAAGTTCACTGCAGAAGTTTTGTGAAGAGTTTGCCTTGCAAAGTCGTACAGTGCTTCTGTATCTTCATAGCAAACGTGCGAAGGCAGCTCCACATTAGAGGAGCAGGGCTTTAGTTCCACTGTGGGATTGGCCACACTTAGCTCTTCCTGCGTTAGTCACAGGCATGGAAGAAGCCCTGCTGTGTAGCTAAAGCTCTGGGCATACTAAAAATAATGAAATACATTGGAAAAGGTGAAATATTAGAATATGAGAGAGCTGTTCTGTTGGCTGCACTGTTCTTTATGTGAGGTATGTGTTGATGAAGTCTGCCCTGTGTCTTTGGGATCCACAAGCAGTTTTGTGTCTTTCAGAGCAAGTGTTAATTGCTGTGTTTATGTGCAGATAGAAGTTGCCAGTGTTCCCTATACCTTACCTTTAGCAAGCTGGTTTGTGTACAACCATTTCTTTTCCTTTCAAGGACCTGATGATGCTTCTGCAATGGGTCCCTCTGAGCTAATTCTAACACGAGGAACTCTCGATGAAGACGAAGACGAGAGGGAGAGTGATACTGATGACATTGATCATGAAGGTAAGGGAATGCGGCTTGAAAGCTGCCCACATGGTCAGGAAATCCCCTCTGTATTTCATTACCTGGATGGACTGTAAAGACAGCGTAGAAAACAAGGAAACATTCAGTCACCTAAATACACGTGTCAGAATCCATAGCAGAAGCTCAGCTGCAATGTTTAGTCCACTCTCCAACCTTTGTGAAAGTTCAATTGTAAATTTTCTATTTAAGTGTATACACTTACATGCAAGTAAGAACTACAATCAGGTATAAGGCTAAACACCTTATTTAATCTCCAGTATGTATTAAGTGGAGACGTAGGTGTACAACACACATAAACCAGAGAACTTGTTAGGCTTGGAGCATGTAGTGACCTCTGATCCTGATGGATGCACTGCTGTTTCATCATCTTTTTGGCCCTACAGTTTCTGCCTCTGGCTCTCTTCCCTTTTGCCGTGACTGTGGTCTTGGAGCAATCTTTTAAATCCTTGGAATGTGTTTTTTCTCTTACATAGCTCACAGACTTAACCTTCATTCTTTCTCTGTTCTATTGATGTTTAGGATCATTTATTTCCTTTGCCCTGTAACGTAGTTGAAGATCCAACAGATGTTCTATGTTGTCCTGACTATCCTGACTCCAGCTTTTGTCAGTAACAAAAGTAGAGTAGTCCTGAACTGTCATTTTTTTCCCCCAGTGACTGAGGAGAGTCATGAAGAACCAGCCTTCAGAAACTTCATGCAAGACATGCGGATGAAAAGCCGGAGAAAAAACAACCTGAATGAATGAAACCTTCACAAAAAAGGTTTGGAAGGAACAGCATAAAGGAACTTGCATGGAACCACGCATGAAGACTTTTATTTGTGAACAGCTTCCTCTGGTGGATTTTTATTTCTCTTTCTGCAGTAACTGTTGGTTACGTGAGTTAAAGATCTTGCAGCCAACTGACTGCGCATTTGGCCATCTGCCACCGTGGCTGAAGGAATCAGCAGTTTCTTTTCCTCCGCATTCTTCAGACCTATCTGTTGAGAGCTTAGATTTTGAGCTCCAACAGCGTTAGTTTCTAGAGCACTCACTGGTCCCCAGAAACACGTTCTATTCAAGTGTGCAGTCTGGTGTCTGCTGCAGCCAGGACACAAGTGACGCTGCATTGAACTGTTACCAATCTACTTACTGTTTGATGGTTTGGTTTTCATTAAATATATTTTATGTACTAACAAATGTGTGACAATAATAGAAGGAGATTTCATTTTACACACCATTCTAAGGTGAGACCTTCTCCCTGTGCTCGCAGCCCATCTATATTATGAATGCACAGCAAATGCGTCTTAATTACATTGTACAGACATGGTACAGATGCCTCCCAGGAAAATCCCGAATAAAGAAAGTTCCTGGGAGGGAAAGTAACAGAAAGCTTTATTTGGCTGAGAATGGAAATACACACGGTTATATACTGGCTCCATGTATCTCTAGGTTACTTAAAGCAAAGGCATTTCCATAGCTGAGTGCCTGCCCGGAATACAGACAAGTGCTTGGAGATCGGCTAAGACTTATTTTCCTGGTGGGCACCGCAGGCACGGATGTTCACTTGCAGTTTAGTAGTGAACCCTGAAATCTTTGGGGTTTTTTCCTCCACACGAAGCGGTGGCCTCACTGGATAGGTCTCCGAGTTGAGCTCTGGCCCACAGTCTGCTAGCACCAATCCCAAATCCCTAGTGTGCTTTAATTTGTAAATCACCACTTCTCTTAGTGGATAGGCGTCGACTTGACTTCACTCATTATTAAACAACTCAGTAGTGCCAGACTAACTTTCGTTTCAATGTGCGAAATGCAATTGCTTTAAGACAGAGAATAAGGCTTGCTCATTTTCACATACCAATTTCAGTCATTTGATGAAGTTCTAGAGTCTTGATGTTCTTTCATGCGGCAGCCTTTTCTGATTTCCACTTGCCATAGTACACAGGCTACTTTGGTTCTTTGGCACTGCAATCACTTTGTATGTCTCACCACAATGTCTGAGTGAAGTATTTATACCTGTTATTTTCGTTAATGGAAAATGGATACGTACATGCTCTACTACACACTCAAGAGAACAAATGGTTCCTTTGCCACGTATTAGGTTTGGAATGCTCGAGCCAGTGTTTTGGAGTATATTCATTTTGTGGCTTCTTTGGGGCAGAGGAAAAAGGGAGGGAGTTGTAGTCTGGGGTAGTGACGATGCCACTTGGGGCACTCCAATGTCACTGTGAGAGTGATGACGTGGTGGAGGAGAAGGTGAATAGGGCATAAGAGGGGTCAGGTGGGGTCCTTCCCCAAAAAGGAGGTTATAGCTCAAAAACGCTTGAAAATTCAGGGGGTGTGGGTACACAAAAAATAGTAAAACATGGAACTTTTCTTATCTATATCTATATATAAAAATAGTAATTTTAATAGAAATTTATTTCAAAATGCAACCCCATATGTACTGTATTATATACAGAAACTTAGAGTATAAGAAATTCTAAGTATAAATATACAGGTTTTGAAAGTACAACCTCAAGCACACCTTATCAACCACAGACTCATTTAAGAAAGCTGACCGTTTCAATTATTTTTAAAGGAATATGTCAGCCCTCCCAGGGTTACACAAATGGAATCTCATGAACAATCCTGTTTTCAGGATAATCTGGTTCAACATGCATTGCTCCTCATTCCAGATCCAGAAATCGGTTTCCCAGTTTGAACAATTAAAAGGCTCAGAGCACATTAAAAGTCACCATGTAGGCACTTGACAGTTGGGTTCCCTTCTTGGTGAGTTCACAAGGTGCCATGAGATAACACATTTTAAGTTACAATTTCCAGGTTGAATGTGGGAGTCCGAGCTGGGAAAAAACCCCTCAATCATGAAATTGTGTGCATTTCCTTCAGAGCCAAGACTTCTCACTTGCATTAAACAAGAAGTCCATGCTACTGTCCCTTTAAAAGGTTTAGAATTTGAAAAATCTGAAAAAAACCCTGAAAAATTTATGAACACAATTTGGTTTTGAGCTTTAAAGACTGAGCTTTTCAAGGGTTTTGTCAAATTAGGACAGTTAAATTTTCAGTATTTAAATGAAAGCTAACAGTTGACTGTTATCACACAGGTCGTAGTCATCCCCCCATCACCTGGGGGGAAAAAAGAGAATTTGGGGAGATTTTATAGAAAATACTCACACAGCAGCCTCAAAAGCAAAGCGAAGCTGCGGGAAGCGCAGCAGAGCCTCAGCTGACTTGTGCCAGCAAGCCCTGCGTGTTTTCATTCTCCCGAGAGAACTGGAGCTCAGCGCAGCAACGTGCACCGGCTACCACGCACTGGGTACCACGCACCGCACAAACTCGAGGCAGCTCCAAAGATGTGCGGCGAGACAGCACCAGAGGAGCTCAGCGATCAACGGAAAACACACGTGGGTGAGGGGCAGCATCCATTCTGAGAGGGAAAGTGCCTGACAGAAGGGCGAGTCTTAAGAACTCTTTTTAGAAAAAACACTTTCTAAAAAGGAAAGGGGTTCTTTTTTAGGAAAACTGGAGATTTTGGGGGGATAACATGGAATTTGGGAATTTGGGCTGGAATTTTGTTCTCTGACCCACACAGCCCCCACACTGCTGCAGAACACAGGATTCCAGGTGGGATTTGGGGGCAATTGGGGGAATTTTGGGCTTCCGAGGTGAAGTCGGAGGGAATAAAAGGCTGTTCTGGGGGGGGGGAAATGGGATTTGTTGGGGAAAACAGGGATTTGGGATCCAAGGTGAATTTTGGCAGGGATAAAAGGTGATTTTGGGGGGGGAAAAAGGGGAATTTTTGGATAAAAAAGCGGGATTGGTGGGGAAAAAAAGCAATTTTTTTGGCTTCCCGGGTGTGTATTGGGGGGAATAGAAATTGAGTTTTGGGGAAAAAAGAGAGATTTTGGATTAAAAACGTGGATTCTTTTTTTCTGGAAAAAAAAAAAAGGGCAAAATTTTGGGGGGAAAAAAGCGGATTTTTTTAGGAAAAAAGGTGAATTTGTGGGAAAACAGAAATTAGGGATACCCAGGTGGGATTTGGGCCCTCCTGACGGGAATTTTTGATGAAAAAAAAAGCAGAATTTTTCAGAAAAAAATACGATTTTTTCTGAAATAAAGTGGATGTTTTTGAAGAGAAAAGCTGACTTTTTGGGGAAAAAGGGAATTTTTTGGGATTCCCAAGTGAAATGTTGGGATTCCTAGGTCAATTTTGGTACGGATAAAAGCGGAATTTTTCCCTTTTTCAGGAGAAAAAAAGCGGAATTTTTCAGAAAAATTGCAAATTTTACAAAAAAAAAAAAAGTTCTTTGTTGTTTAGGGTTTTTTTAATAGGAGGGGTTTTTTTGGAAAAAGAAGGATTTTGGGATACCCAGGTGGAATAAGAGAACTCCTGAAGAGAATTTCTGAGGAAAAAATCCTGATTTTTTAAAAAAAAACGAATGCAAATTTTTGGGGAAAAAATGCCAATTTTTCAACCAAAAAATCAGACTTTTGCAGGGAAAAAAGCAGGGATTTTTAGGGAAACATGGAATTTGGGATTTTGGGGCGGAATTTTGTTCTCTGGCCTGCACAGCTCCCGCGATGCTGCGGAACAAGGCGCCGCCGAAGCTCAGCCCCCGCCCCTGCCCGGTGCCGGGGTGACCGAGAACGGCAGCGGCAGCGGGCGGCGCCTCCCGCCCGCCCTGCAGTACCGCACTTTCCCCACGAGGCGGCAGCACNCGCCCGCCCTGCAGTACCGCCCTTTCCCCACGAGGCGGCAGCACCGAGCGCGGCAACGCCGAGACGCGGGCGTGCGTGCGTGCGTGCGTGCGTGCGTGCGTGCGTGCGTGCGTGCGTGCGTGCGTGCCTAGGTGCGTGCGCCCTCCCTCTGCGCGGCGGCCGGGACCGGCGACGGGGAGGGGGGACGTGGATTGGTGATGCGGGAGCGGCGAGGGCAGGGGCTCAGCGGGTTCCT
>VZRN01001245.1:0-55615 GCA_013397935.1 Dasyornis broadbenti
GGAAGGAAGGAAGGAAATTAGAAAAATTAATTTTCAGGTAGTTAGTTTGCAACATAGTGTAAGGAAATGACAGTTAATCCTAAATTAAATGCCATGGAGTAAAAAAATAATAGAGTGAGGAAAGACAGACCAACACACAGAGACATGTGTGACAAGTTAACTCTCAGGGTCTCTCTGCAGAGTCACTATGGCACTAATGAGCTCTTCCATGAGGCAAGGGGTGGATGCCATGTTCCTGATCTCTCAAAGGAGGGTTCAATTCTGCTCTCAATTACACCACCAGAAACTTAGAGTAACTCTCTTTATATCTGTGAAAATGAGATCAAAAACAGACCCAAGGTCCCTACTCCACAAAGCTTGCTGTGTACTGTTGACAGTTAAAATGATGAGCAAAGACATCAAACCTCTGGGAAAGAGGGAAAAAGAAAGGTGACCAAACAGCAGGAAAAGGGAGTGGGGGAGAAGAACTACTCTTAGAAAAGCAATTATAGCTTCTGTTTCATGTTTCTTTCTTTATGTTTAGTGGAGACCAAGGGTGTCTTGCTTTTAAAAGCCAGGTGTGGCAGTAGGAATGGAGAGAAGCTGAGAAGAGATAAATGGGAATTTCAGCGACAAAAAGAGCTAACTGACTTTACTCTAAAAGCTCTCAACAATATCCAGTCAAGGCCAGTCTCCTGACTTACCAAGGCTGGTACCAGTCTGTGGCTGGCAGGAAAGTCTGTGGGTGCTGTCCTACCCTGCCACACAGATGAGGCATGAGGCTCTTCTAGTAAAAGGGCACACAAAAGATACTATGCAAAGGGAGCTGGTGCTGCCATAGCTTGTTCCTCAGAAAATCTAAGCCTGAAAACATAAACCTAGGGGTGATCTGTACTCCTGTTTTGAACTGGGCAGTCTCCCTCAGCAGGTAAGGGCTTCCTAACCCCAAGCAGCAGGGCTCTATTCTGCCTATCAATAAAGATCAGAGGTTGCATGCAGCGATGAGTCAGATATACGATGGAAAATGGTGTATATGCACACACTTGCATGCATGGAAGTGTTCAAATTTCGTTTTGGGCAATACTTTAACACTTTAGGCTGAATGGCAAAACAGCCAAAATCATGAACTGCCAATCACTGGCACTAACTTAGAAATAAAGAATATGCCTACTACTGTAACTTCTGGCTTATGGAGCTGGGGCTTCACTGGCTATCAGCAGTCATGCATGAATAGGCCAGAAATCCTCTGAAATGCACATGGAGTGGAGCCAGTTGGGAAGACATCCATTTGTTTTTTCCAATAGTAGGCATATTTTTCTTCCAGTCCATTTTTGGGCAACCAGGAACTCACCCAGGAGGGCTCTTTCTAACGTGGCACTGCCTAAAAGCAAGCATGCTTTATCATTCTGCACTACACAGACCTGCAGAAAGAGTAAAGCCCAGCTTTTCACCTGTCTCCACTGCTCGCCTGGGGCTCCTCGTCTGGGGGTCCAGGGCAGGCAGGGCTGAGCCAGCCTGGGGGCTCCTGGGCTGGAAGGAATCCCTCTGCATTGGGGATGAAGAGCTCCCCATTCACAGGGAAGCTCCTTGAGACTGCTGGGACCTAGCAAAATGTTTCTGCCACATGGTGCTTCTGGAGGTGCAGTTGAAGTAAAATGAAGGCTCTTGGTGAATTTTTAATCAACTGAGACTGCCGCATAAGGAGGGCTGCAGGATTCAGCGTTGCTTTACCAATATGCTGACTAATAGCCTTGATTAAAATCCTAGGGCGCTTTTTGTAGCACACAGGAGCATTAATTCCAGTTCAGTTAATTACCTGTGCCTAAAGAAATGCCATTTGCAGCTTCGGCCAAACCTGAAATTCTTTACCTTCCCTCTTAAAAAAATGGTGCTGTATTCAAACACACAGCTGCCCCATCTCCCTGAGATCCAAGGTCTTCTCTGCCCCTTCCCGCCTCACTCGGGAGGAAGGATGAAGGCTGCATGGTGACTCCAGATCCACAGATAAAAGACGGGATACAAGGGCAAAATATACGCACTGCCTCCATGACCTGATTTTGTCCTTTTCCATTTATCAGATGTTGGGTTTTGTAGCTTATGGCTGTTTTAGTTTCTTTTGTAAGCACTGCATTTTTAAATGGGAACTCTCAACTGCGCTGCAGTGGCAGCTGCCATTTTGCATTCATGTGCAGAGAGTGAGGCAGCGAAGGAGCTCTGAAGAAGAACTCATGTTACTTCTTTATTTCTACTTGTTTTGCTGTTGCATTTAAATATAAAATAAAGGTCATCCTGACTGAAAAGATAGAATTGCTCTATGGAAACATATAATGAATGCACTGGATGTAAAAAGGGCAAATGTCCTTTAAGCAAAAACACAAATCAAATTACTTTTTTTTTTTTTAAACAGCTTTTTCATCCTCAGACAGTTTATTTTTGTGACTAGTATGGGTCAAGGCTCAAGGAATTACAAGCTCACATGAGCTGCCACAATTGCAGCACAGGAAATACTTCCACTGCACAGAAGCCATTTTCCTAGTCACTAAGTGGAGAATTTTAGGAAATGATAGAGCTGAAAAATTTGGAGACAAAAATTACTTTTGCATGTTTGACCTGTTTCGTGTGCTGCTCAAACCTAAAATTATTAAGCATTTCCAGTATCACTATTAGGCTTACTGCTGTGAGGTTTATCCCTATTTGAAGGCTATGGCACTTATAGAAAGGAAATCAAACACAGCAGAAGGGAAGCCAGTGGCAGAAACAGTTTCCAGATTTCCCTGCCTAGTGCCTGTTGTCCCACTGGTACAGACAACATATAAGCTGACCTAAAGAAATTATTTCATGTTTTCTGACAGGTGAGCTCTGCAGGAGGAGCATGCAGAAGGGGGCACAACGCTGCTCCTTGATGAGCAAATTACACCCTGCAGGCCTCTTCCAGCAGCTCTTCTTTGCACTGCCACACACAGAAAACACGGACCCTGTCTGGTGTAACACAACCCAAACCTATAGCATAAACGCAGCAACGCTCCAACGGCAAAAGTGCTGGGCTTGTAACACTGAAGCTGTTTGCAGTACAGTTTCCTTTCTAGCCTCCCCTATCTCGTCCCTTCCAGGGCTCCCAACTAAGAAGCATCTGCTTATTACAAATCAGAAAACTTCAGTGGGACACAAATTGTGGAAATTGGAGCTCTGTTGGATGCAAGCACAGCGACACACTGTTGCAGGCCAGGGGCCACTTATGTGGTGCAAAATATATTTAAAAACCTGGTGTATACATGCACTGAGTAGAAGAGCAAACATGAAACCTGATCAGTCCAGCCAAGAATTACCCTGGAGTTTGGAAAAACCCACTACAAAACCTATGAGAACAACCATATCTTAGCATTACTATGCAAAATCGAGTTTCCACCCAACACATTATGACAGCCCTTTACAAAAAGAAATGCTCAAAGACAGGAAAAGGAAGGAAATTAAAATAAATGGGTGTTTCAGATCATAATAAGAGCCTTGGAGGAGAAAGATCAATCCCATCTAGAAAGAGGTTTTGAAGAACGATAATAGTAACAGTTCAAGCCCCATCTCTACTACCAATTTGGGGGCAAATTACTTAAACCAGTCTTATCAGTTGCTTTTCTCTATTGGCATATTATAAGCAATATTTTATTTTTATATTTTCCATAAATATAGTGCAGTATATGTACACTCAGAATATAATCCAATTAACACAATCATGCACACACATAGCAAATTATTGGAAATTGCAAAACACATAGACCATGCAGCACTGTCTGCCTCAGGCAATGCAAAAACTGTGACTTACACTTCAAGCCAGAATGCGAGTAATTTTAAAATCTCAATTAAAAAAAAAAAAAAAGCTTGGAAAATTGTCTTGAGGAGATCTTAATTCATGTTCTGCCTTTTGAAACTTTAGGATTTCTATTTGCCAGATTTTCACACAGCCAGGAGGATTAACAGATGCAGCCAGAATCTGAGACTGAGAACTATGTCAGGAATTTGAAATAAACCATTAATCTCCAACAGCTCTGGAAAAGGCTGAACTCAAGTGACATCCTCATTTATTTCATTTTAAATACATGTCACTCCCAGACCACGACTGGGTTTTTGCAGTCTCAATAACCCTCCATAGGTGATTTTCCTAGTGAAAATGCAACCCACAGTGGACACTGGGCACAAGCGGTGAGGTCCAAACTGCTGTCAGCAGCAGTGAACTGCTGGCAAACACTGAGGCTGGAGTTCCCAACCAGCCCCACACCACATCCTGCCCTGTCACTGCCTCACTACAATACTCATTTGAGCAAACACAGTAAAGAAAAAGCAACCACATGAATTTCCTAAAACTGAGTTTTAGAGGAGAAGCAGGGAAAAGTCCCTGCAGGTGTTGCCACAAGCTGGGATGCTCTCCTGCCAGGGCTTTTTAATCCAAATGGGGTTTTGCAGTCCACAGCAGCTTCACCCTCGCAGGGTAGGTGCTCAGCAGGTTGCTCTGCCAGTGGCAGCCCTCTCCTCGTGTGCAAGCAGCAGCACTTTCAGCAAAGCATCTCACTGTGCACAGGGGAAACATTAATTTTGCAGCAGCCTGGAGGAAAAAAAAAAAAACAATCGTGGAAGCTTCCAGTTTTTGAAGCTTTCATCTTTTTACCCCAAAAATCAGGAGTGTGCTGCCACCCAGGCTGCATGTGGGCAAAGGTGAGTCTGTCAGATTGGGCCTTGCATTCATGCTGTAGTGCCTGGAAAGCTCAGGCCAGCACCCTGACTGGTGCCACCGGCCACCTGAGGTCAGTGGAGCTGTGAAAACATAGAGCAGCAGAAAATCCTCCCCATCTGTGTTTCTTATGCAGCCCTTGAAGACCATTTGTATTTATCATCTGCTTTGCATTCTGACAAGTAAGTTCTGCTCCCATCCTCCACCGACTCAAAGCTGATGTATGCAATAACAACCAAACAAAACTAGGTAGGACCAGGTCTGGACTGCACATGCTACCAGCAGGGAAAGCAGTGTTTTCAGCAAGGCGATCTGTAGGCAGCATGGAGTAGGGTAGGGAATTCTGGGCTGTGGAGAATGCACAGCCTGCACTCGGAGCTGCTCACGCCAACACGAAGTGTTACTACTTCACGAAAAGCTTGGGAGACACTGCTCCTTTACCTCCACCTCTGCTAGCAGAAACATGTTACTCAAGGCTTCCTTCAGATGCAGTCAGTATAAAGCAGTGCAAAACACACCTACCAACACACTGATAGGAATTTTCAGTTCTTCAGCATCTTTGCAAGCCCTTAACTCTGCATCTGTCAGAAAGTAGGAAGATTCACTCCTTGCCTTTTTTTTCAAACAGTGCTTTTTTTTTCCTGCCTACAGATTCCTGCAATATCTCCATTTATCAAACCTGAGAGAAGCTTTAGGAAACTACTGCTGCCACTGTGGAACATGCAGGTTCCTTCACTGCTCCTCCTGCAGTTCCATGTTTCTTTTCCTGGGAAGAGCATCCTAGTGGTTGGATTCAGTGATCTTAGAGATCTTTTCCAACCTTAATAATTCTATGATCTAAAGAACTGTGTACTAGTGTACATTGACCCTTGCCATTTTAAGTACAGCATCTGCTCGTTTGCCAGAAGCCTCAAGTCTTGGTATCACCTGATTGCCTGAAACCCTGTTTTGATTCAAAGCTAAATTTCTTCTAGCTAATCTCACTGCAGATTAATAAAAAATACTTGAATCACTTCAAAATGTTTCAAGACCTAGAATAATAAAAACAACTTTTTCTTTCTTTTCTTTTTAAAGCAAATCTCAGGTGACTTGAGCATTACTTCTGCACATCTGGGGCCACCAGCAAAGCGGAATTATCTGCACATTGTCTCCTTATCATGGCAAGAATTCCTGCAGGCCCAGGAGGACAGAGAACTCAGCATTATAACAATTACAATGATTACAACTTTCTTGTGAAATCAAGAACTGAGCAGAGGTATAAAGAGATGTAAATAGCATCCAATGAAGCATGTAAGAAAGGTAAAGTCAAGCTGCAAAACATCCTCTCTCTTCTTGGCTCCCAGCCTGGGGGCTCAATCTTACCATAAAAGTCCTTCACAGATTATCCAGCAGCAGAGCATATAAAACTCCTTTTATTTCAAAGCAGTAAGTAATCAATACCCTAAATAAGACAAAAACACAACTCTCTTTAGAAAATTGTATTCTTGATAGACGACAGGGAATAACTATTCCTAATAGGTACCTACTTGCTTTTAAATAATAATGGCATCAGCTCAGTAATGTGTGATGCCTCAATTAGAGCCCCATTGTGCTATGATATGTACAAACAGGTCAAACTGGTTCAAGCTATTCTTGTGATAATTTCTGAAAATGAACAGAACATGGGAAACATCAAAATGCTGAATGTAAAACCTCCTGTAGTTCTGTCAGACATCTTGAATTGAGAAATCCCCAGGAATCAAATGAAGCAAACTACTGGAATAGGCAATCCTTAGCAAAAAATGAATGAATGAATGAATGAATGAATGAATGAATGAATGAATGAATGAATGAAAAATGAAAGCACTGAAAACTGATTTTAAATTAATTCTTGTTTTGCAGATTGCAGGGATGAAAGGCAGCAAAGGAGTGTGTCTGGTGAAGTAACTCCCTCTTTTGATAATGCACACACATGCACACGCATGCACATGCACGTGCACTTACCCTCTTCCTACATACAGTAAAGAAAATCACTCTGCTTTGATTTTCATAAGTAATAAATGAGTCACATCTAGATACAAATTAACACGATTAATACTGAAGAGCAATCCACTGCTTTAAATTTGCCCAATGGCAGTTGCACACACAGATATTTTCAGTGTTTTTTAAATTTGATTTTTCAAAAATGAAACCATCTCTCATCCCTCCGTGTCTGAGATATGAATGAGAGATGGTTTGTGCCAGTAACCTCCAACACCGAGAGACTGTATTTCCCAGGTCACTTTAAAAATGGGTTAGAAATATGATGATGGAATGAATTTCCAAACCTCTCCTGATTTTGTTGCTAATTACAGATAGTCTGACCACCTATATTTTCTCCAAATAGAGTTTTGCATCCCCACTATGTACAGTAAGAGATGTAGAGTCTTCAACAATGTTCAGCTGTGTACAGCCATCCACAATGGCTCCAAAGATTCTGGAGGTGTAAAATGCAGCAGAACAAGGTTCAGTTACTGTTATTATGAGAACTGATAGAAATTTTTCCTCTGTTAAACAATTATGCAGAAAACTGAGTTTCTGATTAAGGAACACTTTCTACTAAATTTTTATTTTCTAGTGAAAAATGTCAGTATACTAAATCCTGTAGAGCAGAGGTGTTAAATGCTGCTGCAGTGAACCTGGGGAACTACTTCCATGTGTTGCCCATGTTGACCTTGGGGTCATATCCTGCATGCCTCACAACCCCACACCAGGTGTCTGTCTGGGATGAGCTGTGTCCTTTTACCACATGGGAGCCATTGGCTTGGCCAAGTCTAAAGGGAAGAGTGGAAGCCTGAAGTATCTATAACTATAAAAATCATAACATGCCCTGGCAGTATTTCAGAAGCAATATATTTAGATCTTAGGGAATGTACTTCATCAAAACCTCACAAACTTTATGTGGGGAAAAAAATAAATCCCTCCATTTTCAGGTCCAATTACTATCATGAGAAGCTGATGTGATAACAGTACCAGTGTCAAGTAAAAAGCAGATAGGAGGACCTGCTCTCTGCCTGGGGGAGTTTGTGATCTAAGTATTTCACCACTGTCTGCCAAAGTAATATGCAAAGGTATGGTAAGAAAGATGTAAGCAAATGCTTCAATTTGTATATCTGAAATATTGTGAAGTGCTGACTCCTCTCATCCAGTGTCTCTCAACTGCGTAATTCTATGTAGAAAACAGAGTTAAGGAGTGTCTTCAGGGCCAGGAAATGACTTTACTGAAAGATCAACTGGAGATTTCATATCTAAAGTATGGTTGGTAAAAGAAAAAGAAAAATCTGCAGGCAAGGTTAGCAGCACTGGTGGGGCAATGAGTCAGAGTACAGTGTGGAAGAGAAGTAGAGGAGAAAACCTCTGAGGGGATAAGGTGCTTGAGCATGAAGAGAGGAAACAGAGGCAGCCATTCAAAGCAGGTGGCAAGGTGGCTATAGAGAGGGAGATGAAAGCAGTAAGGCTGTGGAAGAAGAGGAGTGATATTTAGGGAGACGGGTAGGTTCTGGGTAGAAGGTGGGAATCTGGCCAAAGCTTCTACTGCAGATGGTTTGGGACATGAGAGCAAGAGGAGCCAAAGGGCTTTTGGCATGAGGGTGAGAGTGGTGGAGAAGCAGGATGGTGAAGTACAGCCACATGTTTCCAAAACAGGTACCTTTGTGCAGTTCTCACTGCAAAACTACCCCCAGCTTTCCATAATGAGCTCAGGTAGCCTTAGCCTCTCTCCAGCCACCATCTGAGCTTCATTTTACAACACTGATGTTTGGGCAATTGCATGTGGATTGTAAGCAGATAGGAGATCATCCCCGTACACCGCCCATTGCTGTAGCCCTTGCAAAGCTAGCACTAACACCTGAGTTTTTTCCTTTCCCCCAGGAAACTTTCATGCCTTACAGTGGCTCTGCAGTCAGAAGGCCCTCTGGGTTACAGGGAGCAGACCTACAGATCCTTTTCCTCCTGTCCTCCTGGCAGTGACCTGCCAGGAAAAGCCACGTCCTGAGAGGTCTCTTACCCAAAGACTTATCCATCTCAGGCACCTGTGACAGATGTGAACCACATGGCCAGGCAGTGGAGAGCAACGCTGCTGGGACTCTGGAGGGTGATCACCACAGGCTGATAGGCAAGAGGTACAGGAAGAAAGTTCTGCATTCCAGTGTGGAGATGTGCCAGGAGCACATTCAGCAGCCCTGACCTCAAGCTGAGGACAGAAAGAAACTTACAGCAGCTTTGTTCAAAAAGAGGCTCTTAAGTCCATAATTTAGGAGAGACTCAGGTCTGTCCTAGCAATTGAGGGGTTCAACTTTGTCATCAGGTCTGAAGAGACCACAGCAAAATAGACGCTGGTACTTTACAGAGATCTCCTAATTTCCACGTCAACCCATGTGTGCAGGTACACAGTCCAGAGGAGGAGAATAAACACAGGCACCTTTGGAGAGGAACAAAGTTACACTACCACCTTGAAAAACCTTTCCTGTAGGTGATTTGGTCTTTTCCTGCCCCCAGCCCTGGTCCCCAAGGAAAGAAGTGTTGAGCAGCTCTGTCAGAGCAACCAGACTTTATCACAAGTTTTCTTGTCCATGGCTGAATGCAGGTCATGCCTCCATGATCATTAATCCTGGCTCTTTGCTCTCAGTATACATTTGATCTGGATCAGCCCAGGGCACATAATCACATTTAAGATGAATTAGCTAGAACACATGATATGGAGTTTATGCTGGCCTCGTGCCAGCTGTGGGAGGATGAACGACACCCGATCCTGCACAAAGCCTGCCAGCACAAAGTTACCCTGGTGGTGCTTTTGGAACAAACGTGAACCAGCAGAGCCACATCAGTCCCCTGGAACCAGCCCTGCGCACAAACGGTTGCTGCAGTTGTGATGCAGTTATACTTAGTCAGAGGCAGACTGACTAAGTCTCACTTTATTATGAAGTCAGGGCAATCAGACTTAGTCAAATCACATTTCAGTCCTTACATCAGAGTTGTCCCACAGTTACAAGGATCTACATTACACCTAGACTGGGTGTAAACAAGCACATGGTACCTTCTTAGCTTTGTCTCCTTCCTTGCCGGGTCTGCTCAGGGCACATCCCATGATGCTCCAGTACTAGAGCAAGCAGAGCCACATTCTGACTCCTTCCTCTGCATTTTGGAAATGAATTGCCTTACCCTTTTGGGCACATAAAAGAAAATTAGAAGACTTTCTTGATAGACAGCTGATTTAGCCTATGGCTTTACTGTTGAGTTTCTGCACCAACAAACTAACTATTGGAAGGAGGAGGAGGCAGGATGAGAGACCCCCTGGCCAGTGCCTACTATTTTATTGCACCAAAGCAGTCACCGTCAGCTGCTATCTCTGCTTGCAAACATGTTCCCAGAACATCTGCTATGCATGCCAGTGCTAACCATTTTAAAATACCATATATTATACGACTTTAATTGAGTTCAACATAGTAGTTAGCTCAAGTATAGAAAACTGGCAAGTGTTCAAAGTGGAGTGTGTATACAGACAGACAACACAATGTACTGTTTTCCTGCTCGTGTCTGAGTGACAATATCTATATATGCCATTCCAACATGAGCTTGTAACTAAATGTTTTCATATTCAGATTAAAAATAGAATAAATTTTCTGAAACAACTATTGCACCAGTTATCTTTTACTAGATGCAATTAAACAGTACTCAAACTTCTTGGATTGAATCCCTAACAGATAATTAGGAGGAAAAATATAAAGTTCTAGAAAATAAAAGTCATAGGTGCCTCACATGGGGATGCTCATAGAAGTGAGAGCTTTTGAGCAGGGTCCTGAACAGCAGTTCTGCCATTCTGCTCATGACAGTGAAGGCAACAAATGGAAGAGAACGGCAAAGAGACAACCTGGCTCAGCACCTGGCCTCCCATTTTGCCTTGTCCTTTGTCTTAGTCTGATTTTCCCTAGAAGGACAAATAATTTCTATCCTACGTCTTGAACCACATAATTCTTTTATTTCTAAGGTGTGATAACATTTCCTTATTCCTCCCAGTTGTAGAAGAAAGCTTTCAAGGACCTTGCTGAAACATCTTCTGTTCTAGCCTAGCTGATTCATGAGATAATCTGTTCTTAATATATACAATCCTAAGCCTGTAGTTCTTAAGTTTTAGTTCAGCAAAATATTCATTCCTTGCTGTGACTCAGTGGAGGCTGCAAGAGATGGTGAAGGGGAAAAAAGGAAAGTATTTTTATAGCAGGTTACTTTTATTAGAAAATAGTGTGTTGTATAAAAACAGCCTTATTGAATTGAGGTGTTCAAAGCAATTCCTGCAGAGTAAGATTATAGTGAGCAGAGTGCAGGTGAGAAGGTCAGAACTGCAAACTAAATGCAATTTATTCCACTGGTGCAGAAACCTAGGAATGTACTCCAAGGTAATCATAAACACGTGTGATATAAGTATCTCACATGCATAGATGTACAACCCACTACAGAAATCTTGAACTGTACTCAAAGATAGTAACAAGAACAAAAAGTAAAACTAGTAAAAAGTACAAACTTTTAGTCTCCTGACTAAATCATATAATAGATTATGTTCAGCACAAGTTATGAGAACAAATACATGGCAAAAAAAGACTACACTTGTCATATGTTTAAATAAGCATTTATGGAAAAAAAAGAAAGCATGCAGAAAGAAGGATGTGTTTGGGTGTGTCCATTTGAATCCATAGTAAAGCCCAAGGCACAAACGAGATCAGCTTGAAAATAAAACCCAGGTGGTACATTAAGTGTACATAGGTGACTAAACAATACAAGGCAGTGGAAGTACACAGGATTCAAGCCAGTGCAAAGGGGAAGATAAGACATCTGTAAACTGCCCAGGGAAAACAGTGTGTGAGATCATACTGGTATTGTAGCTGTTTTGATGCATGAAAACCAGGGGAGCCATTTCTGCAGAACGATCTCACTTTCATTAAAGACTGAGCTCTGACCGTCCTTGCAAACTGCTCCAAGCTCATCTCAGATGCCCTGTGTCCACTACAGAAGTGGGCAAGGGAATGCACAAAGAGGGAGTCTCACAAAAAGCAGAGTTCATTTGCAGTGTTATGAAAATGGAGAGGATGAGGATGAGGAGAGCAGGAGCAGTACACAGGGAAGTCCCCAAACCACCTAGTGCAGTCTTGGATTTAGCATGAAGACTAAACGGCTCTGAATGCAAAATCAAACTGTTCACCAGAAGTATTTTGACTAGTGGCTTTAATTAAACTCAGCCAGCTGGAAAAACCACATTTATACATATTGACTCCTCAACAGTTATCCAAGATGAAAGCAAATGAGGATGGGGGTGGGGGGTGGGAGAGGTCACTGGGAAATGAGGTTTTTCTCCTTTACTCTGGAAAAAGAGGTTTTTCTCCACTATTCTGCAGCTCATTCTATATTTTTTCTGAGTGATATGTTCTTGTCCATACCAAGCTCATGGCTTGTCATCTCTAGTCATGCTTAAGCCTTCCAATTTGCCAGTGGAAATTAGATGTGCAAGTCTTGCCAGCATAGATGCCATGCCCATCAGCAGAAAGACCACACAGACCATGTTTGCACCACTGGCATTTTATCACATTAAAATAACTGTGAGCCAAAGAAAGCTGAGAGTTATGTTAACACAAATTTCTACTCACCCATATTCTCCCCTGCTTCAAAAAGAAAGACAAAATGGAGAAAAAGGCCAAAGGAAACTGAACACATGGTAGGTTTCCTGAAGGAACAATCCCTGTCTCAGAAGAGCATCTGCAGTATAGTATGTCAGTCAGAAACTGGGATTTCCTGCAATTAATCAATTCAATAAAAAAGAAAGGTGACAGCCTTCCTTCAAATGCTGCACATGGTTGGGTTGCATTTCTGTTTCTGGGTCTTTTGATCAATCATGGAAGAAAAGTGACTGGCTAGACTTGCCCTACTGAAAATGAAAGATGAACTGGGAAGCTCATTTATTTTACTTGGAGAAAGAAACAAAGACAGACAAACTGACCAACAAGCCAAACCAGGCCACTGGCCAAACCAATTATTTGTGTCTTGCCAGTCATTTCAGTCCACATTTGTTCCTCTAACAAAACCGAGCAGCCTGTTCATACAGTTATTTGCCTAACAATGAAGAGGCAATCCAAATTTTTTTGGATTATTTCCAAACAAATGTTGACTATAAATTTACATTCTGGTAATTTTTAAAAAGAATGAGTTGGAGGCTTTCAGGCCTCTGCACTTACTAATATCTATTAAACAACCAGAATGAAGCTCACTCACAAGAGAAAATGTCTTCTCAGCTGATGGAGCCATAAATTTGGCATTTCTGGCTTGTGTCTGGAGAGGAAAGTGATTTCCTCTACAAATCGTGCTTCAGACATGCCACTATTCAAAGCAGAACTATACAGTAAACATAGGTAGGGGAAGATTGAAGAACGGGACAAGATCCTACTGGATACAGCCAGAAGGTTTGCACTTGATTTATGGTCTCACAGCTTGAACATACCTCACTAGTGCTGCTGCTATAGTAACAAAACAGACTGGTATGCAGGTTTGTGGTAATAATGTTTGTTGAAAGAGTTTTCTTGGTTTCATATTCATGCTTCTGCCTTTTTTTGCCTATCTCTAAAGGAGATTAGTATATGAAAGCAAGAAATGCAAAACTAGAGGGGGAAAAGGGTCTGTAAAGGCTTTATAGGGAAACACAAAACTATGCAGTTACTTCCCAGAGATAAGGGACCAAAATGGTAATGATTATTTGGGAATCTCCTAGCCATTTCAGCCACTCTTTGGGCTTTGAAGAACCTGACCTGGAGGCACAGTCCTCCCAAACTCTAGAAATATTGGCAGCTTTCTAACTGAAGCAGCAGTGAATGGGAATCGAGGGGAAGTGAGGAAGACTTGGTTTATTCAAAGCCAAGTTCATCCTATGGCAACAGTGACTCAAATCCTTACACACCTACTTTTCTTTAAATGCTACAAACAGCCCCTGCTCATGCAGTGACAATCAGCAGCAAAACTCCTGACCCCTTTGTGCATAAAATTACCTGTGAGCTTTTGCTCTTGTGTGGACAAAGACTAAACCCCATTTATCATACTGACCCATGGGCTGAAAAGAAAGAGTCTGCTGTTTGGCCTTGATTCAACAAATCCCCTTATCCAGAGAAGATTTCCTGTACTTGCTGATCTGAGATCTTAAATACATCCCTTAATTATCACAACATTAAGGGCATGGAGGTTAATTAAAAAGCAAATGAGGGCACTCCATAAAGGTAATTCCAGTTACTCTGACCTGCACAGGCATGCAAGGCTTTTGCTCTGGGTATTTAATAGACAGGGAGAGCAGTTTAGTTAAATATTATCATGGCCTCTTGAATATAGCATTTAGCATGGAAGCCCAGGAGGATGCTTTTATTTCTTATGGACCTAAAATGGAACTAATCTAATATTTCAAAAAGAGCCATTAATTTGGAAATCAGTGAAGAATGGTCTTTACTTACATGTTTTATAATACATATTTTCACTATTTTCTATTATGAGATAATTGATCTTTCGTTTCTACTCTCTGTTTCTGTAGAGCCACAAGGAAGAACAAGGCCCCTCCACACCTACACACAGTAATTATCTTTCTTACTGCTGCTGTCTCATCCACGGTGATAAGATGAGAAATGTGGATCTTTGACTCACTGAGAAAGGGGAATGGAGATCCATGCAGCTGGTCTGTGGTTCAGTTCCTCCATTTGGGCCAGCTTAAAAGTAAACCAATTCGAAAAAACCATTTTCATGGACTATAGTCCAATAGCATGTAAGAAGAGAGGAGTTAAGAAGTGGCATGGCTTTCTGCAGTAGGAAAAAATCTCCAGTCTGGCATACAGAAGGGGAAATGCTCGTCACCTACAGGACAGCTCACCTTATTTTTCAAGAACAGTTTCTGCACTGCAAGTTGTTTACCCAAGGCCAAAACAAGACACCAACACCATTCTTACCATCATAATTACTGCAATTCAAGGAAATAAACCACCCACCAATGCATCTCTCCGAAAAAAACCCAAGGCCCTGCATCCTAGTGCAGGAGGTCTAAGCCATTTATTCAAGCTCTTTCACCATTAGTAAATAAGAGCAGCTACAACATTTTCTTTTTGACTACATCAGTTTTGGCTTTTGGTTTTCTGGCAAAGCACCAAGGTATCCTTTCAATTATAAAATCCTGTGATGCCTCAGAGACACCAACAGGTTTGGAAAGTGGAATATGGATTAAGTGCCCATTAACTGTCACCCTCCATTAATAAGACAGAGCAACAACAGTGATAAATGAGGGAGTAAAGAAGACACCATAATAACGTACCCTGGGTCTGGTAGAAATTTTTAAACTTACAGTGGCACTCTTGCTTCTTTCCCCTACCCGCAAAAGAGGTCAAGAACCAAACCAGGAAATTACAGAGAGGTATGATTAACATCTGGCACAGGAAAACTTTCAGGGATGTGACATGAGAACACCTGGAAAGACAGCTTGATTAAGGACAGCCAGCATCCATTTAGACACAGGAGGTCACACTTAACTAACCTGCTGGATATCTTTGAAGATAATGCCGCTGTGGCAGATAAGAAAAGCATGACAGATGCTGTATAGCACACTGAGGCTAGATTTTTCAAACGATGTTCTGACAAGGTCCAGCATCAGAGATGACTAATGGAGACAAACAGGAAGTTACGGATCGCAAAGTAAAAGGACAGAACAGTGGCTGTGGAGCAAGAGTTCAAATAAGACATAAAAAATATGTTGGGGAAAAGAGTACTGAATCCAGGGTCAGATTTACAAGGGTTATTCCATCCCAATTGCCTCAAACATTGTTTCTGTGTCAGACCAAAACATAGGCATGACCTACAGCACCTGTGATTAGGGCTCTTACATTATGCCAGCGATAAACTGTGGCCCTTAGAGTTGCTTTTGGTTCACAGTGCTGAGTTGGTGCTTCTACACTGATGTCAATGCAGAAACACTGAAGGGAACACCTTCACATGGTGTTCAGGCTCTAATCTAAGCATCAGATCTAGGCTGAACATGCTCAATGCTGAAGAATTTGGTTCAGGCAGCAAATCACAGAATCGTAGAATCTTTCAGGTTGGGAAAGACCATTAAGATCATCAAGTCCAACCATCAACTTAGCACCACCACCATGTTCATCATTAAACCATATCTTTACATGCTTTATCCACACTTTTGAACACTTCTAGGGATGATGGCTGAACCACTCTCCTGGGCAGCCTGTTCCATTGTTTGACAACTCCTGCTGTGAAAATACATTTCCTAGTATCTAATCTAAAGCTCCCCTGGCACAACTTGATGCCGTTTCCTCTTGTCCTTTCACTTGTTACCTGGGAGAAGAGGCTGACCCCCACCTGGCTACACCCTCTTTTCAGGTAGCTGTGGAGGGTGATAAGGTCTCCCCTGAGCTTCCTTTTCTCCACAGGCTAAAAAACCCAGCTTCCTCAGCCACTCCTCATCAGACTGGTGCTCCAGGCCCTTCCTTCCTTCTTTCTCTGGACTCACTCCAGCACCTCAATATCTTTCTTGTCATGAGGGGCCCGAAATTGGACACAGGATTTGAGGTGTGGCCCCACCAGTGCTGAGAACACGGGACAATCCCTGCCCTGGTCCTGCTGGCCACACTATTGCTGATACAGGCCAGGATGCCATTGGCCTTCTTGGCCACCTGGGCACAACTGGCTCATGTTCAGCCACTCTCACCAGCACTTCCAGATCCTTTTCTGCTGCTTTCCAGCCACTCCTTCCCCAGCACTGAAGAGGGTTGCTGTGACCCAAGTGCAGGACTCGGCACTTGGCCTTATTGAACCTCATAACATTGACCTCAGCACAACTTGTCCAGCCTGTCCAGATCCCTCTGCAGAGCCTTCCTACCCTCCAGTAGACCACACTCACACCCTGCTTGGCCAGGTCATTGACGAAGATATTAAACAGATTGGCCCTAATCCTCATCCCTGGGGAACACCACTTGTGACCAATCACCAGTTAGATGTAACCCCATTCACCACCACAAATTGTAGCTCAACACAAAAAGCACAAAATAAATTAATCCCTGAGAAAGGAATCAGGCAAATCTGTGCATGCTAAGTACCATAACAACATGACACTTTGTTGAGGCAAGGGATTTTAAGGCTTGTAGTGGAAAAAAACATAATTAAACCTACCCAATATATGGCAGAACATCAGAGAAAATGGAAAAAAAAAAAAAAAAGAGAGTAGGGATACAACTTTTGTTAATAGAAATATGGAAATAACAGGTAGAAATCAATGGCTTGTTCTGGAGATGGAGGCTTAACAGATGCTCTGTATTAGTCACTCTATGACAAAGAGAATATTACTGCCTCAGAGGGTGCAGGAGCAGGGCAACAAAAAGTGAAAACAGATTGTGACTCTTACTGGGTCCTAAATTATTAGGTGGGTGAAGTGAGGGCAAGTTACACTTCTTTTCATTGGAAAAGAAAATACTTTGATGTGACCTAGTAGGCGATTTTCAAAATCATGACAGTGGTGATCAAGGTAAGCTCTACCAAGCTAGGGTGCATTAGCAGCAGAAAAGGAGGCAAGTTAAGCCAAAATAGGCTGCAAATATCTTAAATAATACAACTGGGAGAAAATAGGGAAGTTTATAAGGTAGAACTGCTCCAACTTAAAGGCAATAAACGTGGAAGATGTCACTAGGAGAGGCAGCTGAAACAAAAGCTATATTTCAGCTCAAAAGACACTTGGACTTATTCCAAGAGAAGAGAAGAATTTGAGGATTTTTGTGAAAACCAGAATCTTAAGATGGAGATGCACTGTGAAACAGTAGGTATGCCAAGCCAAGTCAGGATGCCTAAAATTGTTCATACTATCACACACTTAAAGCAGAATTCCCTGCTTTGCTGCCACACCTTTACCCTGGGGCCACAGTTAAGAGAAATATCTCCATGTAGAAATCTTCCTTCTTGCAGCTTCTTTTGGTCAAACTATTTGGGCTAAGAAGAGCTATTCTCCCAAATACCTCAAGGCTACAAATAGCTGTAACAAAGGCAGAAATGAGCTGCAGGAGTGCCACTAAGTCCCACTCCCAGTGACCTTCTCAAGCACAAGACTGTGCCTGCTGCTGCAGTATTTGCTGTATGGCCCCCCAAAATACTGGGTGAGGTCTAGAAGGAAAGGAGCAACCAGAAACACAGTTGTGCTCACTTTTCAGGGGCATCTTCCCATGTCCTAAGCCTTTCAAGCTCTGAAATGGTCACAAGGTTTAAGAATTAGGCTCCCTACAATCCCAAAGCTGCCTCAACTCCAGGCTACCACAGACACAGCCAAAGCCTCTGAAATGCAGTGGAGTGGGGGGTAGGACTCCCCACTGCCAAGGGTCCATTGCAGGCACCCTTTACAGCTGTCTGTTCACCTGTCTTCTTTACTGCATTTTACTGTAAAATATGAAAGGAAAAAAATTGCTGGGCATGTGCACTCTAGAAGGAGATGCACTTATCACTCCCATCCCGAGGCCATGACCTGATCCACCCCATGTTAACATCCCTGCCATACCAACAGCCATGTTATGCAGTTTTGACCAGAATCACGTCTAGGTAAGCAGGATAATTGAAAATGGGTATGTAAGAATCTTAACTCTTTCTGTTCAAATTCCATTCTTATTTTAGGATAGCCACCTCAGAATTCGCCTCAGTTTTGTTAAGAGAAAAAAAAATAGTGCTCTCTGATTAAGAAATTTACATCCACCAGTCTAGCTTCAAGCTGTTTCTTGTGGATGAGCTGTAGCATGCAGAAATTAGGTGACTCTTTTGGAAATGTTTATGTCTTTCTAATAGAGAATTCACCACCATGCAGATTTATTGTGTTTTCTGTGAGTATAGAAATACGTAACCCTGAGACTGAAACAAGTTTTCTGATATTTTTTCTATTACCTGATATCCTGATATCTTACTCAAGCAACATCATTAATTCCTAGCATTTATTTCATTTTAATATGTTATAACAAAAGCAAACATCAGAGCTGCACAGAAAAGCATAAACAGCAATATAAGTATTGCAACTGTATACAAGAGGAATAATAAAGTAGATGAAGGAACTATCCTGTCAAACATGAGCATCCTGTCCTAACTACAATGATAATAGAGAGACAGGATTTAGAAGAAGGCGCAAGGTAAATAATTTTTTTTTTTTAATTGTGTTGGTGTTCCTTTAGACACAACTTAGTAAATATTCCTTGGATAGGTGTGTTTACCTTGTTCAGCAAGCACTGAATCCAAACAAACACAAGTCAAAAGCCCAGTCAGTATTCTGCTTTCCCTTGCAAACCAGACCTATATCTCCCAGCTTGCTTTCCTCAGGGTGTCCACAGTATTTCTCTTCAGGGAACCTGCTGTATAATCAATGTCAAGCATGAAAGTTCGAGTTTTTCTAGTTTGCAAATCTCAGGGAAGGGATTCCTTATCCCTCCTGATCACACCCAGCTCCCCAGCAAAGACCTTTAACTGGCCCCAGTCATCACACCA
The DNA here is from genome assembly GCA_013397935.1 of Dasyornis broadbenti. Classification (NCBI taxonomy): domain Eukaryota; kingdom Metazoa; phylum Chordata; class Aves; order Passeriformes; family Dasyornithidae; genus Dasyornis; species Dasyornis broadbenti. The sequence goes on from VZRN01001245.1 coordinate 19,244, forward strand.
TCACTGACAGAGATAACAAATGGAGACCTCTGGGGAAAATTAACATTATTAGGCAGGGTGTGAAAACAGTTAACGCTGTTTGGGGTAATGACAGACCACATTCCCCACAGGTATAAAGGGACTTTTGACCAATTATGGGTAGGTGGAATTTGGCTGTTGGAGAACCTGCCAGACTCCTCCATGTATGCTCCAGCATTCACTATGGAAACCTCAATGAAGACCACCCTTATTTAGAACTCCTTCTAAAGTTCCTTCTAAACCCATCCATTTTTTCTTTAGAAAGTTCTCATCTGAGCAATTTATTGAGATTAAATACTCAGGACTCCATTTGCCTACAGAAGACGAATGGGATTACTCAGGCAAAGAGACAATTGCTAAGAAAACCAAGTGATGGGTGATGTCACACACTCTTTTGCTCAAATATGTTGCTTTGGATTAAGCAATTTCTAATAAAAATGTGTATTTCGCATTTGTTCCTTGTTCATCACAAATTTTCTTCATGTCCAAGATTTATTTAGGATATGTCTTTTGAGTTCAAGGACTGAGAAATTAATTACAGTTTTCCTGTTTCAATTATATGCTGAGAAATTATATCAATAATCATGATGAATATGCTATGCTTTGCACAACTAGGTGGTGCTTGAGAAATTCTCCTTCTGCCTTTCTAGAAATCATTCTGGAAAAGAAACACAATGCACATCTCCAGTTTAAGCCACTGAGCAAACTGAAGGATGCATAAGTGGCAACAACATTGTAGAACAAGATGAGAAAGATTAATTATATCCTGGGCTGCTCTTAACAATCTCTAGATGACCTGAAAACTAGAAACAGTTTGATAAATATTGCTGTGATACTTGTGTCCAGGCTGGAACCTAAAATAGTCTGATAATGTCCTCACTACAATTTCCAAATATGTAGAAGCATAAATGTGTATACATATATGTATACACATACATATATGTATGCGTGCGTGTGTGTCTATCTCCAAACTATGATTCTATTTTGAAAAAGAGGAGGAACAAAGTTTATTGCTCAATATTGGCACAGCAACAGACAAAGAAACACATCATCTCCTTCACACGGGAGCCAACCGCTTGTGATAGAAATAGGAACAGCCAAGGAGCCCTCTGAACAGCAGCGTGGGGCTGGGAGCCTCCCCTTTCCCACTAGTCTCTGTAGCATTTAGTCCCAGTGCAGTGAAGTGGGTTACATGAGGATTTTTTCCTCTCCAAAGCAACCTCTACAGCTTTATCATAAAGGAGATATAGCTTGGGTGAATTGGCATCACCTCGGTGTACAGCAGCGCTTTGAGAAAGTTATGGTTTTACTGAAGGAAGACTTATGGTTATAATGAACTATCTGCATTAAATTTTTGCTTCCCTCCAGTAAGTATCTATAAAAAGCTCTGATTTCCTTTTAAAGAAAATAAAAATGAAGAGTCTGGTTTTGCTTAGATGCATGTGAAGGCTGATGGCCAAAAACAGCAGTGAGAGAAAAGCCTTATCAAAGTTAAAAAAAAACAAGTTAAAAACCCGAAACAAACAAACAAGCATATCCCAAGACAGACACTTAGCTGAACCCACTGTGACACAATATACAAGTTTCTGTCCTTTCCCACTTCCTTCACTTCTCATTTGGGGCTTAACTATGCTACAGTCTTGCCAGTCCACCCAAGGAAGTCCCAAGGGATGCAGTTTCCCACTCCTCTGTGTAGAACTGGGAGAAAAGGTATGGGAAAAGTAATGCTGGAGCCACTGAGCCACACCATTCCCTTGCAAGTCAGCAGGCAGAAAGGGCAGGAGCAGGCGAGGTAGAGCATTCCCTCTTGCCCTCTCCAGCCCAACACCCCAAGAATTGTCTGGCCACGAGAGAGTGAGCAGACTCTGTGCTTGGTGGCTCAACATCCTCTCTCTCCATCCTACCCACCATGGCACAGGGAGAGAAGGAACAGGAAGGCTGAGGATGCCTTCAGCTGCCAGTGCCCAGCTGGGGCTGTGTCTTCTGGAGTGAGAAATAGTCCTGTGTCTCCAGGGAACTGTCAGGATTTCCAAGGCAGAAACCTTGTACAGCAGCTAAGGCACAAGTGGTATAAATAATGAATGTCAACAGAGGAACAGCAAGGGAAATGTTCCACTACAGCAAATCAGCACCTATGTCCCTCATGAAAAAGTATCTCCTCTCTTTCTTAATGGGAATAACAAAAAAGTACGTTTAATTTTCCCAGAGCAGTAAAACAAGCATAAGTATTCCCTTCTCATCTTTATAGTTAGCATTTTACATACTGATCCATGCCAGCACATCCCCTTCTCCTGCATGTCCCAAGAGAGTTAAAATGAGCATTTCTTCATTCATACACAGACTGCATATTCCAGTGCTGCTGTACAAATGTTGCGATGCCAAGGAACGACCACACGATTCTCCTATTCGGCCTGCTTTTTTAAATGGAAAACAAGAGTTTTACTCTGAACTGTCTGCTTTTGGCTGACATTTTTCAATTTTTATAGAAATCCACCGAAGAGATTCTGGCATCCAGAAAATGAAAGCATCTGGTTCTGACCTAAGAAGTGAAGCTTTCCATTTGGAAAGACTCACAGATACTGTTTTGCTGTTTTGATTCAAAATAAACTTCCATTTTTCCTGCAACAAGACATTGTTTGGTCTTGACTCTTGCTTCAAACCAGTTTCCTCCCTTATTTCTCACAAGAGCAGCCCAAGACTGTCTGTCTAAATACTTCAGTCTCCTTCTGTAACCCATCCCTTTGCTCAGCTGATGGAGCTCTGATCAACAAAATCATGCCATTCCCCTCATGCACATGCAGGGCCAACTGGAGAGCCTGGGCAGAATCTGGAAGGTATGGGAGAGCAGATAAGCCATTATGAGAAAAGGCAGCTTGATTTAATAAAAGCAAGTAAATGTTCTGTTTTTCCTGATAAAAATTGCTTTTATTCCTTTAGGGGAAAAAAAAGGGGGAGCTTTCTTTGTCCTATTCCCTCTCTCCAAATTACATCACCTCAGCCCAGAAAACAAATATACTTGGACACCTGATTAGTGGGAGTTGGACATGCAGGTATTTTCATGCAGCTGAGTCTATTCTCTTAAGCTCAGTTGCAGTGCTCTCCTTTATACACATCATATCACATTGCACAGTAATGGGTTAGGGAAGGGATTTCCAGATCTCCCTGAGAAACCAATTTAGTCCTAAAGGCAAAGAAGCTGAATGAATTCACATTACCTCAGACTACACTAATTGCAGTAAAACCAAGGACATGGTTAAGAAACACTAAAACACCGTTCAGGTCTTCATGAAAAGGCTGCTTCTTGATTTCTCTGTTGTTTGTACACTTCTGTTCTTTCACTTTCCCTGCTCCAATGGAGACCAGAAGTAGCTGAACCACCAAGGAGGACTTTAGTCCAGGAAACAAGAGCCAAATTCAGCTGCACAAAGTGTCCCAAGGAAGCTACTGCTCATACAGCTCATGCAGCGGGTCAGCTGTCATTGCATTCATTCACAGGGAAACTTGATAAGCAGAAATGACAATGTCAACAGAACAAGGAAGGCTCAGTGTCCCTCTCCTCCTCTTGCCCCACTTGTGTCAGGCCTGTGCCTTGTGTCTAGTGGTGGCAATTAGTTTCACCAGCTGCGGCACACACACACTCATAGACACAGGCACTGCACAAACACCGTGGGAGCAGCTCACCCAGCCCTTTGCTTTCCCCATAAAAGTGCTTTCTAACGACTTTTGCAAAAAGCCAGCTTTGCCTGCAACGTGCAAGTTTCAACACACTGAGAACTTCACCTCCTCTCCACCCTGCTGCCTGTGACATGCAGCAGCCACCAGTGCTCCTGCCCTGACACATCTCTGGGGAGAAATGAGCCAGTTGGGAGTGGGGCAGCTGGAGGTGAAGCCATGAAGAGGCACGCGGTGCTGCCTGCGCTGGGGGCTGTGAGAAGCAGGTCAAAACCTGGCCGTCACGCATGGCCCATCTGTGCCACGCCAGGGACAGAGACGCATGAGGCTTCCAAGGCCAGCAGGTGTTGCCTTCTTAGCAGACCATGACATCAGTGCTCGGTACAGGCTTCATTTCACAACAGCATAAAAGAAGCAGAAGGTTGGGTTAGAAAGGCAGACAGAAAAACAATATGCGATCTTTTATTTACACTGAAAAAAACCCCATGAGAACACTGGAGGGGAGGATCCAGCCTTCCTAATACTGGTGTCTTAACTCTGGGGCGGGACACTGATGACCTTTCTTAAAAACACCCACCTCTTTTGAATGAATATGCAAGGAGCCCTGAGGACAGCTTCACTATCTTCTCAAAATAGAATTGGGTGGGCCGATGACACTGTCACGCACTCCTTCCAAGTATAAAAGGTCTTTAGTTTAATTAATCCTCCTGCACCAAAGAGTGCAACATCTCATCGTGTGAATGAAGACTGCAGTGTAACAAACATCTCTCTGTTGGCTGAAATAAGGCTGTATGAACAACATCAGTTCTGGTGTTTTCCACACACTTTTTTTGTAACCTTAATTGTATTCTTTCAGTAAAGATGTTCATGAGTTTTGGGGCTTTGTGGTTTTGGATTTTTTCGTGCACAAGATATTTAATAATAGATACCAGACAGGAGCCTCTGTATAGTAAATAAATGGATTTTTTTTTTTTTCATCCCATTCACAGAAAACCTCATTTCCAGAGCTGATCAAACCAGAAGAGGCAGAGAAAACTAAAGAGCTATTTGGTTTTCAGAAGATCCCTCCACTGGAGGGACAGAACAAGAGACAGAAACTTCTCAACAAGCTTTACTTAGAATCTCTGCAAAACGTAGATCTCATGTTAACACTGAAAGGTTAGTTGGAGAAGAGCTGACTTTGCTTTTAGGGAGTGGTGACACAGGGCTGAAGTGGTGCTACACAGTGAAACAACCAGGTGGAGGAAAAGAGTGAGACTTGCCTGCAGGCCAGCACTGAATATTAGCAAGCTGGTGTAACAGGGGATGTGCTGTTCAAATAGCTGAAGAGGCACTCGGTGAATGAGATGAGTATCCTGTACTGTATCTCAAGACATATTTTCCTTTACAAAATAGTTGCTTGTACAGTTGTCAAGGCTTTTTGTTTATCCCGTAGGTTTCCTGGGGTGACAGAAGAGGGTTGGTTTACTCGTTTTTAAACATCATGCTTCCTGTCTCTGAATAAAACTGGTGATGTTTATGGCACTCAGTGCTCTACAGGTATTTATCAGCTGTATATAGAGCAACAGGCCAGTGAGTAATTCTCATATTGCTACAATTAAGCCTCTTTAAACTCCATCACTGGTTGAAGTCCTGGTGAGACTTTTGCCTGTAAAGTAATATACTTTTAAAGCAAGTAATTTCTTGTGCTGGAGGTTAAAGAAAAGGAAGTAGAAAAGAAACCTCAAATCCATCCTCTTTGTCAAATATTGGTAACTTTGCCTCATTTCATAACCATTATGTTTTCAAAAAGTAAAACAAATAAAGGGGAGTGGAGTGAATACTGAGGTTTAAAAAAGATCAATATAAAGACCTGTCTAGAGCAGAGTGTGCATTAAGACTATATACAAATGTTTCTCTGATCTCCCGCTTGAACCCTGTGTTTTGGTAGCCACGTAACTTAACCTGTTTAGCGTGAAAGTAAGCAGTGAGTCAGAGTCTTACATCTCCATAAATGCATGCTAGTAGAAGAAAATGTCAACAGTATTTATTTTTGACAGAAATCCTAATATCAGGAAGACAATATAGCAATGGCATGAAGAAAACATATTGGAAGCAGAATTCCTTATTCTCATACACTAGAAGATAGGCTTCCAGGTTACTCCAGGTACTGCCAGTGGCTTGTAGGACAATTCCCTCTGGTCCCTGAGTGCCCTGAACATTTATTCACACACTGGTCCATCTCTGTCTCACATGACATAAACACTCCTGCAACAGGCCCTCAAAAGTGTTTCCAGAACATTGCTTCCAATAGGGTAGGGTCTAAGTTAGAAGTTACATTTCAGCATCCATGTGTCTTTGCTTACCATTCCCTAACAGAGTAGCAACATGTATTACTGGCTAAAGCACACACCAGGTCTGTGTGTGTGCTTCCAGACACAGCCCACTCCAAAACGGGCTACGGCTATTAGGGTCCCAAAGGTTCAACAGTGACATTTCTTAGATTAAGTTTTTCCTTCCCCCAAATCATGCACATAAAACAAAACTGAAAAAGACAACAGACACTTGTACTGATTTGCATTTTAACCTTAAAGTGACAGCAAAGTAGAGAATATATTTATCCTAAAAGACAAAAACTACCAAGTAGAAGATGGGATAAGGACTGTAAGACAGTAAAAAGCATATAACAGATTCAGGCAGAGGGGAAAGAAGAAATAAGCTCTCTTCATCCCCTAAAAAGGCTGCACCGTGCAGAAATTTCTACAATACAGACCAAAGGTTCTCCTTTGCTTCACAGAGCTTGAAAGAAGGGAAGAGAGAGAAAAAGGAGAAATGGACCTTCTCTAGCAATGTGGGTGTTATGCCAGGGTGCCTTTCAAGTGCTGCAGCATTGCTATCCAAGCATTAATGCCTCTTTGCCACTCTGCAGAGAGCCAGTGGCATCTCAGCAGATTCCAACTTCACCTTAGCAATGCCCAGCAGAGCAGCTGCACTCCAGAGAGCAGCTCTCTTGCACGTCCCTGAGCTGTCAGTTTGCAGCACATCACTGCAGCCATCCGGATGGGAGGCCAGCAGAATGGGGAAGGCTCACAGTGACCTGCCCAGTAACATTTTCTGCAGATTGGAAATCCCAGTCAAAGCTCATTCAGTCCTATTGTAACCTCCCACAATGAAACCTGACAAGGAAAGCCAACTACAGAATGCATTTCAAGCCTCACCTGATCTCTCAAGAGTAGCTCTACATGCTAGAAGCATTTTGATGGCCTTCCTGAAATGTTTATCTGGCTAAAGTGACCTACAAATACCAAGGTACAGTACATCCTTTATTCCACTTGCCTCAGTTTTGGAAACTAAGTGCCTTATTTAATGTTGGGGGGACCCCAAAACAAGTCAAGTCAGAACAAGGAGGTGGGCAATGGAAGAGCCGAGGAGCAAGGACTAGCTACCAAATTCTGGTAATTATTATCATTTGAAGGGCATGTTGACAAATACGCTATGATGGGGACCATTAATCCTTATAATCAGCTATAAAGATGCCTCCAGAGTAGAATTGTCTTTACTCATTACCTCTCTAAGTACGAACCCAAAAGAAGGAATAGGAAACAGCCAATTTGCAAAACTGTGCTGTCTGAGCAGGACAGCCAATCCCTGATCCACCAGTGTCAAGCGTTACACGTGTGCCAACACAGTAAGCAGAATGCTGTGTACACAGGTCTGATCTTTAGCATAATATCTTCTGCTAATAATAAAATAAGAGTCATTTTAAGACATTAAAACAGGCCAAAAACCAAAAAAACTGAACTCAGATTCACAGGCACAGGTAATCAGTGCAGCTTCAGTGATAGTAGCCAAGTTACACCAATTTATTCCTACTAAAGTCTGGTCCATTAAATGTGAACACCATCCTCGGGTTTTATTTTCTCTCACTGAATTTAGGAAAATAGGCTCTTTTTTAAAATAAAAACTTCCTTCTCTCTGTCAAGCATCTCTATTTGAATTTAGTGAAAAGGGAGCAGAAGAAATTATTCATTTTTCAAAAACACTTCCATCACTGCATGTGGAAAATAATTTTTTAAAAGTAAGGCTGTCTATATATATGGATGGAGAGATTTAAAAAATCCCACATATGTGGCCTATGACTTATATGGCATATGCCATACACATGCTGTATATATTTGCATGCATACCGTATACACACACACATACAGTCTAGACATGGGCCTGCATGTTTGTATGTAGACACTCATGGCAGAGGTGTCTGGAGAGAGGGCAAAGAGAAGTCTTCATGCAGTCCAGACTTTCAGGCATGGCATCTCCAGACACCAGGATAATTGTCACTCCGTGACCTTGTGGAACAGAAAATTTTCCTTTCTGTAGGGTCAACTGTTGTGGAGCATTCAAGCAGGCATTTCCAGCCCTTCCACACCCTCCAATAAGGTTCTCAGACAGAGTGGTTCCCTATTAAATCCTCTTCATTTTCAGAGTTCCTTCAGCAAGGTTTGACAGGTCTCACCCATTTTATACAAAGTGCCTAAACTTAGGCCCACATTGGAATAGACTTATCCTGCATGCCTAAGATTAAATGCTCTGCTCAATCAGCATTTCAGAGAATGGATTTTTCTGATCTGTGCATCTTTTCTCCCAGCAGCCTCCTGCAAGCAACAGTGAAAGTGTTCTGGCTAGGGCAGGCCCAGGCTCCCAAGGATGCCCCTTTTATCCCACACGCAGCAAAGAGGCAGGGGGCAGTGCCGAAAGGAACACCGAAGTCCGCCTTTCCCTTTTTGGAATGTCAGTGCTCATTGATCACTAAATCACTTCAACAGCTTATTAAGTAGATGTCATAGAGAGTTACTGCCAGTCTTCTATTAATTTAAAAATACTAATGGGGTTTTTTTGAGCACAATTTCTTTCTGAATGAAAAATGCTCCCTGCCTTAAATTATGAACATTTTGGACCTCACTAACCAGTGTGCAAGGCTGTTGATAACACAGAACACAGATTTAGTAGAAATTTTAATACTGCAATATGTTTTTAAGGTTGCTCCATTGCTTTGTTGTCTTATTTCTTTATCATTTCAAAGGATCCCTTCCATTTGGTTTTTCCATTTGCATACAAACTGACATTCTCTTGATATATATTATTCACAGGTTCATGTCAATACCAGCATAAGCAGAAGCTATCAATCACTTCTCTGATGATAACAGTAAATAAATAATGCACATTTAAACCTTCAAAGCACTGCGTAAATATCAGTTTGTTTTCACAACATCCCTTTAAGCTTTGAGGAAAGCAGTTTAACCATTTCACTAGACAAAAGCTCAGGTTCAAGCACAGCTGAAGACCCGTATGAATCATTTTGTATACTAACCACAGAAGAACATACATTCTGATACATAACCTATATATACAAGACCGGGAAAAGCATATTTCCTCCCTTACCTTCCAACAAAATGAAACTGAAGTGAACTATTTCCTGTTTTTAAAAGAAAGCCAGAAACTGTTTCCATAACAGAATTGCCATGTGGTATTACCAGATAGTTCTGCCTTTCCCTTTGGATATTGAAAGCTTCCGCTTCCCCACAAACATGGGGGAAAGGGGAGACACCCCTGTCTGCTACCTGCTGGTGCCCTCTTTCCCACAGGGCATGAGGCTGGAGCAGCAGCTACACATCTTTGTGGCACCTGCAGGCACTTCCTTGTAGCTACCTGTGCTGTGCCACTCTCCCATGCAAGGGACAGCACACAACTGCCACAGGCAGGTATGTGCCCTGGGCACAAAATTAAATACAGGGGGGAAAAGCTTTCTTGTGGTGAGGGTGGTCAAACTCTGGCACAGACTGACTGATGAGCTTGTGGAGTCTCCATCCTCCGAGAAACTGAAAACTTAGCTGGACACTGCTCTGAGCAACCTGCTGCAGCTGCCTCTGCCCTGAGCAGGGGTTGGAGTGGATACTCTCCAGAGATGCCTTCTTGCCTCAATTGGTCTGTGTCTTTTGCATAAAGAAGTCGGGAATCCCTCGTCTGAGCTGCTACATGCCCATGAAAAATAAATACCAATGATTGAGGATACCAAAGCATTTCACTGCCTTTTACTTTTTGGTGGGTACAACTGGAAATGTCATGCCCATGGCTAGAAAGGTCATCAACTACCCACCCCTGCAACAAGTGGTATAGGGAGCCAGATACATGAAACAAAATAACATAGACAGAGGACCGAAACTAGACATCTGATTCCAATAGTCAGCGCAAGGAGCAGACGGGTGTTCTTTGTGGTTGGAAGTCTTTCTGCTCTAAAATAAAACTACTGTTCATTCTGCAACAAAAGACTGGGATCAAGTATCAAACTTTTTTCTTTTTCTTTTCTCTTCTTTTTGTTCAACAGCTACCAGCCAGACTTCGTAGCATCCTTCTCCCACAGTTTTCTTTCACAGATAAAAAAAAACTTACAGCCCATTACATCTTTGGTTATTTCATATCCATTGATCATTCTGCTTGTCCACCTAGCAGAACAGGAGCAAATAAGCAAGAAAACTAAGATGAGTCTAGATTTTTGTCCTGGAAAGCTGCAGCACTGTGCTGTCTTCCCTGTTTTCTCTCCCTTTCCCCCTCCTTACCATATCTGCTTTCATCCCTAGAGACATTTCCAATAGCAGATAAACCAGCACTTTGAATTCTCCTTCTGATGTTGTAACAAGCTGGCAACTGGCATGACATGTTGTAGAGAGACACATGTGAATACCGAAGTCAGAAATAATGAGATTTCTCTCTCATACTCAGCATGAAATGAGAGGCAAATGACTTCAGTACTGAAAACAGGGGAGTGCAAGAAGAGGTGTGCAGAAGGGAGGTAGAAAGAGTGGACGTCTAATGCACTTTGCTTATTACAGTGGATTTCAGAAGAAAGATTGTCTCACAAGCAGCACCCTGGGAAACACAGACTCGGAAGGATGGGACAGTTGAAGAGGGCAGTGTCTCAAACCCAGGCAGCTCCACCCCATATCCCAAGGACACATCCCCCATGGCCAGGCACTGCTGTGTGATGTGGCCAAATGAGCCAGCCCTTCAAATAAAAACATAAGGGACAAAAGGAGGAAACAAAAGAGAAAGGGAATAAAAGGTCCCAGTAAATCAATTAATGCAAAAGTCTGCTTCAGTTCATAGACAGCACTGGTAATTGCTGTGTGTGTTGCCTGTGATGAATAGGGCCCCGTTACCGTTGCACAACTCATCCTTCTTTGCACGGCTGGGAACCGGCCGAACGCTGAGCTCCGCTGAAAGTCTTTAATTATTGTTAAATTAATCAGGGCAGGGTGTCAGGTCTGGGTTCATACTTAATTGTCCCAATTTCTTGCAGCCTCAGACTCCCACCTTCCTTCCTTATCCTCCCACACCCCTCCCTGCCCCTGCCCATGCATCATTTTTGCGTTGGTATTGTTTACACAGCAGTGAGTCACACAAAGGTTTTTGAGATCCTGCACTTCCACTGCTTGGGGACTCTGTGTCTTCGAAAGCCACAATGTAACACAAAACTCTGGACAGCAGAACTCCAGACAAAGGCCAAGATAGAGAGTGGAGTATTTTGCCACCAGTGCAGAATTCAGATATGGTTGCTGTTGTTAATGCTTAACACTGGGCATGCAACCACTTCTCAGTCATGATCTCATTCTCTGGGGTGGTAGCAAACAGGGGGCATCACCATCTTAAACTTTCTTGTTCCCATTAGTGATCACTCCACTGAACAGCTTTTGTCTAAAATGAGCATAAGCAAGGTGAAAATCTGATCCAAACTGTTTTAATGTTCAGAGCAGAAGTCAAGAGCCTGTCAGTGGTTAGGCATAACTTCCACATACTTAGAAGTCTTCACAAAGTCTTAAGCCCCTAGTTTCTCTCTGCTCTGTCTCCCCAAAATGCCAAACGATTAGTGGGATTGGACTAGGATATTCCATGGAACTGTCAAAGAGTTAAGCCACAAGTACATAAAAGATTACAGCAAGCAGAAAGAGACTGTGCTCCATGAATAGAGACTATAGGACAAGAAATAATGGGAGCAATTAAGGAATAATTAAGTTGTAGCAGAAGACATCTAGGTTAGGTGTAAAAAGAAAAAAGGCAGTAACAGCAGGAAATTACTTGAATAAATTTCCTAGGGAGATTGGGGGATCTGTCACCAGGGGGTATTAGGAAGCAGATAGGCAATCAGCTGTCAGGAATGATGCAGACAGATACAGCCTGAAGACACTGAGGTGGTCTGAATGGCTTCTTCCAGACCTACAGTGGAGAATCAGACTGGTCTAAGGGGAGGGTAGTCACAGATGAGCAAAGCAGCAGCAGGGATCCTGAGGACCTGCTCAAAATAGAACTGTAGTGACAAATGCAGTACTCAAGGTTTGGCACTGTAGAATTCCAAAAATTACCCACACTTCAGCGTCAGTCCAGCCTTTACACGCTACATAAACAAGATGGAATTTTCCATGATTCTTATAATGCAAACATATAATTTACAGCAAAGGTTTGGGAAAAAAAAATAAGGTGCATTAAAATGGACTGTTTCTTTATTAATCAAAAAGCATAATCCTCCCAGCAGTCTGAGTTCACCATTTTCCATCACTATGCAGAAAAAGTTAGCTACTTCTATAATGCAACCTGCATGACATAACCATACTTCTCCCCTTTCTCACCCAGCTGAAGAGATCCATACAGCAAGGCACCAAGAGAAACGCCTGAAAAATTAAACCTGTGCACAGCCAGCATAAGCAATACTTTTTTACTTTCTTTTTTAGCATAGGTTAAAGAACACTTCATGGAGATTATTCAGAAAGTCCCTTCATTATTTCTAGGTCATTGACAGGAGCCAGTTTACTATTTTGAGGAATATGTTATCAAGAGATGCCTCATCTAAGTGAACTAATGCATTAACACTGTATGGCTGCTCACAAAGCCATGAATCTGACAGGAGAAAGACTTGAACTTTGAAATCTCAGGTAGCATCCCTAGTCATTCATTCCTTTACATTGCCATATGACTTCTTTACTTTTGGCTTCTCACCAATAAATAAAAAACCTTCAACTTGCTGAAGCTAGGCTTTATAAGAATACATCTTTGCATAATTACATTTTATAAAGAAGCACTTTATCTAAAATGTGGTTGCTGTATCACTACAATGATTCTTTCTTACTTTCTAAAAATGGAGAGAAATTAGCAAGTCTTTATTATCCTAGAAAAAGGCATCTAGCTTCTTATTGGCACTCCCATATTTGCTTGGCTCAGTTTTACATTCATCAGCGGTGATATCATTTACATATTTTTATTTGCACTAGAGTGGCAATTTAGGACCATTGTGCAATCCCAGCAATATGTATCACACTGCTCAGCTCTGATCTCCCCACTGTGCTGTGAGCAAGGAATCTAACACCAACATAACTGATGCAATAGTTTCTCTTTACCTAATTGACTGTTTTCAGCTCCAAGACCTTATTTTGGGATGGTTGAGGGAAGGGAAACTGTGGGAAAGAGAAGAACAAGAAGCAAGAATAGGGATTACAATGAGATTCAATCCCTCAGAAGAAAATGTCTTTTGTTTTTTATTCAGATGCATGAAGCAGCAAAGTTAATTAGATAAAATTTGTCTTCAAAAGATACATTTCAGTCAGCCCATTTTTTTTCCACTGAAGTGCAGATATGGAATGATCTGCTTCAGAGATAATGTGCTGGGGTCCCACTGTGGTGGACAGACGGATTATAGCCAGCACTTGCACAGCACTGGCCCATCTTTTTCCTCCCAAATCCAGAGTCATGTTCAGAGACATGCCTGTCTTCTCTTTGGTCCCCAAACTGCTCTAGACCAAGCAGCCCAGACAACTCCTGGTCTTCAACTGCCTCATTATCTTGGATTATTTTTGTTCTAAGGGCACTTCTTCTAAAGAATATAGACGCCCATCCAAACAATATTACCTATATAATAACAAACATTCTCTCATATGTGTGCATTGCCTGTACCACCTGATTTTCTGAGGGTCACTACACCTCTTGCCAGGAATGGCATTTGTGGGAGGGTTCTTCTTTTCTTTTTACGTGTAATAAAAGATCTGTCTATTTCACAGGTCTCTGTAGCTGAGACGTCTTTTCTTTCTTTTTATCTGTGTGATACTTGCATAATAAAATCACTATGTTTCATACTGTCAGGAGAGAGTAAAAGGACAGAGAGGGGGAAAACCAGTTCTAGGCACAATGCAAACCAAATCAGGACATTGTGAATTTGCTGGCACTTATTATTCTGCTTTTCTTGTCCCTTGTAAGCATCATAACGTTATTTCTGAAAAAAAAAAATGTTCTTAAAGTCTTTTTCTGAGTTTGTTTACCCCTGGGGCTAGTATTTTCTACTGGAATTTTAGCTCTGCCAATAGAAGAGTCAGTTAGACAGTGTTAACCAATGCTTGGGCCCCGATGCTTTATTCCCAGATGCCTCTTTACACTGTAGCAATTCCTATGTTATTGTTAAATAATTGGAGGTGGGGAAGATGTAAGAAGGAAGCTACATGTATTGGCTTCTGCAGATGAGAACGTAAAAGATAGTTAAAATTCTCTCAAATGGATAATTTCTTAATTATCTTTATAGATTTTCTGTCTGTCTTGCTATTGCTACCACTGCATCTCATTAGGGGTTGTTTAGCCTCAGATGGTCTCACAATTGTTGTTTCACGATGCTTTTGAAAATTACTGTAATTTGCTTGTTACTTGTGTTAAAAAAGGCTTGAATTATGAGCTTTTCCAACAAATGTTTACTGAATATTACAGAAACCTAATGACATTTCACTCTGTAACACTTGGTGGTTTTATTTTTTATTGTTATGTTCTTTTATTTTAATCATCTGAAGCATAACCAAACAGTTAAACCCTAAGTAGAGCTCTTAAGAGTTAAGTTATGGTTAGTCTAGAGTTCTGGAAGTAAGACTTCATTAATTTGAACAGTATGTTATTACAACTTATACATAACAAATCAAAGCCATTAGTAGCTTGAAAATTATTACTTGAAGGCTAAGCAGAAATAAGATGACAGTCTTACTTGACCTGCCAGGACTGTGTGTCAATTCTCTGTGCCACAAACAAGTTATATTAGATATACTCAGAAGGAAGGTCAAATTAAAAAAAAAAAAAAAAGCTTTTTCCCTCCTATGAGACAAAATGTGCTTCGGTAGCCTTGAGTCCGGAGAGTGGAAAACAAGAAACATGAAAATGTCCTCTCCTGACACCACTTCTCTAAAGTGGAGACTCAAATGATGACCAGAGAGTCTCCACTGCCCTCTTTACAGCCGGCAGCACTTGTTAGTGCACGAGGTAACAACAAGGAGTATTTTAGATGGCCTCAACCTCCTCCTTGAGCACAAGACAGAAATGAATAGCTCTACTGTGAAGTCCCTGAAGGGCTATGACCCCAGACCTGTCAGCAGGGAGAACAGAGCTATTTGTCACATTAGAATATCACTCTTCCTTCTCAGAGTAATGCACTCATTTTAGTTTATATATTGGAAAAAAAAAAAAAATCCTTAACATGCTAGAAGGATTTAGCAAAGGTACTGCTCTTCTTCATTTTCAATCTGTTTTGCTTGTGGACTCCAGAACAAGAATCTGTGACCAGCCTTTTTCACTGCTTGATGGACGGTGCGTGCTCCCCACAGGCTCTACAACAGGATGCTTTCCAGAAACAGCAGCAAATCTGAGAGCAAAAGGCCCTCAGGAAGATGACTAATGCAGAGAGAAAAGGGAGAGAATTCTGTGGCACGAGGCCCAGTGAAGATCAATCGGGTTTGGATGTTACTGAGCCTGAATAGCGAATGCCTCTGTGTATGAGGAAAGTGCCTGCCCATCACTCATCACTGTCCCGTGGGAGGCAGCTCAGTCATTGGGCTGTCCAGTGTCTCTGCTGTAGAATTTGGTGTCAAACCACATCAGCCTGAAAATTGTATTTCTCCAGGCTAGCACTGACATTCATAGTTCAGAAGAAAGACTACAGGCCTAATTCATCCTCATTTTATGCCACAGCAATTCCACAGAAGTCTATGGAGCTGCACCAGCACACACCTGGAATGGGTCTGGCTCAGCAGCTGAGAAGTGCTGTGTTCTCTCCTAGACAGCTTCTTGGGAAGAAAAGCTCCTGCAGGGAGTTCCCACTATGTGAGCAACAACGATGCTTCTGAAATTCTGTGCACAGGATTTTTGAAAGGGAAAGATTCAGCTCTGTGGGAAGTATAAACCCAGTATGAGCACTTCACGTGGATATCCCATACAGAAAAAAAATATGACTGGCAGGGCACTGATTTACTTTAGATCCTAACATTGCTTCAATGCAATTGCCACTGCATTTTGGTGGTGTTGTAGTCTCTTCAAATGGCATGTTCTGGAAATCATTTTCAGCATTGCTTTTCATGTTAACATTTTGAATTATTAAGCTAAGTACTTTGAAATCAACCCTGCTGTGAGCCTCTGTGCGGACTGAACAGGTGATCTCCAGAGGTCCTTTCTAACTTATAGTTTTCCCTGAATTTAAAATTCAGAAATTATTTACTTCTGGTGATGCTTATTCTGCCAGGACCTGTTTCAAACCAGACTCTAGTCATGTGCTCCCTTTTGTAACCCTTTTTCACTAATAGTACTAATTAGAGTGCATTACTGCAAGATTATTTCCAACTCATCTACACCAAATCTGCTTTTAACACTTACATTTATTTGTGCATGGGAGTTTGTTGTAATTTCTCCTTACTCAGACATTCCTTACATCTGAGAAGCAACATTTTCCAGACTGTCATCATTCGTTTCCCCAGAGCTTCCATATGGCTTTGAACATCTCACCATCTCTGTTATCCCATAGTAAATGAAGAGAGCCTGATGGCAGCCAGAACAAGAAAGAAAATCTCATTTAGTTTTGTTTTTTAATTAAAAATAAATACACTTACATACTCATCAGATATGTGTTGATGTCTCCCTGTGCTCCATTCTGTGCGTATGTCTATATGCCACATTTATGTGGAGTCTGTGTAAGCCATTTTCCCAGGAAAAGTCTGTCTAAGCCCCAAACTGACACACCCTGTTCCTCTCTGGATACACTACTCAAATGCAGACAAATTACAAATGTGAACATGCTACATCACTCGTGTTTCTCTTGGCACTTCCCAAGATATTTTACATGGTGTGCCAAAAGTGCTTCTGTCAGTAGGGATCCAGCTCCTCACCACAACACCAAACGCCAAAGTGACAGAGCAGGAACCGGTTTATTGAGGGAGGATTGCAGGAGCAGGGGGCTGGGACAGGCTGCCTGGCCCACACCTCTGCAGTTACTCTGCTGTCCTCTCACCTCTACCACCCATATTCTTTTCAGCACTGCAGACACTCTGGTTCTTTCCAAAAGAGCTGGCTCTGCCTGGTGGCTCTGCTGGAGCAAACCAGTTCGTTTGAGCTGGTAAGCCTGTCAGTCATTACATAAAAGATGTTCCAGTTTTGCAGTATATAAATTAAGCTTGACACTACTGCAGAAGGACCTTTACTTTTCCTGCACATCCAGTTACACTTGATGGGAGTTAGTAACCACAGGCAGCAAGAGAAAGACACTGCTTTCAGGAGAAATAGTGAGAAATACATTTCAGGGGACATGAAGATGTTCCTTGCAGTGCAGAATTCTGAAATTAGCTGACAGTCAAATACCCCAAAACACTTGTGTATCCTTTTGATCTTTGGTGCTCAGCCCTGTGGCTTGTTGTACGTGGCATCTTTCCTTCTCCTGCTTGCTTTGTGCAGGAGTTATTATTTCAAGGCATCAGAGTGCTGAAGGCTGTTAGTAGAAGGTATCATTTGTGTGGCCCTTATCCTGATTAGCTGTGTTTCCACATGTCCTTTAATTCACCCAACCAATCCTACTGATAGCACGACCTTTATCTTTTACCTCCTTTATCACTCTCAGCTAATGAACTAGTTCCCATAACCTAGGTCAACCATTACAAATAATCAGCCAGGACTGAACTCTATAACTTTTGTCTGCAAAACCAAAATACCTTTGCTTTGCCAAATTCAAAGCACAGCTACAAGCTAGAAATTAGATTATAATGTATTTGTAGCAAATATTTCACGCAAATTCTGGCGCTGTTTTTTAAATGAAACATTCCATCAGATATTTGTCTGTTATCCCAGACTTTGACTAACTTGACTATAAAATAATATTCTGCAGATATTTGCCACAAATCATTGCATTATGTTTGAATGCACTCTGATATAAAAGCAAGCTGGAAGAAAGCAGCCATGTCACAGCTGGAGATATCACTTGTGTTTCGACTGTGCAACCAAATCTAGAGCATGGGAAAAAGATACACTTTTATGTCAGGAGACTCCCCTGTATTCTACTTTGATTCACACACAGTTTAGGTGGTATCAGCAAACAAATAGGCCAGTATTAAGCATGAAAAACTAGGACTTATGTGTTTAAACCCTGAGCATATTTCCTGTGTGGACAGAAAGTTAAGAAGGCAGAAAACTCAGCAATCTGAAAACATGGGCATTATTTGGTTCACCTGCAAGAGTGGAGCCCACACCTCTCTCCTTGGAGTCAAAAGCCACCACAACAGCAATGTGAGATGCCAAGATATGTAACCAGACAACAGGCATCCCCTCACTGCATATGGGATATAGAGTCACCAGGAGCTGCCATGCACCTGAGCAGTGACTTCCTGGGCTCACCACCAGCAGGCTTTGGAAACAGCCACAGATTCAGGCTGTCTTCCTCCACAGGAACTAATCCGGCCTGGAGAGTGGTCCCTTAGTGGGGAGCAGACTTCAGTCAGACTCAACCAGTGTATCTGCCCCAGTGGCTACATACCTGCTAGATTGTCCCATATAACACCAAAAGTTTGTTTTACTGGTCTAAGCAAACTTAAAGAGCAAAACCAAAAATGAAACCAACCAAAAACTCAAAAGCATCCACACTTCTCCATATTTGCACAACAAACTCAGTGACTCACCGTGTCACTAAACGAGATGGTGTTAATAGGACCAAAGCACACAAAGACCAGTGACCCACGTCAGCAGCAACTATTCTGCCTGGCATGGTCCCTGAAAAAGGCATCCCCTCTCTCTGCACAGCCTGGCTGCAAACAAGGTCCATTGTGTCTTTCCAGTGATCCATTCTGTTTGCTGAAAGCTGAAACAGGGCCAGTGGCTCTTCTGTTGGCATCCCAGTCCACTTTTCGGCTGCACGCCTTGTTCTCTCCTTCTACCCCCAGCCAACCAGCTCGCTTAAACAGCCAACAACATTTGTTTGGATTTATCGTGCAGTTGTGGCACGAATCCAGACCCGAGCTGGCAGGATCAGTGGAGGACCAGCATCGTCCTATTCAGCTACACACAACCTACTTGTCATCCTTTTGGGAACCAGTGACTCAGACATAACTTTATTGCGGCCTGGCAGCTGGTGGGACCGGGTGAGACGTACAAAGACAATAACCCTGGCACCCAGAGTGCAGAGCAGAAAGCCTGACTGCAACCCTCATTCAAGCCCTGGCATAATTAAAACAACATTACCATTCTTGGTGGCAAACTTCCACCTTCTGTAAACCCAGACTTTCTGAAACTATTTTGTTTTACCAATTTACTATGTCAGAAAGTCAATGCATTATAAAACAGAAGAGCAAGCTGTCTTTCTGTCTTTTGTGCAATTGCTAGTAGCAAAATCACTGCAGCCTACCTTTGGGGCTGTACATACGGTGGATGCTTGACTGCACCCTTGGCAGATACCTGGGAGACAGCAAATGAATGTAAGGGCTTTACTCTTTTGCAAAGCTCCAGACAAGATCTTTTTTCAGGTACTATTTCTAAAGGGGGCAAGTGAGAGAAATCTTGTATTTGTCATAGGTAGTCCTTCCCTCTTAGGCTTCAGAGAAGTGGTTTCAGAGGAGAGCTGGGCAGCCCTACAGGCTCCCTGTGCTGTCACATTCTTTCCTGCTTGCCCACTGCCTGCTCACACCTGCTGCAGTGCCCTTCCAGTCCTGCCGATAGAGCTAGTTCTGCAGGCTTGCTGAGCCCAGACCAAGGAACTGACCTGGGTGGATGAAGGGGAGAAAACAAAATATTAAGTCACACTAAAATGAAAACAATTGCAGCCTGTTTGCCTCCATGCAGTGTATTATTCAGGGTACCTGCTCCTTCCCAAAGGGCCACAGCCCCACCATAAGCACCACAACATCCCTGTAATGCCCATCAGAGAGCATGTCCTCCTGGTAGCTGTGCATATGCTTTAGCTAGAAAACCAGCTCCTTTCTATCTTCTCGGCTACCAAGGATCCAAACAGTACCAAACTACAACATCTATGTCTTTCCATACATGCAGATTTTAGCCCTGCCTCAACATTGCCAACAGAGGATGGTAAGGGAAGAGGAAACATTTTCAGGGCAGTCACAGAGCAGAGATTAAACACCTCTCCCTCCTTTTCTCTTCCCAGGATGCAAGACAATGTTGTTACTACATCCTCGGAGCTATTTACATGAGTTTGCAGCCCCATTCACCTGAGGCAATGCCCACTCCTGGTCTTGGCAACTCCAGCAGCTGATCTCCCTCCTCCTCACATCGCGGCTTAATGCCCTACCCCTCCCCCAGCTTCAATTTTTGTCTGCTCTTCTAGAGGGAATAACTCCTGCGGTTGCCTCAGCAGCTGCTCTTCCCTTTCCCAAGCAGCAGCAAGAGCTAAATTGACCTAATTCCTGCTTGTTTCCCTGCCACCCACAGAATCTGAAATAGCAGCAGTGAAAACTGCCAAGGCACTCGTCAGCCGCCGCTCTGCCGCAGCGCAGGACCCGCTCACGTTCACTCCATTTTCTGCAGGTCCCGCAAGGCTTAGAAACTCCTCAGACTGCAAATTTCGAAACCTGCAAAAGTGGCGGACAATTATTGCAGACAGCTCCTTAGGCAGCCTCAAGGACAAGCGGATTTTTTGTACCCTACGGCACATCCTCGGCAGTGCTCTTTATACTGCAAACATCAGACATATCTATTTGTAAAAATTCATGGATAAGTCTCACAGCTGCCGTCTCACCTCCTTTTCAGCTGTAGTTTGGATTTGCAGCCAGGTTTGGACTATCAGGCAGATTTTTTTTTTTTTTTTCCTTTTACTGAAAGCTGGGACAGGCATGATCAAAACTTCAGCCAGAACAGGAGTTAAATTTGTGTATATAATTCTGTAGTGAAATAAGCTGTCACCTGCCAGGCAATGTGAGTGACCTGTTACAGCTTCATCAGAAGCAATCCCCCTTTGCTGAAGTCTACGGCCTCAGATATCTTTTTAAAAAAACATATAAAAAATTATTCTTTCCCTCTGATGGCAGCACACTGCCACAACCCAAGCTGCCCAACTGCCCCCAAATTTTACCAGGCTAGGAGGAGTGGAAGCATTTATGTTAATTAGTGTGTGGAAAGGGAGCCAAAGATATGGTAAGATTTGATATGGCATATGGGATCCGATAACATGTCATTAGAAGTAGAAAGCAACCCTTCACAGTGTAGCTTTTCAGCTGCTTATTAAGGCTTTTGGTTCAAACTTCTAAGTGCACAGGCTGAAATTTTGCATGCAGTAATTGCTACTGTTCTGGTAATTAAAGCTTGTTATAGTGCAAAACCAAAAAGGCATTTCCTAACTTCTGTGTGTCTGCCTCTGCAACCTTACTCAATGCCATTTCTATTAACAGCTGAAGGAGGAAGAAGGCTTAAGTCTCTCAGCCTGAACATGAGTATTCATGTTTAAGTATGGGAGTAAATTCTCCCATACTTGATGGGCATCAGGCAGGGATGTAAATTTTACCAGAACATATTTTTTGTCCTTGTATCTGCACTGGGTTTTTACTGCTCTTGAGACTCAAAGCCATCTTAAATTTACATGGAACTCCTGTGTCAGTCAGACAAGGGACACCACAAAAAGTAACAATGGCCAAACACTCTCCAAAGAATCCTCCTTCCCATGCCTTTGGCAAGGGGAATGGTTGCCAATAGAAAAAGCTCATAGCTTTGAAACATCAAATTTCAATATTTAACTGATGTTTCTGTAGATATCTTGACCACTTCCCTATCCCAGCCCTCATCAGCACAGTGACCAATGAATGTCATTCACTTAAAGCTTGCCAAAGCTTCCACTAAGAATTTCTGGCACTGCTTAGACTCCTAGGAAACCTCATAGCCAAACAGCCTGTGTAATAACTATGAAAATTGTATTATTAGCTTCTAAACAGAAGCAGCATGACACTACAAAGGAAATATGCAGGCTGTCAGAGGCACTGAGAGAAGGTGTCAGCTACAAATTAATGGCTATTAAAACATATTATTTGTTCCAAAGTGTTAAAAATGAGATTTTTAGCTCTGACAGTAGAAAAGGTGGTGGTGTCAGGTCCCGCATTGGCTTGCCATCTCCCCTAGCTGCTGTTGCCAGCTCTTCAAAGCTGTTGATTGGTACCATGCAGATGCTCCCATGGAAGCCCCAAGAGAAGAAAAAGAGGCTTCGTTCCTTTCCCTTGGTTTAGCTGAGGTAGCGACATTCCTCTTTTGGCTCTGCTGACAAACATACACGATTAAAGAAATGAAGGCAGAGGAGCAGAGGTCACCTCAAATTAACACAGATGGATAACTTGGACAAATCTACCTGGTGGTTTCTTCTTCATTGAGGAACTGAAAGTACAACTAGTTAACTAAGTTTTGGCTCAGCTAAGTACAATATGGCTTCTACATCCTGAACTCAGAGTACTGCAGGTTTCCAAAGAGTGGTGTGAAAGCAGAGAGGCCCTCACAATCATTTTACTGCTCTTCCCATTCCTCTTTGCCCATTTAAAATTTACAGCCTCAAAGCAGCAGTCTCTTATATGAAACAGCCTAGGAAAATTAATTGGGAAGGCTAAAAGCGAAGCCAGTGGCAGGCAGAAACCTCTATATTGTCTGTAATAGGCAATGTCTTAGCTACCATGCCAGCTCTTTTTTGTGGAGTGGGTATGTGGAGGGAGGTGTGCGTTAATCATTGCTATTGTAGATGGAATTAATTCCATATGTGTTGCCACACAAGACGCTTGGGGACTACAGGCTGGTACTGCTAAGTGGAAATACTGCTGAAGTATTTTGACAGCACTTGTAGGGAGAGGGAGCGAGTGTGGCACACACTGGTACTGCACAGCCCACAGGTGAAGAAAGGACCATTGATTTTAATCTATTTGAAAATGTTTTTGTTAAACTACTACAAACATATTGACGGAGACTTGTAGGTCCAAGATAAATAACTTGCCACAGCCACAAGAGCAGGTTGGCAGAGTCAATGCTTGCCATGGCATGCAATACCTATATTTCATGCCAGCACTTGAAGGATCTTCCTACAGGTCCCTAAGCCTTGGAAGGCAGGGGCAGGAATGCTCAAGGATATGGGATGTGTAGAGCTTGAGAAAAGTTAGGCTGATTTCAGAGCATCCTACCACCTGGGTCTTATCACAGCCACAGTTCAGGTGCTGCAAGACCAGGCTGCCAAGGGCACAGACCTGAGACTTCCCTGCTCCTGGCTCCCATGTGACTGCCGGCTAGGTGGGGATATGGCAGAGAAAAAGGCAGGTGTCAGATCCTGCACTGCAGAGAAAGCTTTCTTGAGAAGCTGGCTGGTGCCTGTCAAAATTGCATTGTCATTAACTCAGTGACATAGACTCGTCCAATTTCAAGTTGGCATTGTCTGATGGAAAAGGTTTTCTATCAGAATATGCCCAACCAGCACATCTGAATATAAATGATGAAGGACTTTCCCTGAGTCCACTGTGTCTTGGGACAGGCTATCTCAAAATCCAGGGTACTCTACATATTTCTCAGTGATCTTTTGAGTCTAAAATCCAATGGGGACTTCAAAACACCAGCCTTTTAAAGCCATTTTTGTCTAGAGATCTAGCACTCATCTATGGCACACCTCCTTTACCTGGTCAAAAGCACTAAAATATCACTGAATTGGTGCATCTGTAATTACATTGACACTATAAGCTTTTGAAAACTATAAAAAAAAAAAAAAAAAATTCTAAAAAAGTACCATATGAACTCAATACGCTATCCAATGCCAAAGAGCAGCAATCCTAGCCTAGCTACTTACTCATTTCTCTTTTCAGGGAATTACATCTTTCTACAAAGTTGCACAAACCTCTGACATCAATCTCAGACTCTCACTAAATGTCACTCCACGCAGCACTTGGGTGCTCGGAATAACTGAGCTGATGAAAGGATGTAAAAGTCTGAAGTATAAAACAAGGGGACCCAGGGATGCAAAGGGGAACAAATACAGGCAGCCTACACTAGTAAAGACTCCAGCAAGAAATCACACTGTGGAAGTTAGAAAGGGAGCTTAAATTAGAGGAGGAACTGTTATTCTTAAGGTTTGTAATCAAAATCCTATGGTTCCAATTAGGAAAGAAAAGATGCCTGGCCAACATGCTATTACCAGCTTTTTGGCAGGAAAAGCCATTTACAACAACCAGGCTGCCTCTCCTGCACTCAAGTATTTGTTTTTACATTCAAGCCTTCCCAGACTCGATAGCTCGTGGAACAGACTCCAGCCACACTTGTATAGGGCAAAGTCCATATCAGACGGATCATCAGGCAGAACAAAGTGTTATTACTTTCTCAAAGCTGCTATTCAGTCACACCCCTTACATTATTTCTGTGAAAATGAGGGAGTGATTTCAATTATGGAAGTATGGAAATTTCAATTATTTGAGTATGAATAGAAAGAGACTGAAAATAGGAGACGAGCTGTTGGCTTTTTTTTTTAACCTTCAAGGCTGAAGTTCATAGCAAAGATCGCCAGAATAACACAAACCACCCTCCGTTTGATTGTGCTTTTCCACCTGTCAGTCTTTGGAATGTGTCTGGGAGCACCCCAGTGCTGTGCAAGTTGCTGAGTGTTGGAGGTGTTTGGCTATATTGGAGCAGAAACAAGAAAAGGAAAGGATGTTCACTAAGACTAGCATTGCCTAGGAAGAACTGGGGCTCCTAATGTCAGACTCCTGCTCTGCATCAGCCACTGGAAGACCTCTTCTCTGTCTCTCTTTCCTTCTTTTTGAGTCTTGATCTCCAGTGACTAGAGTCTCTTGGGAAAGCTCCCTTTCAAGTTTCACTCTTCCACACAGTCTCAGCCCAGTGCAGAACTGCATGTATTCAGCAGAAAATGTCCTCCACTTTTTTTTCCATGTTATTTAAAGCTCCACTTCATTATATTTACTGGTATTCTGATTTTAATAAATAATAATTGCATGCTTCTTGGAGGCTCTAGGCATCTTAACGCGTAATTAATCATAGTACCAAACCCCATGAGCCTTCAAATCATCATCAGAAAGAAAATCTTTCAGCCAAATACCTTGGTAAAAAAACGAGATCCTTTCCCTTAATTGGTCTGGGAAGCACATGCACAGCTCTCTTAAATGGGTGTCTTCTACACAGTACCCACAGATCTGGGCTCAGACCGAACCAGGGAAATAAATTCCAGAGATGCACAGTCCCCACAATCCCCACACAGGCACATCCTGCCAGCAGCCCTCTCTCTCTCTGCAGCACAGGGTGTCAGGTTGAAATGACCATGAGGAGAAGGAAGAGGGAAAGGAAAAAAAGGGACTATCCCTTCTCAAGTAACGTAAGAAGAAATATGTAAAGTAATACTACACATGGACATGGGCAACTTCAAAGCTGCTGTTAAATGACAAGCACTCCTCTTCTCTGAAGGGTAGAAGTGTAAGAGTAAGACTTCAGAAGTGCTTTAGCTTTTTTTCCACCCAACTCCTGAAATCTGGAAAGGTAAAGTCAATCTAATTTCCTTTACAATAAACATCAGCCTCGATTACAGCTGGAGAGTCAGCACATATCTCTAACAACAGCAGAATGTTACTTCTGGTCTACACAATAATATTAATCATAATCTGCGCTAAATTAGCACCATGTCCACAGGGCAGAGGGTTTTCTCTTGCCTAGACAGAGCTCCAGGTTAGTTCTGTCCCTGTGTTCTGTGGTCACTCAGGACTCAAGGAGAGCTTGGAGAATTTGACCCTCCCTGCCAGCCTCCATAAGCAATGAACAAGTACAGCTATCTGGGAGCAGCAGCACAATTGTCCCCAAGGGCCTTGGAGCTTGTCAGGCCACCCTCACTGCACCTCCTGTATGCACCATGGGCCCAGCCATGGCCATTGGCAGGTCTCCCCAACACAGATGTGGTACAAAGGTCCAGTTTTCCCAGTCTATAACTTCCAGCTCACTTTGTTCACCTGTGGTGCTTGCCACTGGCATGACCCCATTATCCTAGGCATAACCCCTAGGTTTCGCATAACCCCTGAGCAATCCTAATGAGGAGAGAGCTTAAAAGACAGCTTATTTCCTTCTAATTATTTAAATTCCCCTTCAGTTTTCATGTCTGTCTACACAATGAAGGAAGGTCTAATATGTAACGGATTACTGGCAGGGCAGAATGAGCAAATAGCTAACTTATTTATTTTAGATGGAGTAATACAATAAAAAGCGTGCAACCTACTGTATTGTGCCCATGAACTTTATCCTTCTGAATAACACACAGTGTCCAAGAAAAATTTCCTGCTCTGAGAATCTGCAACCCGGGACTGGAGCCCAAAGACTCCCAAGAAGCTCCAGCAGATGGTAAACAGCTGCGTGTCCCGAGGGAATGGCTAACCTGGCAGTGGTTTCCCATGTAGTAAATCCTTATTGCTTTAACAAGGTTGCCTGGAAGTGGCTTGAACAGAAGTAAAGGGAATGCTGCTCTGATCAAGTGACTCATACAAAGAGGGAGGGAGGTCTTAAGATACTCTCTGGAAAGGATTTCAAAGCTAAGCATATTGTTCCAGGAAATGTTTACAGACTGGAAAAGAGGAAGTTTTGACTTTCATTGGCTTATTCTGTTGCAACACTGCATGCTTACCAAAAATACACAAAGGGAGGGAAAAGTTCCCTTCTGAAGAAGAGCTAGGTAGGAGGCAAAAGGAGTGCAGGTCTGCCCACTTTAAAGTGCCAGCCAATAGGAGAAAATGAACTCCATCCTGGCTCCACAAGGCACACTCATACCTCAGCCCCACAAAAATATCAAAAAGGAACAAACCTCAGAGTAAATCAGAGAGGTGAGAGCATGACGAGTATACACTCACTGCAGTTTTCAGGGCCATACCTGTCATATACTACTCACTTTGCAGATGCCAAATAAGATAGTGCTCCTCCCTGGAGATGTTAGCAATGTCTGGGAGATGGAGCAGTTACAGGGAGACTATATTTGGGGTTGTGGTTGGTAAGGGTTTTTTTTTGTTTTTACAGTTTGAATAAGTTCACAACAACCAACAGAAAAAGCAGGACTTGATGGATGCTCCTGTGAAAGGGCTCAAGAAAATCATGTTACATTTTAGGTCAGTGGCTCCTAATTTTTTTTACAGCTCAGACTCCTTTGATAAAATGTGCCTTCCTGTTTAGTCGTTCAGTTGCAGCATTATGTCCTGAGCCACTGTAATTTCATTCCCCTAATCCATGTAGGATGTCTCCTCTCATCCCCTACAGAGATCATCCTTTTGCTGCCACTGGGTTTTTGGCAGCAGCATAAGCCCAGAGGAAGAGCTCATGCTCCTCTCTACCCTTGCAGAGGGGCCAAGTCCCAGGGCTGTGAGAGAGCCACACTTCAGCTCACACTTCACACTCCTCACCCCAGCTGAGCTACTGACTCTCCAAAGAAGTATTGTCCTTCCAGCAGAGAGAGCTGCAAGAATAGAGGCCTCTGGAGGAACCATGTGAAAATAGCCCATCAGAAAGTAAGGGCTAAAACAACAGTGCAGGCCCCTCAAACTTCACTGCACACCCCTGTTCTGAAGCTTCAGAGCATCTCCTCTTTTCCTCCCACCCTATAAACCTGATTCCAAAAAGGACGTGAGCACTTTCAGATAGGCCCCAGAGCCTGTTAGGAGGAAGAACAATGAAAACAAAGGGTCATCACAGGCCATGACAGCAGTGATCAATCCAATACCCATCAAAGATGAGATGATGCTCATTTGGACTGACAAAAAGACAAGGGGCCTGATTTAGAAGGAGTGAAAAAAAGTTTGGCAAGAAGGTAAGCATTTCACTCCTGGATATGTGTGCTGGAAGATGACAGGACATGCAGAAGTCATCCTCTTCATCCTTAGCTCTTTTTGCAAACCATATACATCTATTTTCTTGAAATGCAGAAAGCCTACTGAGGGGGAAAAAAACCAACAAACCACGAAGGTTACTTTGTTCTGAAGCCATATTTTTAAGAAACAGAAGTCCTTCAAGTGTCAATACTATGCTAACCTGTGGTCCCCTAAGTGGACTAGCTTTTGCTTGGGAAATGAAGGGTCCCTGCAGTTCAGTGAGTTAGACAATTTGAAATCCTAACCTATTTGACAAGATATTAGTCAAAAACCAGCCAAAATGTGTGAATTAATAGGACCCATATGTAACTGCCTAATAGTAACCACTTGCTTAATACTGTGTAGCTAAATGGTATAACAAAAGAATTAGCCAGTGACATCCACTTAGGAAATATGATCCAATCGATACTATGATTTCTTTTTAAGAGCTGAACTGGTTTTGACACATATAAAAATGTGGTTTCAATCAGACCAAACTGCACCACAAAAAAGCCTTGTAAAGAAGCCCAGACCTGTGGGCTTTAAACAATGCACTGAAGTAAAGAACATTCACAATGGGATTGAGACTGGGAGCACAGGGCGAAGAAATAAGTGGTCCCTCAGTCATTATTAACAGCCATGAGATCACACAGACCTTTCATCTTATATTATCAATCTCCCTTTGTGCCGGACGTACAATAAAATATGTAGTGTCAGGCAGAGCTGTAACAGGAGGAACAGTCAAATTCCCCTTGCTTTTCTCCTCCTGACTGCCCTCGTTTACATTAACTTCTCAGCAAACAGTAATAGCTAATGGAGCAAGACTGTTACAGTCCTGGTTCAGTGACACTGGCTAACTGGGAACACTAAAAGGATGTTCAGAAACACAGACCAAAATGACAGCAACTGACACAGGGGAAAAGAAAAACCCAACTAAAAATGAAATAAGACAATAATCCGCCCAGACTAAAATATCCCCCACACCATGACCCACTATAGTGTAATATATTTATGAAGAAACTCCACTGATCATAGCTGATCTAATTTTCTGAATGTCTGAACAGCAGCTGAATGAAGTTTCCTCCTGGCAATGGTCTCAATCCAAGCCCTCAACACACCAATCACTGTTATTTTCTTGGCTCCAGCCACAGTGCCTGAACAACGTCCCACCTGCAGTTTTAAGATGGTGTTTCATTAAACTGAATTATCTTTGTGCAAAATATACAGATTAGCTCCCCGGCTAGCTCATATTCATAAGTACACACAAGCACCAACGAAACCAGACGGATTTGATCCCATGCAGGGATCAATGGCAAAGCTAATTGAGCCTTCACAAGACTGACTGAGAGTAACACATCTCCTGTGCATAGAAAGTCAGAGGGAAAGGGCCAGGAAGAGCACAGCATGGAGCGTGTGTGTGTCCATCCCCATACCTGTATGCCCACCCTCTGACTGCGCTGGCAGGTGACAAAGGTATGGCCATGAGCTCTGCACGCATATGAAGAGCTTAAAAATCATAAGGGCTATGGCAGCCCATGGCAAATAGGGACACTTCAGTTTTAGAGCTGAATGTATCATGAGGACCTCAAGAAATAAGATGCCACATTTCCTCAAACAAGTTAGTACTTGTTTTATGGCTTCTGGCATTGCTGCTGTTCCCCCTGGAGCTGCCCCAATGGGTGCTGACGGAAGCCAGCCCTATGCTCTCCTCAGGGTGCAGCTGCAATGCATTCACGCCTTGTCACATGTACAAGATTTGTGCTAACTGAGCTTGCATCCTCTTGTTGTAGCACCAAGGTGCTCCACTGAAGCTGTCTGCTGCAGTACTTGGCCAGGCTTTGCAGGCTCTTTTGCAGGCTGCAAAACTGGGGCGGCGGCATCAAACAACTATCAATACCAGTATGGCTAAAGACTTGGCAGCGTTTCAGCATAATCCCAGCAGTCCCTGCAGAGCAAAAGTGGTGTAGTCCTTCTCCATTCAAGTAACAAGACGAAGCACTCAGCACTCAGCACTCAAACATTACTCAGCCTACTAAACATTAACTTTCCCAAACCATGTCAGGATCTGAAAGAGACTCGTTAAAAAAATATCAAGATGCTGATTTTTAAAAGCTTTGATTTCTTGGTTATTTCTTATCAAAGGTCACATGGAGTAGGTTTTAAGAGGCAATGAACTGTTTTCCTGTTTTGGAAATCTAGCTTCACAGCTGAGTGAGAATGGATAGACATGAGCAGGCTTCTTTGCTTGCTGAAACAAATATTCATTCCCACATAACTGAGTCAAACATTAACAGTAATGTCTTAACTCTAAGGGCGCATAACAACATGAAAGGTGAACGTGCAGATTTAGAGCAGCCAGCTTTTAGAAAAAGACAAATAAGGGTGATGCTAGCAGTATCTCAGGCAGGTCTTCATCCCTTTGTACAAAAGAAGCTCAGGTCACCCAGCTCTGTACCACCTAGGAGTAAAGAACAATTTCTTCGTTGCTTTCATCTGTTTCTTTAGTTTTGTGTTTCTTTATTCATGATCTCACTGGCCATGTCAAGATGACAAGCTGTCCTGAAAAGAAGGACATCATGCCAGTTAGGATAATAAAATTTTCACCAGAGAAAGGATGATGAAAATATCAGCACAGTCCAAATCAAGTACCCCTTTTCATAAGAAAAAAAAAAAAAGCTGTAGACTCAATGTTTCAAGCAATTTTTACCCTAGCAATTAAATGCTTCCTCCATGTTCATGAACTGCCTAGCACAAATCTGAGGAATCCCCATAGCTCACATGGGAGAAAAGGAGGGAGGAGCTGAGGAGGCACATCTCCTCCTCTGCAGGTACAATCTCATACAAAGGGGAGATAGGAAAGAGATTCTGCAGCTGGAGGTGCCACATGAGACTGAGCACACTGCACCATGTCAACTTCACAGAGGAAAGCCAACATATTAATAGCTACAGACAAAAAAACCCCAGTCAAACGTTTGCTAAAGCTCTTGTAAGAAGAAGAAGAAGGAGGACCTGTTCCAAAAAATGTTATTCCACAACTTGTTCATCTTAGGAGCAGATTGATAATCTGGTGAACTGCAAGGACAATCGCTTTGTTTCTGAGGATGGAGTTATTAAAGTTTCTGAAAAGGCTCACTGGTGAACAGACACTGATGTTAACCCTGTAGTAGCACCACAGCAATGAAAATAGAGAGCTCCTATGCACCAAGGAGTACAAAGGGATGAAGAGCTGATGGATTTACTCAGATTTATTTTAGGGTGAGCTAAAAGCAAACGTAAATTTCAGGCACTGCCCCTCAGCTGCATCTCATCACTTTTAACCTTACTCATCACAAAAATCCAAATATAGTGTACTGAGTTTAGGACTTGCATTTGCAATTCACTGGTCACTGTGTTAAGTGACCAGTGAATTGCACTGTACCATTTTGCTACCCAAGTGGTAGCAAAACTCAGGCATGTTTTTTTTATCAATTTGCAAGTTTTAGTCAAACACTAAGGCCTGAGAGTTGTTTTTTTCATACAGTCAGCCACAAACAATATAGGGGGGCATCTTTCCCTCCGCTCAAGAGAGTACAATATATCACTATAAAATCCTGTAATAGTTTCCTTGAGAAATGGCAAACTGCACATGCTTGGTACACATTTAAATGCTTATTGACATGACTCAGTCCTTGAACAGTCATCTTCCTGTGGATACACCTGCTTATGGGACAGTCCCTCTCCCATTGTCTTCAGGCACCTGTTACTCTACTGCAGCTATCAGACACTCGTCTTCCTCATCCCTACTCCATCCTGAAAGGCAAGGATCTCCCTCAATTGCTTCAGGCAAAAATCAGCTGGGTTAGTTTAAGTAACTTGGTGGTTCAAGCTAAGCCAGTCCCTCTGGGTTTTAGTTCTTCTAAGACTTGTTCCACCCAAAGTTTCCATAATAGTTTGACTACTTCAGCTGGGGACGTGATGTTTAACCTGTAACATTAAAGTGGTAGCTACAGATGTAGTTACTCTGACATAAAGTATTTCACAACACAGTAGTTTATTTCTCCTTTGTTCTGTGAATACCTGCAGCAGTGGAAACACCTTTGCGCTGCCACTAGGACATCCGTGAACATCCCATGTGAATTTCATGAGGCCCAACGAGGCCAAGATCCACCTGGGTCAGGTCAGACCTCTATCAGTAACAGACTGGGGGATGAACAGATTGAGAGCAGTACTGCTGAGGAGGACTTCGGAGTGCTGGTGGATGAGTGGCTGGACATGATTCAGCAATGTGCTCTTGCAGCCCAGAGATCCAACCTTGTCCTGGGCTGCATCCAAAGCAGCATGGCCATCAGGTCAAGAGAGGGGATTCTGCCCCTCTACTCTGGTGAGACCCCACCTGCAGTGCTGCACCCAGCTCTGGGGTCCTAAACACAGGAAAGACATGGACCTGTTGGAGCCGGTCCAGAGGAAGCCCCAAAGATGATCTGACAGCTAGAGAACCTCTCCTATGAAGACAGACTGAGAGAGCTGGAGCTGTTCAGCCTGGAGAAGAGAAGGGTCTAGACAGACCTTAAAGCAGCCTTTCAGTACTTAAAACAGGTCTGAAGGAAAGATGGGAAGGGGCTCCTTACAAGTGCAGTCCTAAAGGACCAGAGCTAATGTTTTTAAACTAAAAGGAAGAAATTTTTTACAGTGAGCGTGGTGAAACTCCAGAATGGGTTGCCCAGAGAGGTGGTAGACACCCCATCCCTGGAAACATTTAAGGTCACATTGGATGGGGCTCTGAGCAACCTGGTCTAGTGGAAAATTGTCCCTATTCATTGCAGGAGAGTTCGAGTAGGAGAGCTTTAAAGGTCCCTTCCAACCCAAACTATTCCATGCTTCTATACCAAAGAGATGATGTCATTTTTAGACTTCCGCTTTCAAACCAACATAATGAAAATACTTTGTAAAAAAACACACCCTGCAAGCAGTCTTTTCAACTGCGTCCCACCTCCTGCTTCATCCATTTGTACTGGTCCCCACTCCAGTCCTTGCATAACTGAGCAGCTTCTTAAATGCTCTCCTCTGTGTGAGGAGGTGATTTTTTGGGGGACAGACATGTGACCACATGCTGTTTGAACCAAAGAGAAACTGGCTGCTGTAAGCAGGGCGTGTGCATGTTCAATAAGATGAAAGCAAACCTCACTGTCAAGAGCAGTGCCAGATATATTTCCCTACCAGCAGGCACAAGAGTGGCTTGGAAGCATGCATTTTAAGAGGGTGAGAAGATACTAATGTGCCATTTCAATCCTGGCATCCCCATCACAGCTGCCAGAAAGGAGCTGCCAGATGGGGCTGTGGGGAATGAGTACAAATTTTTCTGCTGATTATCCAGACAAGACCACCCATCCATTTCATTGGAGGCTTTGCAGTCGTCACTAGTGACTTGGAAAGTGAGGTTATACACCCTAAGCCATCCAGCCTGGCTTTTCAATTTTATAGTTTTTAATTTAGATTCTCTTGATTAATCCTTCCATCCTTCTTTCCTGCTGTGCTGGAAACTGTAATATATCATGGGCAGAAAACAGAACTAGGGGGAGGGCAGGAAGGAAAAAAGAACAACAAAACTACAAAAATGATCAGGTCAGCCAAATCAGGAAACAAGAAGAAGAATACAAAATGTCAGCAGTAAAATAGAGGCTGAAGGGACTGGCAGGGCAGCAAAGCTAGCAGTGGGATGTAGGGGTTTTCACCAGAAGATAATCTTTAAAACAACAAATCAATTCAGGGCATTGTCATAAAATACTCCCTGTACAGAGAGTAACACAACCCTCCAAACATGGGTGGAGAATGACCTCTTCGCTCAAGCTACAGCTATAGCCACCCCCTAAGCTTTTCCACAGAGGACAGAAAGGGAGACAGAAGTGAACTGGCCAAACATTGGCAATGA
The DNA here is from genome assembly GCA_013397935.1 of Dasyornis broadbenti. Lineage (NCBI taxonomy): Eukaryota > Metazoa > Chordata > Aves > Passeriformes > Dasyornithidae > Dasyornis > Dasyornis broadbenti. The sequence continues at coordinate 52,982 of VZRN01001245.1, forward strand.
GTCGTAACTCCACCCTGCCTTTTAAATATTGACAAGGCAATATGTATCCAGGCAGAATACCGTGGATTTTTATCAGAACTGTTTATTCAATACATCTGTAATATGTAAAAAAGAAAAAAACATCTATTTAAATTTTTATACTGACACCTCCTTACTAATCAAGCTGACACCACTCAAGAAAACCCATTAATCACATCCAGCAATTTTATTAATTGCATATAGTGGTCTTCTTACAACCCAAACTCTTGACATCAGGTGATTGAGTGGGAGCTAAGATTAGCATTTTAGTGAGAGGAAAGCAAAAAAAAAAAAAAAAAACTTAAACCTTATAATTGTGGAGAAGCATCTATAGATGAGCAAAAGTTTCAAAATAGAGAAAAGTTTAAAATAAACCAAAAGGATTATTATGTTCAAAATTTAGTGGGCTTTTTTTTGTTCGTTTTAATAAACATCACTGTTTTAAGACTAGATTTTGACTACCTATATGTCACAACTCACTTCAAATATACTAATAAGGTCTAACACAATCAATTTGTTTCTCTGCAATTTTTGACTACTTGACATTTCAGAACAACCTACACTAATATTCAGTTTCAGTATTTGGAGCTTCCGAATTAAAAGGAAACAGCAAGAACCTACACTTTGTCCACCACCCCTCCTTACCAATTCTCGGATAAGGGACTACTCTGAAACAAATCTTTTCAGCAAATAGTCCAAAGAAGAGAAGTGAGAAAGATGGGATATCTAAAAAAATTATCTGAGAGTGAAAAGAGAACTGGCATTGTCTAGTCTGAGGAAAAAGAGGGGATGTAGCACAATAATCTTCAAATTCATCAAGTCTGTAATAGAGAGAAGTCAATTTTCTATATTCATGATGGACAGAGAAGTAACCGGCTTACATCACAGAGAATACAATTCCGGTTGGGTAGCTGGGGAGACTTTCTAATGATAAAAATAGCAAAGCCCTGGAACATGCTGACCATGAAGACTTCAATATCAGAGGCTTTTCAATATAGGTTAAACAAACACCTTCTGAGAATGACATTGGTACACTTGATCCGCCTCAGGGTAAGGAGATGGACTGCATGATCCTCCGAGGTCCCCTCCAACCTGAGCTGCCTATGACTGCATGAATTTTAACAGTTGGACTTGATGATCTTAAATATCTTTTTCAACATAAATGATTCTATGTTTCTATAAATCGTTTATTAAACTAAAAATACTTGCACTTTAAAAATGCTGTTTTACTCTGCCACATAATATGAAATAACCTCGGAAAACAAGCCAGTTTATGGGAGAAATATTCTTTACAAATATTTTCTCCTCATTAAAAAAAAGGGAGGAATTTTCTGGTTTCCTTCTTTATTGTAGCAACAATATTTACTCGTTGGTCTCATTCCTGTAGCAAAGTAAGAGGCACACAGAGCATTCCTTTTAATGAAAACAAAAGCTTAAAAAGACTACTCTCTCCTTCCCTAATATTTTGGCTGTTTTTCAGATCACTTGTGGGCGTGTTACCTGCTCTCCCCTCAGATTATCTCTGTCCTCACAACAGCTCTACTACAAGGGAACTCTTCCCCTTAGTCTCATTTCCAGCTGTTTGCTACACTGTGATAGAAAATATATGTCCCAATTGCATATGTAGCTGACCTTCCCCCACCTGGGGATTGATGAAACTTCTCCCTAAAACACTCTCTCTTGATTTTGCCTGCATGGATGTAGAAGAATAAAATAGAAACAGATCATCCAGGCAGTGGTAAATGAGATTTCAGAATGGGAATATGCCAGAAACTCATCCCAGTTCCAAGAAGACAGTCAGGAAATGCCAGAATACTCAAGCCCAGACAGTGATCTGCAATCATGATTCGGTCGAGTACGTGGAAGCATTTGTCAACAGTAATACGAACTGATGGCATGTTGCAGCAAAATCCATCAAAGGTGGCCAAGTCTCCCTTTACCGGATTACCCATGTCATCCCCAAAACCTGACAAATGAATCTGAAAACTTCTCTCAGTCATAAGCTCAGCCCAGCTCCGAAATATCACAGGGACTGTACCACAGTCTTTCTCTCTCTTCCACTGAGAAAGAAATGGAGGGCTCAGTGAATTCTCTCCATCACAACACATTGGTAGAGGCAAATTTTCTCTCCAAAAGTGCCACCTTTTTTTTCAGATGCACTTGTGATGAACAGTAACGGAGAGGATGCTACTTAACAATGTGTCAAACCCAGCTCTACCCTCCCAGGAGAAGTTCTCAGGGGAGATGTAATCAGCAAAACTGCCATCCAAATGTGGGTGGCACAAAGAGCCAAGGGATAGAAAAGAATGGACATTTGGAGCAAAACAGTTTAAGTAAAATGAGAAGATGAGGAGCAAAAAGGTGAAGCTGTTTTGTTCACCACCAGCGATGTGAAATAGTAAATGCCAGTACCTTTGCAAGTTTGTAACAAATCTTAGTCTGGGAGCAAATAGTTTGAAAGAGAGTACTAAGAGGTTAGAAAAGTGCAGTATGATGCACAAGGGATTATAAAAGCCGGAGACCTTCCAGGCATCCACACTACCTCCAACCAGTCAGAATTATTTCCCACTATTCATTAGTAATGTGTTGCACTTACAAAAAAAAAAAAAAAAAAAA